>VWZY01003453.1:836263-887528 GCA_013399075.1 Chloroceryle aenea
GTTCGAGGAGGCGGCTGGACCGCGCCGAGCCCAGCCGAGCGGCTCTGGGTGTAGCCGGCAGCGCTGGAGGGGAGGAGGAGGAGGCTCCGAGGAGCCCGAGCCTCGTCCCAAAGCGGTTGCTGTCTGGAAAAAGTAACTTTTCGGTCTTTTTTCTGGTGTGTGTAGGAAGGCCGAGGGTTGCGGGGTCTCCGCGCTTCCCAGCAGTGCAGTGTGGGGCTAATCCCTCTGCAGCAGGACTCAAGCTTGCCAAGGTTTAAATGGCTTTCTTGTGGAGAGGAAGGAGAGACCTCGGCGGAGATTAAAGCCAAAGGAGAGCCACGCCGGGGGGGTTTGGATCGCCGGGGATTAATAGCGCTAATTACACAGAGACAGAAGGTAGAAAGCGCTTTGCTGCTGCTTTTAGGTCTGAAAACCTCAGTGCTGGGAGAGGGAGATGCAGTGGATGGGAGTGACCTGATACGTTGCCGGTATCCCAAGCAAGATAAACTCGGGTACTTCTTGCATGAATTGTGCTGGCGACCTGCACTCAGGTGAACTGTGAATAATTCCGCTTTCAGATCGCACGAGGAGTTGGTTTTTGCTTCAGCAGAACCAGCGATAACTCGCTGCCCTTGGTTTCTTCTTTACAGTGGTTCGGTCCGGTTCCTGAGCGTGATCTTTACCACCCAGCTTGCCTCCTTTTCGAGTGGGATGTGCCCAGAATACAAACCAATTTTGTCGCAGTTGCTGGATGTGGGGGTGTGTTAGAAAGGTCTCTCGTGTCTGTGTGTCTTGCCTTTTGGCTGCAGCTGGATTGCTGGTGCCACTACAGCACTTGTTCCCCACCTTCAGACCAGATGTGGCCATCTCTCGAGTCAGTTGTCAATACCGGTGATGTTTCACTGGAAGTTTGACCCCTCAGTCTGATGGAGTGACCGTGGAATAGGTGTGGGATAGACATCGATGGCTGGGCAGTGGAAATTCAGGATTTGTGGAGGGGTCTGTATGCCAGGTACTGCAACACTTGTCCTAATGAAAATAGGAATGACAAGCTGCTTTTGATTAATTTCAGAACAGCCACGAAGTGCAGGTGGTCTGTTATATTTACTTTGTAAAAATAGACACTGAAGTGTCAAAAAGTGCCACTGCAATTACAACAAAAAAAGTCAAATCTGAATTTCCACAAGACGTTTGGATGACTCAAAATGCCTCATTTACTTACTTTGTGTGAATTGTGTCGTAAAGCAGAAAAGAATCAAGGCTTAGTTTAGCCAAACTCTTGTTATGTTAAGCTGCCAGTTTCCTTATGAAAAATATTTTGGGCTTTTTGAAGTTGCTATGAGAAAAATTGGCATTTGATCTGTACTTTTTTACCCGGGGTGGGTGGATCTGTCCATGCGTGGAAAAAAGCCTTGCCTGTTTTCCCCATTGTAATGGGAATGGATCCTGAGTCACTTGTGTGTTACTCTCTTGTTCTCAGCTATTTCCTGATAGGGTTCTCCCTGACCAAACCCAGTATTGTCCCACTGATGCTCTTAATGTTTTCCCCTTTAAAACTTTGTGCTATTTGTGTGAATATGCAGGGAGCTGGGGGTTGTGTCAGGAAGGCACAGCATGGGTATTTTGAAGGGGCAAGGGGTAGAAGGCCTGAGGGACCCTTTCTTGTTCTGTCCGGGTTGTGGCTGCTGTTAGGAGCCGTGTGTCTGGATGGCAAGGTCCTTCTTGCTGTTGGAGAAAGAAACCGAGACCGTTCTTTTGCCGGGGAGAAGTTTGGGTAACTGTCACTCGCTCAGCCTTTCTTTCAGTGATGACTTCAGCTGTTTCTATCCCTTGTGTGAGAAGGGAAGGGCTGCAGAAAAACCTGAAGAAGTAGTAGGGAAACGGGTCTCTCAGTAACCCATCAGTTTGTGAGGATGCCGATGCCTCAGGAGAGGGAATTTTGTTGGTCTGCTTCTTGGTGTTGATGCTCTCTCCCAGATAAGTGTCACTGCTAAGAGAAGTACCATGATCTTCCTTATTCCTTTGGTAAGGTGCTGGTTTGCACTTTGGGCTTTCCTTGCACTTTCTGAACCCTTCTTGTATGTCTCATGGTCTTGGTTGTGCTTTTCTTTTTATGTTTTGGGATGAGAAACACCCTCTGTGTTTTACCTCTGCATTACCAAGGAATTAACCTTCAAGTCCTTCAAGTTAACTACCAAGGAGTTAACCTTCAAGGCACCAGTAACAGTTGCTTCTGTTCTAGGTCTCTACCCTGCAAGCTTGTGTCGAATTTATTCAATAGCTGGTTCAGAGCAAGATCTGCTTTTTTTTTCCCCCCTTGCTGGTCCTCTCCTTCATTTGTGGTCCCTCAGAAAGGGGGAAGGGTAAGTTCTAATCACACCACAAAGGGTAGCAGCCCAAATGGCTCTGATCACTCCAGAGTGCTTAATATACCCCCCAAAAGCTTAAACAGTAGTGAATTTATTATGGATTAGCAAACAGCTATAGGCTTAACGTGGTCACGCAGCGAAACTTCTCTGGGTGCTGCCTTCTGTGCAGTCAAGTGCTTCAAAATCCAGTCAAATCAAAGGGAAGAAAGGTGGAAAAAAATGAGCTGCTGTCACATTTGTGCTTGGTTTAGCACCAAAATAAACCCAGTCCTTTCTGTGGCTGGTTAGTATCTTTTACCCTTCTGCTGAACATAGTATTAATAATGTTAGTGGTGAAAGACTATGGTTTCTTCAGTGTATTTTCTCCATTAAAAAAACAAAACAAAAGACCATTTTGAGCTTTTTTGTTGTTGTTGTTGTACATAGGATATATTTTCAGTGCAGCTTTGACTAGAGATCAATGTCTCTTAATTGCTTTGCTCTCCAATAGCTGTCAGAGACCTATATTACCCTCTTCAGATGAGATTCCAAACTTTTGTGTTACAAATAGCATTGATCTACTCTTGAAGTTCAAAGTAGCAACAAAGACAGGCATTGTTCCTTCAGTTATGAAACTTGCTTTTATGAAAAGAAGTAAAACATATTAACGGTGCTAGCAAACCTGACACAGTGTCAGCTATTTTTAATCTCCATGTCTGATGCTGTAACACATTTTTTCGTAACAGAGGAGGATTGTGCACTCTAGTCTTTTTATTTTTTTGGTGAATTGTTATGTAAAAAGGGGAGAGAAACAATCTCTTTTGCCAACAATTACCCGTTCAGCAGAAAACACAACTTGGGACTGCTTCTGTGCTATAAAGTTTGTAGTTCAGCAGGTTAATAGACTGTGCTGATGGAAACTAAGAAAGTTGCAACAGTTTAATGTAGTTGAGATAGCAAAACACCTCTGTAGATGCATCTTAAGCTGGGGAAAAAAACCCTGTACCTCTGTAGAAATGAGCTGGAAGGCTTTGTATGGGCTACTTGAAAAGCCTTCAGTGTGTAGACCAGCCCTATGAAAAGGGACTCTTAGTGAAGGTAATGGGCAGGGGGCACATCTCTCAATTTTTTCCTTTGCAAGAAAACTTCTGTTTCCATAAACTAATGACATTCCCTCTAGACTCTTGCTTGAATGCTTCTGAGCACAAGAAAATCTCTGCATCCTTCAGAAGTGAAACGCTGCCTCTGAACTCTTCAGTGAAGAGCATTTTCTGTTGAACTTTCCCTGCATCAGAGGGCTGTGTTTTTCCAGGAGCAGTGTAAGAATCTCGTGCTTGTGAGCTGCAGTGTCCACTCCTTTCACAGGCACTTCTGGTACCAGTAAAATATCGTATGTTGCCCTCTTCACTTGGAAAGAAGGGCCTAAAAATGACTGAAAACTATCTTTTCCTTGTATCCCACATCCTCAGCTTTGAGGCCAGTTAGAAAGCACTGGCCTAGAAAGGTCAGGAAAATACAGATGGCAGAAGAGAGAAGCAAAGTCCTGCTCAGCACAAACAGGTTTGGTCTACTTGGGTGATCTACAGGATGGAAAGTGTGTTGTAGTAGCACAGTAATTATGCAAATTCAGTCTTTTCAGGTATGTGCCACACTGATGATTTTTAACCAGCAGCACGAGAGGACTTCTCCAGGCCTGCACACTGCTAGATCTGTCTAGTCCAGAAGGCTTGGGTGTTAGGCCTTTATTTTATTTAACTGTCAGGGGCTTAAAATAAAGCTGACAGGTTTTTCCACATGTTTTGGACATAGGATTTTGTTACACTATCCCAGCAGTGATTTTCTTTTTTGAAGGCTAGAAGTGACCCATCCTGCTGCTTTCTTGTCTTCCATTCTGCATTTCTGGAAGTGGCTTTAAGAAATTTCCTCATAGGGCCTTGAAGATGCTGGCCAGTTCAAGGTCTGCTTTGGTGGAATAGGAGCAATACTGTTGTGCAGAGAAGTCCTGGCCTTGAGCTAGAGCAGCTAAGGACTAGACATGGAAGAAGAGCACAGTAGTGTGCTAGGTCTGAGCCATGAAAATCCAGTGTGCAAATTTCTCAGCTGTTAGACTAAATCTTGGTTGCTTTTGAAGGGGAATTCCTTACAGAATGATAGTATATCTCAGGTTGGAAGGGAATCCTAGGGATCATCAAATCCATTCATTGTAAGAAGTGCATCTTGTAATGGGAGCAGGGAGAAATCATTGGCTGGTGCTTAATGCCTTGACCCCAGAAGAGCACGGCTGTCTTTGCCTAGCAGACCTTCATACAGAATAGGTAGCTCATGATTTTTATTCTAGGTCCTGAGTATTTCTAGAGAAAGGAAGAACACAGGAGGTTCTTCAGCTGCTGTAACCACAAGCAATGCTTTCCTCTTCCTTCCCTTTAACAATCTCCAGTGAAGAAAGTCTACTGCTTTTCTAAGTCACTCTTCCCCTTAGAAACTCTGCTGCAAGCTCTCCCTTTTCACAGCTTGCAGGGTGTCTTTAGCTGACCTCACAACAGGTGTTTCCCTTGCATTACATTCCCTGTGAATTCTTGGCTCCATGGGCCATTTTCCCTACTTTGAGGGAGCTGAAAATAACTCGGAACTGGAAAACCAGACATGACCGGTCCCATGGGGTGGGAAATATTCACATGTTCCTTATCTACTTCTGTTTATAGGTGTAACATTACCTATGGGGCCCCTATTTGTTCTCCCCAGATAAATCTAGGCCTGGGAGCCACTTGCACTCAATTCACTGCTTACCTAAGAGACTTGAATATAATTTCATACACTTAGCAGACATGAGCAAGACGTCTGGTAAAGCAGAAGTTAGCTGTGAAAATAACTGGTATAACACAGTCTGCAGGGAAAATAGTATCTCTGTTAAATATTAACTTGTAATATTCATTAGTATAGTAGTGGAAAGGTGCTGTTAGTTTGAAATGCGAGTTGCCAGGGCTATCATCCTTGTAGAAAAGGAGTCAGGGCTAGACAAGAGCAATTTAAACTTTTCAGGTATCTTGGTCCCTCCTGTTTCTTTGGTTCTGAAGATGCTCAGTTATATTGCTGAGGTTGGCACTGTTAAGTGTAATGGAAAACAGAGGCAAAATACTAACTGTAGTGCCATGGCACAGTTAATTATTGATTGTTTGGAGAAAATGCCAAATAAATCCTGCATTTTTGAAACCTGTGTTACTTTAGCAAACCCCAGACTGTGTGTCAGGAGGTTATTTTCCTTCGGTCAGTGCAATCACGTGAACGCTGGTTTGCTCTTGGGAGAGCATTGTTATTTTCAAAAGGGATTTTACTGATGGATGAGAAGTGCAGATCAGTCCTTAAAGTAAAATAAACTTAGAAAAACGTTCATTAGAAAAAGAGTTGAGCATTCTGAAAATGTAGCATCACTCCTTCCTTGCATCTCTGTCTTACCCTTTCTCTTTCGTGCTGGCATCAAAGAAAGGAGGGCTGATAAGTTAATGTGCTCAGCTCATTGACAACTATTATTCTTTTTTAATCTTTTTTTCTCTCCTAAGGTTAGTTTTCAGCTAAATGAGCTCCTTTAGCCTGTTTGCATAGCTACATGACTAATGCTAATAGCACCGTGGAGCGGGTGAGAACAGAAAGCTTAGGAAGCATTCTTTTTGGTGGCAGCGAGGATTTAAATCAATTGAATGTAATCACATAGTAATGTGATTATTAGTGGTAATTACTCTGCAAATAATTAGCGATTTTTCTAATGATGTATCCTGCTTGAACTGTTTGGAAGAGCTGCAGAACGCCTGAGAACAGGGGATGCTGTGAGAGGGCTGGTATCTTGGAGCAGGCGATGGCCTCAGAGCATGGTTGGAACTGCTGTCTTACTGTGGTGCATTCAGTTTATGGCTAAACTATAAATATCCTGTAGAGATTTCATAACTCAGAATTTGTCATTTGCTCTAAATCATGTGTCATCTACCTGAGAGGAGTGCTGGCTTTGTCACGGTGTGACTGGGAGGGTAGGTGGTATTTTTGGGTGCCTGGCTGAATCCAGCAGTTGTGATTGAAGGATTTGGGGAGGTTTGGTTCACACGGGGTGCCCTACATAGCTCTGCCATATTTCACTGGCACTTTCCATCTGCTCCATCTACTGGACGTGGGCCCAGAGCAAGTGTACTTGAAAGAGTAAAACTACTAAGAGACTGCAAGTTGGAGATAGCTGTGAATAGAAGATAGAACTGTGTTGTCAGAGCTGCGTATTCTGCAGTCATCGCTGAGCTACTGAACAACTTTAATGTGGGTTTCTGTTAGAGGAATACTACTGAGGTAATCTCCTGCATCATTTTTAACCCACGTTTAGCCTTCTACAATCAGTGATAAGGTTCTGAAGCTTCCTTCCTATGTTCTGTTTTCTAATGCCCTCCCTTTTTTCCACTCTTACTCTGCAACAACAACAACAACAAGACTGCGTCCATCACTGTCCTAAGCTTTATAATGAATAAATTTCATCTTTGAAATCAATTTTTGCAGTCATGCTGTCTATAATAATACTGGAGGCTGTTATATCAGTGATATTACTTCAGGAATTGCTGCTGCTTTGTGATTTTTTTCCAGCACTTCTAACAGTTGCACTCTAGGAGCTTCCCTGCTCCTGAGAGATGACTAGTGATAATTTAAAATAATTTAACTTTGAAGTTAGAATAATGAGTAGAACTGTAAATGGCTGAACATCAGTATTATCATTTTAGCATTTGGAGGGGGGGAAAAAAGGTAGGCTTTTTTTTTTCTGAAGTTAGTTTGCTTTTATTCTGCCAGCCAAGAGAAGCTGGCCAAGGGTGCAAGTTGTTCACACAGTCAACAAAGCTTTGTTGCTGGCTGAGGAAAAAGCATTGAACACAAACGTTTAAAAAAACCCCAGCAAAACAACCAGAGTTTATATACTATTTTCAAGACCCTGAAGAATGCCAGAAATTAAACTGGAATCAAGTCAGAAATGACTGTCATAGATCAAATTCCTTCTTACTCTGAACATTCAAAGAGTAAATTCATCAAGCTAGAATGTAGGCATGCAGAAAACGGTATTTTTTAAATGACCCACATCTGATAACTTGAACTCTTCAGAGTATATCTGCCTGTTTTTATAATTGTGTGGTGTTTAGTGTTCATTTTTCACTGTTCAGCTTAGAAAGGTAGGTGTTCCTTGAATGTTTTTACCCCGGTGTTCAGTGACTGGGTTACCACGATCCCTTTCCTACATTGAAATGGGTAAAGAGTTGGAACTTTTACTCAAGAAGTCTTTGTACGTAGAGCACAGAATTTGTGTGAAACAGTTTGCATAGAGGTGACCTTAAGACTGTTTGGGTTATTTTTGTATGGGTTCTTTTCTTCCTTTTTTTTCCCCCCTTTTATATTTTAAGCTGCTTCATTTTCCAGCCTCGGTGTTCCTTCAGTCCAGAACTTCCTAATTTAGAGAACTTTTTTGGTATGGCTCTCCATAAAAGAGCAGGGGGTTGTTCAGGCAGGGCTTTGCTCCACGTGGTGTATTTTAACAGGTTATGCAAAACTGTGAGAGATGCTTGGGGTTTTTTGACAAGGAGGTGTTTGTTGTCTACCTTGCGGATGGGCTCGGGTTACAGAGTTAAGGCTGTGGTTTCAAGTTTGTGTTCCCAGGGAGATAAATGACAAAGAGTTTCCTTTTCAGGCAGTCTTTTCAGATGTGTTGCTGGAGCTTCAGTCCATAACCTTCATGACTGTCACATCTGTGATGGCTTTCCATCAGATTTCCAAAGGGACTGAGTTTGTAGTGAGGGATAAACTTGTATTAGACCAGCAGATGTACTTGGGGAAGAAAGAAGCAGCTTCTGGGCATACTTTGAGCTCTTGTCTGTTCATAGACTGTCTTGGGCAAACCCATGTTAGTACCACAACTCCATGTCAGCTGGAGAGATCTCACCTGCTGGTTTAGCAAGGGGCTGGGACCTTTTGAACGTAGGCTGCTCAGCTCCTTAAACTGCAGGTTTTGCCACTTGATCAGAATCTTCCAGGGGAGGAAAGAGATTAGAAATGGGAGTATTTGCTGGTTCTGCTCTAGGGTAGCCAGATCCTCAGATACTGCTAATCCCTTCCAATGTTGTCTTTTTGTTCCACCAGCCAGCTGTTCTTGGTTCATTGCTCATTTCTGGTTGGGCTGCGTGTGAGAACCTGCAGTGCTGACGTATTTATGGGTCTTGTCTGTGCCTCTGTGCCCTTCCTGAATGAGCTGAGTTTTGAGGTTTGGAAGGCTGACTGGTAAGAGATGACCAGAAGAAAGAGTGAAGGAGGTGCTTCAACCTGATGCCTATAGCTGGATTTAAATTCAACTCTAGGCTTAATCTTGTAAGATAGAAGGGTTTTGGGATGATCTTCTGCTGCTTGATTATTTTTTCTTTTAGGCATTAAGGAATGCTACTACTTCTGCACAGCATTCCTGGATGGGCATCAAACAGTAGCTGTTGTTACTGTGTCCCTTCCTCACTTGGTTGGTGATGCTGTTGGTTATGAGCAATATTTTGAAGACTAACCTGAAACTTCAGGTTTTGGGGTGGTTTTTTTGATGTTTCTATGAACATTTCTTATTAGGCATATGCTAGGCTTTCACCATGTGGCCTGGTATAGCACAGGTTTTAGCTTTGAGTCAAAATACTGAATGCAGTGATTTGCATTCTTACAACCACAGAATGTCTGTAAGGAGGTTTTCTGTCTCGCCCCACCCTGCTGAATATGAAGGTACAGGCCTGAGCTGCTTGAGCTTGTTGAGGCTTGAGCTGCTGGAGAAAAGCACTGTGAAAACTCCTCTCCAGAAGAGGAGATGCTGGGTTTATGCTTTCAGTGCAGTTAGACGTTTAGCTGGGAGTTCATAGGCAATGTGGTTGGTTTGCTTTTTAAAGGATAGCCTTCCTGTTTTCACCCAGTACTAGAGGGTGCTGGGTTTGGTTTTGATTAATTATATTTTTAAAGTGTTCCTAAGTGTTTTCCAGGCTTGTTTTAGGGAGGATGTGCCCAGTCCTCTGCTAAAATGCAGGCAGCTATTGCTATATAACTTCCCAAGTGGGCAAAATAGGATTTCTGTGATCTTGTGTCTGAACATAAGTTCACAGACCTGCATTCTCCTTATTCCTGTCAATAGAATCTTTGCTTTTGTTTAAATCAAGTTCATCTTGGTTTTAGGTAGAATGAAAACTTGCTAGGTTGGCTGGATGAGATGACTTGAAATTAGTCATCTTGTTAATGGAAAAATATTGTCTGCAGTTCATGAAAAACATGTGGTGTCATCATCCACTATCTTTCAGGACAAAATCACTTACTGGTTTGGTTTTCAGTTGAAATATATGGTGTGCTTTCTAAGTTAATAAAATAAGAAGTACTCTTGCTTAGTAGATCTATTAAATTCCTGTGGTTAAACATTTTATTCTGAAACATGGGCTCTTTTTTTTTTATTTTCTAGCTGGCAAAAAATTCTCAGAGAAGGAAGTAACTTTATAATAAAGAGAGACTCCTTTCAACATATTGGTTCTACTGGTTTAGGGTGTGTCAGTTATCCACAGCATTTCTGAGCCAAGCCAAAAATGTAAAATAAAAGGGTGTTAATGATTTCTGTGGGCATCACAAATGAAGCTGACATGAAAGTTGCTCAACTTCTGAGTGACAACTTCCTTGAAGGTTTTGATGTGTTTTAACAGATACAATTCAAATTCACTCTTTTGATTTGACTTCCTGTGAAAAAAAAACAAACAAAAAACCCCAACAAAACAGTCTTGCAAGGACAAGTAGTCCAAAAAATAATAACAAAGAAAGAAAAAGTTTAGTTTGGAAACAAAGCAGAGAGTGCATGAGAGAGAACACCAGGCTGATGGTCCGCAGGGTTAGGAACCACCGTTGCTGTTTGAGGAAGCAGAATTTGAGCAAAGAGGAAGCAAATACAGGAATGAGGATGGTCCTTCTACATGTAGTGAATCTTTGCTAGCACATACATCATCATTTCCTGTCTGGGTGTAATAAAAGGATAATTATCATTTTCTATTATTACAAAGACCTTTATTGTTGTTGCACATGTGGTAAGTGAATTGTAGGTGTCAAAACAAATGGGTGAAGAACTTGGATCTGGGGAATTCCAGTATGTGCTTGACCTAAGGGAGTAATTTATCAGTTGGCCAGATAGTCAAAGGCTGTGGCCTGATTCATCACACCCACATTTTCTAATAATTGCCTGCACCCTGCTCCCTTTGTCCCTCTCTGTTGGGACTTCCCAGTTGCCTGTGGCTGCCAACATCAGTTCTTGCCCGTTAGCCCCTAGGGCAATAGTTCTTCTCTCACGGGTTGTACATAATATTTTCTTCTCCTTGTGGACTTGTCACACGTTCATTGTGAGGTGTGGATGTGGTTTGTCTGGGTCTGTGACTTCACAAACAAAGGGCCTTGACCTAGTTATGGCAAAACTCGGTGTATGCAAGTTGATGGCATCACAAGTCGGGCCAAAAGATGCTACTGATTGTTCCCAGGGGCCAAGAGGGAGAAACACTGATGTCTTCTGAGTGGTGGGAGGTTTGAACTCAAGGGCACCTAACTACTAGATCAGGGTGCTCTTCGTGAACTTCGCCACACCAGAGTTGGAAGAACCTTTGCTTTCTGGAAGGCTTGACTGGGTAGTGCAGTGGAAAAGGGAATGGGGTCAAATGTAGAGTTTTGTGCAAAATTCTGTCCTCTTCCTGTGAAACTAGTTTAGTAACTGCTCCGTGTTTGCTGTCTGTTTGTTGATCAAGTGCTCTAGAAGCCAAACCAGACAGCTGTTAAATGAGCTATGAAAAAATACATGAGGCTTGGAGAAGGGAGGTCAAAGGCTCTTGTAGAGGGGGAGGAAGACAAATCCATCCCGAGCCTTTTGTCCCTAGGCAAGTGACATATGAAGATGGGCTTCTTTTTCCCTAGTCCTCTTAATTCTGTGATCCACTATCCTAAATATGATACTTTTTAGAAACTGCACAGAAATTTCTAGTAGCTAGCTAGAGGGGGAGTTAACCTCACCCATTTGTGGACCAAACAACGAGGTAGATTCGGTCTGCATGGGCTAAAATAAGAGGAATAATGCATCTTGTCTTGGGTATGTTTTGGATGGAAACTAATCACATCATTCTGAAAGGATGTTGTCAAGTTTCTCAGAGTCTGTGGAAACTGACCGTGCCTTTATCCTTTTGGTAATCTATGCCCAATTCTGGGGATTTTTTTATGGAAAAAAACCCAAACCCTGAGGCAGGACCAAACAATTGTGGGAGCAACTAATCCAGATTGGAGCTGTGCTCCCACTGAAAGTACTGCTGTGGCCACTTACAGGAACCGTCCCTGTGGCTTGCTTCCCTAAAATCCCTGGAGAACAAGCACTTTGGGTGGAGTGCACAGGACATGAGTAAAAATACTGTGAGATAAACCTGTCCAAAGAGGAGTCTAATCTCCGAGGAAGACAATGGTTATCGTGTGGCCATGGGCTATTCATTAACCAGGTTCCTAAAACAAATATTGTTCTAGAGTGGCAGCCAACTCCTGACATGAAAGTCTTACTTGTTAATCTCATTTTGGATTCATTGCTTTGTGCCAGTTTTTTGGAATTTAGTAGTCAAATGACAATGTGGGTATTGCAGCAGGCTCTGTCGTGGGCCTCCAAAGAAAGAATGAATTCCTGCTCTGGTTACAAAATCAAATCCAGAAGAATTTGAGATGAACTGGGTTTCAATAAATAATTACTCTGCTTCGTCGTGTGGAAAAGCAACAGCAAGTTGAAAAATGGGGGGAGAAGAAGCAAAAATGAGTTTAAAGATGATTGACTTGCCAGCCTACTTTTACAATAAAGAACAGTTTTGGAGTCTTGCATAACAATAGACAGTTGGAATACTGAGAAATAGGAAGAATTGGTGTACATGGCCCATAGCTGAGCTATGCTGAATAACTGGTGTGATTCACGAAGGTAAACACTGCAGCTCTGTGAAGATTAACTACATCAGCAGGAGTACTAACTAATGAGTGTATTATATATTATATACTGAGGGTATTAGTTGGTGATCCAATGTGAGCTTTGGAAAACTTTAGCAGGTACTAATGGAATCTTTTCCTCCTGCTTTTTAAGTCTGGGAATCTTTTCCTCCTGACTTTTAAGTCTGGGCTATTTGTGCATTTACATTTCCATGATGTGCTTTACAGAAAGATTAAGAAATTGATAGCTCTTCTTCCTTGTTTAGGACTCTTTGGAGTAAGGTCAACACTGTCACGTTTGTTCCTCATGAAGTCAGTTGTCCCAGTAGCATTCTTCAGTCTTGCTCTTGCTCAGAGCCCTGCTGGCGGTCACCAGTTTCCTAAGAATGACCAAGTCAATCTTAGTTCTGGTATTTACTATTCCCTATTGTTCAAATGTCACCTTTGGGACTGTGACTGTCCCTAAGACAGCTGATAATCCTTGCTAATGATGTTGCTAATGCAATGAGAATGAGGGGAAAAAATGAAACTGGATCCTGCGGGAGAAGATTTGAAATTCCATGGAATTAGAAGTATCCCAGGATGTTACTGTTGAATCATGGTGGTGCTCCTCCTTTATTACTAGCTTTCTAGAGGTGAAAATATACCACCTTTTTCTTCTTCTCTCTCTGGAAGGAAGTAAGAATTAAGATAGAGGCTATTTTAACACCAGCAAGAGTAGAATGTGTGTGTTTGCAGCTTTACTTGGTTATATCTGTGAGTTGTATTATTGATCTGCTGTGGGTTTTATAATCTCTACTTGCTTGGGTGTGTTTTGAGTTTGGTTTCTTGCTTTCTTATAGCTCTTTTTCCAAAAACAGAGACTTGCTTGGATCAGGGATGTGTTTTCAGAGATGCCAGATGGTACATTTGCCTTGATCATCTTGACTCTGTCTTGCTTCCTGAACTTCAATCTCTCATACTCCCTGTGGCTATGCTGAGCAGAAGCTTCTGAAGTTTTAATAAACTTTTGTCACAACCTGAAGGGTTGGTTTCAGTCTAGGGTAATTTTTTGGCGGTGGTTTAATTTATTATAAAGCAAATTCCAATATGATGTTGAAGTGGAGTTTTCTAACTCATCCTTCAGTAGGAATCACCTTAGCAGCTGGAAATATGAAATGGGAAGATCACAGACTGAAGGTGCTTTCCCTAAATGCAATTGCCACTTAAAACTATGTAAATGATGTGCATTTTCTCTCCCCGTAAATGCTAACAAGGAGGATCCTTGGTAGAAAAGGATTGCTTTTTTTTTCCCCTCTCATTAGGTGAGTGCTTTTATTTGTTGGGTTTTTTTGAGTGTTCTTGATTTTGGGGGATTTTTTGCATATGCATAAAGAGAATCTCACCATGTGATCTAAATATACTTTGTATTTTTAAAATCTTATTGTTAGCAACATGCTACCTTGATAATCCTAGCTTTTTTTTAGTTGTGTAGTATAAATGCAGGAGAAAAGTCTTGAGGAGAAAACATCTAAATAGTAAGTACTTAAATAAATAAAATAGGATTCTGCTGGGTACTGAGAGGACTAAAACAGAGCCAAGCCAGCTCAAACAGCTGATCAGTTGAACGCCACCTCTGATCTCTTGGTATCATGCTGACAATAAATCAGTTTTGTGTAGTGACTGGAAGTGACCTTTTTATATTCCTTGGAACTGTTTTCACGTTAGGCTTTAGCAAATCCACTGCTTTTCCCTGGCTTTGTTCTTTAATAGTTTTTTTTAATCAAATTGTTACACGAACATTGTGTGCAAATTATTGTCCACATGGATTTTAGGAGAGTTTGCTTTGCTTTCAGTAACTGGGCTCAAAAGGTGAGTATGGCAGCGTTCAGCATTAGAGTCTTGTACTTCAACTCTTCCCAGTGACCTTCCATTTTCCAAAAAATACAGTAGAACTTGACTTGTTCAGGTGTTACAATGAATCTCTGGGAGAAGATGAGGTGCTTTGTCATCTAAAGGATGACCTCATCCTACGCCAAGGGAACAAAGGTTTCTGTAGCAGCCCCTGTGAGCCTTCGTTATGGAAAGTTGTGCAGAAGTGCTGTGTCTCCTCCATCCTCCTTCCTCTGGAAGGTGTACCTTGGACCAAAACAAGGCAATGAAGAAATTTCTGATAAATTCTTGGGATGTTTTTGAGAACATGTCACACATTGGAGTGGAAGGGAAACAAAGGAAAGTAAAAATACAGTGCCTGCTTCCTCAGCTGCTCCGTGGCAGTTCATAAACTCCAGGGTGGACTTCAGTCTGATGCATCCTGTCTGGTTCTTTTTTAGCCTGACTGTCTCAAAGCAGGAGATTCCCTTTTTTGTAGGAGCCAGCTATTGCCTTCTAGTGCTCCAGTTTCTCCTTCCAGTAAGTTTACTGAGGACAGCGTTTTTCTTGCTGCACCTTGCAATATTAAAAAGCAGAGCTG
Organism: Chloroceryle aenea; assembly: GCA_013399075.1. Classification (NCBI taxonomy): domain Eukaryota; kingdom Metazoa; phylum Chordata; class Aves; order Coraciiformes; family Cerylidae; genus Chloroceryle; species Chloroceryle aenea. The sequence continues at coordinate 851,042 of VWZY01003453.1, forward strand.
ATGTATGTGTGGACTAGGAATGCTTCTGAAGGCTGAGCATCTAAAAAAAGAAGTAATGACATTGGTATTTTTTGCTGAACCATGTTAGGGTACAGCTGTGAATGTTCTGAGTGTTCTAGGAGCTGTAGTAAATAAATTTGTGTTCAAAAATGGGAAGTGATTGTCCGTATGCCACGGTAGCCTCTGCTTGCTTTAGTTCTCATCTCTGTACCTACGAGGGAGATATTTTTACCCAGCACCTGACAAGTCAATACACATTTCTTTCCTGTGTGTCATTGTCATAGCTTCTTTGTCATAGCTTGATACTGTGAGAACAAAAGAAAGCGAGGGACCCTAGTGAGAATGTTAGAGAGGGATTAACAGAGCCTTGTAGCTATGGAGTTAAGCTGGGCTTGTGTTTTCACTGCCAATGACATCTTGATTTATGCATACTGGGGATGTTTTTAAACACAGAAGCCATAGGAAATAAGACAGTTTACTTCTAGCTGGTGTTTCCTGCAGGGCTTCTTGGCTTTGCCTTCTGGTCAGACAACAGCATTCAGAGCACAGTCTCGTTGTTCTGTCCTCTTCTTGCTGTTTGTTTGTTTGGCCGGTTACGTAAAGCTCCGGGCTTGAATCTGTTCTCTCCCCTTGCCCAAATCTTCCTTGAAGATGTGAGTTGGGAATGTGCATGCTAAAAAAAAAATAGAATAATAATAAAAAAATCTCTCATGCACATCCTGTTTTCAGATGGTGTTATTTCCTTCAGCCTTGAGCTTCTACTGTAGAATGTGGCTTGGTGAAGGATGTTGCCTTGTGGCTGCATCTGACAGCGCTGGTGAACACCACGGGTACAAGTGCACGTGCTCATAAATGATGTGAGAGTTGAGCAGCTAGCAAGGGTGTTTTAACTAACGGGTGGATTCATAACTTTTTCACAAGTATTTTGTGATGATACTGATTGCCAAGTAGACAAAATTGGGGTTCAGTTCTCTTTTTTTTCCTGTTTTCCTCTCGGGGTGTGTAGTCTGGTAGCAGTTTGTGTATCCAGGCTGTCATTGTGGAGCAGCATAACCACAGCTGAACTCATGCAACTACTGAAAGCAGCAGCCTGGAACAGAAACACTTCTCCCTTCCCACTGCTTTATTTTATTTCCAAGGTGCAGATTGCTGAGGCAAGCAAGCCTGCAAAGCTGAGATGGGTTAACCCTCGTGTAAGCGTGAACTACCATGAAAACCAGTGCTGCTGAGGGGCCTGTCACTGGTCACTTCCAAAAAGGTGACATCGTTTGCAGTTCTAATAGTGCAACAACCCATTCCTGCCTGGCTGAAATAATTCTGAGGATTTCAGCTATGCTCACGAGAAATATATTCATGTGATTTTGCTTATGGGTTTAGTACAAAAGCAGAATGATTGATGGACGTGAAGTATTACAAAAGGAGGAGCTTTTAGAATGTGGAGTTAGACTGGGAAGAGGATTGGTATTCATCTCTAGCTCTGTCTCTAGCCTTTGCTATGGAGTTGGTAACGCAGGGTACCGACCAGGATCTTCCCATTCAGTGGGATGGTGTTGCTTCTGGAAAACAACCACTTTAGCCTCATGTAGTTACCGTGCTCAAAAAGTAAAATGCAGCTTCATCTGTGTACAAGAGCATGCCAATGGAGAAGCTTTCCTGCTCCTGTAAGTGCTTGAAAACAGGAGGACTGTTTTATTTGCCACAGAGAATTGAACTAGAATACTGCAGTATGATTATTTTTTCACCATTCAGCCTTTCCAGGGTGTTTCTGTCACTCATTTCTAATCCTGTACCTAGAATTTGTACTGTACCACCTAGAAACTGGGCTACCTCTTGGTTTTGAGCTATGCTAGAATTCTGATAATATTTTTATTTCAGCAGTGTTTGAGGCTGGACATCCTGAATGAAACAGCACATTTAGAACGTGTAGGTTCTTGTTTAATCTTAATTATTTTCCTATTAGAATTCTCCTCTCCTAGTGAGAATATTTAGCATCATTATACAGGAGAAATGGGGCTAATGTTTGTTTTGTCCTATAACGAATAAATCGGGTTTGGAAAGTTCCTCTCCCTAATTCCTATCTTTAAGTCTTTGTTATGATTCTAATTAGTAGGTATTAGCATATGTATCAAAATGCAGAATGTGCAAGTACTCTTTGGAAAACGAAATGCTAGGTTTAGCTCATCATTTTGTATAATTTGGATTTATTTTGAACAAAACATTAGCACGCCGGAGTACGAAAGCTGTAAAATTGTGGCATCAAATCAACATCAATAAAAAGCTGTCTCATACACGTTTTTTTCCTCTCCTAGTACCCCTGCAGCTGGGAGATAAAATAAGGGCAATATAATAAATGTGGTGGTGTTCTTCATATTGCAGCCTGGAGACTGGAGAAGGTAAATGTGGAATTCTGAACGCGGAGCTGAAAATGGAAAAAACTTTAAAGTGCTTTTATGGTATTGAGGAGGAAATGGGGTGGATCACTTGGAGAAGAATCCTTCTCTTAAGGCAAGACAAGCACATATTTGTTTTGCCAGTCTCAGTAATGTGCCACCCGGGATGAATGTTGGTACCACTGTGTCTGTGAGAGCCACAGCTACAGGGCTGGAGGAGCAGGCTCAGCCCCAGTGAGCGCTGCCTGCAGCAGGAGCTCTGCCCTCTCACTCCCAATGGGGTCCTCTATGTGAAAACTCCTGGAGAAGGTAGAGGAGACTTCTGACCTTTGATAGACTTGGCAGAAGTATCTCAGCTTTGGAACCTTGTTCTTCTCGCTACATCTCTTGATTTTTTGTTTTTAATTTATTTTTTTTTATTTCCTGGTACATATATTTTCCAGAAGAGGGTTCCAACAACAGCTGAAAGATGTGGAAAAAGAACCTTGAAGACTTTTCTGTGGAACTGACCTTTACTGACAGGTCGTTATAAAAAACACCACGGTAGCCTATAAGAAAAATCTTGGTGTCACACAAAGCTATGTATTTTATGCTCTGAGCACTTGGGGCCCATTGAACTGCCTTGAGAAGTCCTCTCACCTTACCACTCCAGCTGTTTGATCTCCTCTCTTTCCCAGCTCAACTACTTGAGGGATCTCAGGAGGAATTGGATTCTGCTAAGTGGTGATGCAGGTTAAAACTAGGGGGAAGAAGCCAGTGTTTCTGTCCTATAACACAGGCTAAAATAATCCATCTTCAGTTAAGTGCTGTGTCCCCTGGTGACAGATAACTGTTCAAATTTATACAAAGCCATTCCTCTTGTTTGCTACAACTGTGGACCAAGAAATGCCACTAGGACAGAATAGGCTTCTGTTTGGAGGAAGAAAAGTAACTTCAAATCTGCTGATGAAGTGTAATCAGCCAGGGTGGCAAAATCAGGCTGCTGTGGCTGACAGAAGGACGGAGGGGCCAGGGCAATTGTGGCCACCAGTCACACGTCACCTCGCCAGGTACCCTGGTTACTGCAGGACTATCTCGTGCTGGTTTGTGGTGGTGCTTTGTACGTATGGGGGGAATTTTCCAGGGGAAATACAAATTAGGTTGATAGATTTTAACAGATGCTTTAGCATGCTCTCCATAAAGGTAATTTTTTAGCTGAGAATTAGTTTTTCTAACCTGATGATCGTTGTTGGAAGAATAGCTTGTACATCAGCTTATTTTCTGCTAAAATTAGATGAGCTCTCTTTTTATATTCAAGTTGCTTTGCTGCAGCAAAGTGAATGCAAATCAGACTCATTTTGTCTAGGTGTTCTGCCACCCTCTGTGATGATAGCCAGTTAAAAGTTCAACTCCAAGTTGTGTCTCTTGCTATTTTTTTGTTCTGCTGATGTAACGCTGCCGTGTATCCTGTGGACAGGAACGGATTCCATTCGTGGGGAGTCAGATGGAATCTTTTGGTGAAGGACTGGCTTTGATAAAGCACTTGCCCTTTGCTGGGTGCAGCTGTTAGGCATGAAATCCTGTTTATTGAGTATGTGATGATAAAAGAGTAATGATAAATGTCCTCCCTCTGTCATAGTGCTGCAGATGGCAAACTGGTGCTGGTCAGGAGACCAAAGAGAAGTCGGGCAGTAGGATGTACCTCACATTCTTAGTGCCACATGCTCCCAGACAGATGTTTTGTGGTGTGAAAATCCAGCATGTCACTTCTGAAACACAGCTACACTTTCATATGAAATGACATGAAGTCCTCAATGAAAATCAATTATAACAGAACGTTCTTAATTTTCTCTCTCCAAGTTGTACATTCTTTTGTGTGTGACTCACTGCTGAGGACTGTAATTTTGCTCAACCTGAAGTTACCTAGCTGCTCTTCGGGATACATTTGTTCTTGTGACTCAGTGACTCCCTTCACTCCTAAAATTTCTGGTTTTGTGCACTCTTTTCCAGTTACATTTGTGCTTCCAGGATGCCAGGGGCAGTGTGTCAATACACTTGTGACAGGACCAAGCGTGCTGCTCTCAGCCCTGGTGCTTTAGAGCTCTCTGGCCTATTGTGAAACTCGGCCCTGTGGCTTTATCGGGAGCAGCTGGTTTTGTTCTGTGGACAGATCCATCTGGGGCCGAGGGGGGGAAGAGAGAGTGCTGGTGGCTTTTAGAGATTAGCTGGTGACAGTTTTGCTTGGGAAGTGTACCAAGTTTTAGCAGAGCTACCGTAACAGAGATAGGAGGGGAAAATGGACAGTGAAAAATAAACCACAAGCTCTACTAATCTTTTTGTGTCAGAAGCAGCCTTCAGGATTCAGTTATCTTCCAGTGGGTCTAATTGCAGCCTTGATTAGAGGAGTGCCCAACACTTCCTACTTCAGTAAAGATCTGGGGGAGCTTTTAGAGCTGACATTTGGACATCGGAGGCCTAGCTGAGGAGTCGGAGCAGCTGTGTCCTTGTGCTGGCGAGAGGGAGGCTGTGGGCTTTATTGGATTACCCCTTGTCAGCTCATGGCAATGCACACACTACTGAAATCCCTTGGGGCAGGAAGGGAGGGAGGGCCGAGGAAGGAATGACTTATTTTAGGTGAAGTGATTTAGACGGTGGTCAGGTTTCTTGTGCCTTTTTCTGCTGAGAAATGCAGGAATGCTTCGCGTTTGGTCTTTGAAATGTTCATGGCTGATGTCGTGGTGGCTTGTGGGCAGGTAGGAGCTGGGCAGAGAGCCTGCACACAGCACCTTGAGCACTGTCTGCACCTTCTGTGTAACTTCAGGAGGTGGTTGGTGGGTGAGTCCTTCCTTTTCATTCTGTGCCTGCTCTGGCTGCTTCTCTCTTCCTTTTTCCTAAGCTGCTGCATTCTTTTCGGTTTACTGCTTCCATTTGTATGAATAAACTGTGAAATCTCTCCATGGTGGAAGAGCAATGAAAGATTTCTGGGTTTAATTCTTCGCTGTTGGAACTTCATGTATTTGGAGAAAGCAACATGGGTTTAGTGGGATCTTCATCACTCTTGTAAGCTGTTATTATTACTGTGCTCGGGTCTTCTACCAATTTCTTAATATATGAAGCAAGCACTTTGCTCTTCAACTGAGCAGAAGGGACTTGAGAATAATGCCTTTCAAACAAGTACCATATTTTGGTTCATTATCTTTATTTTGGAAGGGACAGTGTTGCTCCTGCTCATCAGAGCACGGTTCTCTACCATCTCTTGCTGTGCTTGGAGAAGTTCTAGTTACTGTGCAGGAGTGGGATCCTGGAAGGTCTCCTGTCTTCTGCACCTTAGACCTGCTGATACAGCTCTGGCTGATCTGAGTGGGAGAACGACTGATTTTTGGCACCAGAAGTTAGTCACGAGAGCCAAGTTGGCAAATACAGCCTCTTTGGGGGAAAACATGTAATGTTTGAATTGCACGGTAGATGTAGAACAATGTGTTGTAAATCAGTAAGAACTTGTCCTGTGCATCTGCTCTGTATGGCCAGGACAGGCAGCTTGGTGTCCAGAGTTTTGCAAGTGATGCAGTTGTTGTTCTTCATCTTGTCTTTTTAAGCATAACGGGTGCTTGCTTGAAAACACTTTTCACTCCCTCAGAGCACAGTCATACAAAAATGCTGATTTAGTCTGTGGTGCCACTGAGGAAAAGGTGGCTGGGCTTTTCCTGAGGCAGTTCTGCCACTGGCAGACTATTGCTGCTTGGTTAGTTTGTCTGGTTAGTTTGTTCTGTAGTTGCGACCACGAGATGCTGCACCAGCAAGTTGTGTCTGTGTTCAGGGAGTGGGGGACGAGAACTTTGAGGGATGAGGGAGAGAGTTAACGGGGTGCAAAGAGATGCCTTTTATTATTTATAACAACAAACTGGTCGAGATTTGTAGTAAATGGTGATTAATAAATCTGCTATGACTGAATAGCCCCAGATAGAAACATAACACTAAAGTTCTGGGAGCTGTTTGTGGGCGATCACTAAATGAAGAGGCTGACAGCACTTGGGTGGTTATTTCGTTTAGTGGAAAAAGCCATGGCAAAATTTGGAAGTCATATTTTGAACGACTGATCTGTGTGGATTTGAGCACTCGAGAGATGAGTTGTGCCCAGTTTTCACCCATTTCCTAAAGTCAAGGCTTATGAAGTCCTGGAGTTTAATTATAAACTTTACAGGTTGTTGTTTTTTTCCTCCTCGCTGTAGCGTGTTCTACTCGGTGTAATTGGGAACATTTTACAATGGTAATGAACTTGGCAAGAGAGGAGCCCTTTTCCTGCTGCCAGAGTAAAGCAAATAAACAAACAAGGCAAACAAAAGAGGATGCCTCGCTGTCCCCTCGGCGGGTTGCAGGAGCGGCTGGCACCGCTGGCCATGCTGGCAGGAGGGTGGAATGTCCTGCTGAGCATTCCATGCAGATGGCCTGGACCCCGGCCACCCCAGCCGAGCAGAAAACACCACACTCTCAGCCATGCCACTTGTGATTTAATTGGAGCCGAAGCTGACTTTACCAACTAGTGCATCATCAGTTAAAGCTGGGTTGGGGTTTTTTTCTTCTGTCTCCAAAAATTACACAACGGTTTTTGGTCTCCCCTTGTTTGCTTGGGAGGAGCTGAATTCTTTCATCAGTGGGCTATCATAAGGATAACATGGTTAGGTTTTGGGGCACCTTGCCACTAAAACAATCCCAGTATCCCCAGCTGAAGAGAGCACAGGAATCACTTGAAGAGAAGAATTTTTTCTGTAGTTGCTTCTTCTGGTTCTCAGGAAAATAACTGGCCTTCTGCTTTCAAGACTGGTGCAATAATTCTTCCTGTGTAGCAAATAACCAGTGCTGCTGCTTGGGAGTGTATGGGACAGCTCATTGTAGTTCCAGACTGAATCCTTTACATAACAGACGATCAGTATGAGCTCCTGATGAAACCAAAGCAAATACACCTTGTAGTACTCTTGCAGAAACCTGCACTTGCAAGCCCTGAGCTGGGATCTGGGTATTTTTAGGTGTTAAGATTGACCGCAGAAGAAACGTGCTGGTTCTTGCAGGACCAGGTTGTCACGTGAGCTTATCTTGCATTTTGTTGTCTGTGACATCTTCTTATCATTTAATCACATCTGCGGGTAGCATGAGAGGGGAGTGGAGCTCTTCTCCTGTAGCTTACATATCCTTTGGTTAAAGGAAACAAAACCCCATAACCTTAATTGGAGGATACAGTAATGATGTTTTTGTCATTATTTAGCAGGCAAGATCCTTGCACCACTAAGGAAGTAGAACACCCTGTCTTTAATTGAAGGATGTGATAATGATGCTTTGTAGCCGTTCAGGAGGCAAAAATCTGTGATGAGTGTCATGTATTGGTTTAGAATCTGGAGAGGGAGTAGCTAATGTCTGTGGGATGAAATAGTTTTAGGAGGAACATGGAAAATGACTTCACTCCAGTGCAGTCTTTACCCTGGGGTATGCAGGCTGGTAGTTCAGAGCTTCCTGGTGTTTGGTAAGAAGCTGTTCCTCCCAAGGGCTGGAAACACAAAAGCTGGGGTATGGTGTTCCCTAAGCGTTTAAGGACTGGGGTGGCAGTGCTGTTTGGAAGACTTAAGTTCAAGTGGTCTGTTTCTAGTAAAACATTTCAAGAATGCTATGCAAATCCATCCATGAGAATAACAAAGCTCAACTCAGCCCTCTTGCTAGAGGCAAATGCAGTTGAAGGCTACCTAGAAACCCTTCTGAAAGAGGGAGAGCACCCAGCCACCTGCATGTCCCCAGTTCAGAGGAAGGGTGGCTTCTCTGTATTCTTTGGCAGAAGAATATTTTCTCTGCAGTTGACCATTGCTTTCTGGTACAAACAGGAGGACAGATTACTTAGATGCAGTGCAAGATGAATGTGTCTTTGGCTGGCTGATGAAAAACTATATTTTCCTTTTTAGAATTATTTTTAGGTATTTATTTTATTTTTATTTCCCTCCTCTCATCAATATTTCATGATGCCTGTTGTTCTGAAATGTCTGAAGGCAATTACCAAGAGCAAATCAACGCTGGATAAGTAGAAGTGTACTGCCTGGAGCTGCTTATACTAATATTACCTTCCTGCTAACTACAATTAGAGGAAAAAATGATATTAGTCACTTGAAATAGGCAGCAATTCCTGTTTTAACAAGCCATGGAACATTTCCCACTGTTCCCAGCACCCATTTTCCTGCTCTGTCAAGCTTAAGAGAGAAACCTGTGCATTGTGTTGTGAATTGCTGTTTCATCAGCCAGCATTCTTCACCAAGATTTATAATCATGGTGCTGTGAATTCTGCTAACCAATGAATTTTAGGTTCTGTTTACCTGTTTTTCTTGACTATGGACCAGTTTATTTCTTGCCTGAGGCACATCTGTGCACCTGCCCACCAATGCCCTCCAGGTATCCTCAAGCAGGACAGGTGTTTTGGGGTTTTTTTTTTTCAGCTGCTGTGACAATTTAGCAGCTGTTAGCTGGTATTTTCCAGCACAGGCAAAGCTCTAAACTTTGCTTTTAAGGGTAAAAGAAATAGAGGAACACGCTGTCTCTAAACACAGAGTGCATACAAGCACGTGTTGCAGGCCAGGAGGTGTTTGTGCACATGTATTTGAGAGAATATATTTGAGAGCTGCTCCAAAATATGCCGTAGTTTTCAGGAATGTCTTGCCCAGTGAAGTTTACAGGTTCATTTTCTCAACAGAACTAATGGTCTAAGTTCTTGAGAACTCGTGTGTGTGAATAAATGGAAGAAGTCTCTCACCTGGTGGTTTCATCAAGGTTTTGTTACTAAAGAATATGTAAAATAAGTAACAAAATAACCTCAACTATAAAAGGTTTGAGTTTGGCTTATTTTTTAGTTAAAGGCAGGCTCCCTGATCAACTGTGTTTTTAAAAAGCTGAGAAAATGTATTAAAAAAAGCAAACCCCAAGAAAAAAAGTTCATATTCAAAACCTACCCAGTCTCCAGAGTCATGTCCAGTGCTGCTAGATCCTCAGAGAAACAAGAAGGTGAAACATGGCATAATAGTGCTAAAAGACAAAGATGTTTTTCATTATGTGTCCTTAAAGTCTGTTCTTCCAGCCCCCCATCTCCAGTAGCTATTCAGTTGCCTTTAGGTGTTGCAATGCACCGAGGCCAGAGAGCACTATGGAAGAGAACTGGTGAGCACTGGTGCCAGTTGCTGCAGGTAACTGGTGGCTGGAGAGCAGGAAACATAGGCAGACCAGGGTCCAGCAACCTGCAGCGTTTCTGGTGTTGGGGAAATGCTGAACAAGAAATAATTAATTAGTCTGTGGAATACCAGGGTGGAATTTCTGCTTTGAACTGCTTTGTTCAGCAGTAACTTAAAAAGCCCCCGGACACTGGAGTTGCTGGAAGTTGTTGAATTTGTGGTTGTAGAGCCTGAATCGAGTACCTCTTGTGACTAACTGCATTTTGGGGTTTCTTGCTGTGGCTACAGAGTGCTGGTTTAGGATTCTTAAGAGATTTGGATTTTTAATTTGAATATGGCCACTAGGTGACTTCAGTCTCTTCAGTTCCTTTTTGTCCTTCACTTCCTACCTCTAAAATAGTTAACTCGCAGGTAAGTCACTGAGATCTGCTGATAAAATTAATTGTAGAAGACTGGAATATGGTGTTATCCTTGAGATATTTAGTCTGCATTTTATTAAGCTGGTAAGGGGTCCATATGTAAATACCTAGGCAGGCAGAGGGACAAATAAGTTGTTTTGTTTGGTGTTTTTAATTTTCTTGTGAAGAATCCAAGGACTCCTAAATTTCAGCTAAGCAGAAAGATGAACAGCAAATCATTAGAAGAAACAAGATGAAATTTCTGTACTGTACAGATGTATTTATGCAGGTTTCTGGAATATTATACTTGATAAATGGAACCTTTTCCTGCAAATGGCAGAAATCTGACCTTTTTTTCCCCTAAGCCTCACTGTCAAAACTGCTTATATTTTGATTAATGGGATAAGAAGAACTAACTGTACTGTTGAAATAAGTGATAGTGTGGATGATGTTTTGAGACATAATGATTTCAATTCTGCTTGGCTTGTTTATGCACTTTAAAAAGTAAGCAAGAGCTGGCAATAGAGGTGCTGTTGCATTTTGTTCCTAAGTTATCTGTGAAACGCTACCAGGGATTTAAGATACATCTGGCATTGCATTAAGCAGAATGAATTCTGGCAGCATTTACAGTTGAAAGCTCTAAACAGTGTTTGGAGTATTTTTGCTTTTCAGGGCAGGCAAATCTCTTCCTTGCACCAGACTTTCAAAGGAGCCTCTGAGAAAGGCAGTGATGCAGCAGGTTTCTCACAGGCATCCTTTACCATCTTGCATGTTGTAGGTTGGGGTTTTTTTGCCTAGAATACCTCCAGTCTTGAGGCAGAGGGAAGGAAACGTGACACTCTTGGGTCCTGTGGCTTCAGCTTAGATTTCCATCTGTGTTGTTGTTCAGGCTTTGAGTTTCTCATCGTTGCTTTACTGGTAACACGATAACTATGGAGACATTTTTCACTAATAATTTTTCCATCGTGGTCTGGGCTACTCTTGTCTGAGAAGGGGGTTTAACAGCAAACACCCTATTTCAAATTAGTTTCAATCACTTGTGGTGTGTTCTCTTTGGAAAATATAGTATCCTGATTTTCATTTTAATGAAAATCCATAGATTTTCATTAAAACTCCTCCACCTTCACTACCAACCTTAAAATCTGTCGTGTGTTTGCCTCTTAGATAATAGACAATTTAAATGGATTGGGCATTTCAATGTATTGTGCACAACTAAGGGTTTTCAAGGGCAATTTCTCTCTGCTCTGGACTGTGGCAGCTTTTTTGGACAAAAGTAGAAAGACACTTTTTTTTTCAGTCCCTGAAAAGGGAGTTCTTTGAAAATTCCAGTCTCTCAAGAAGTGATTTCCTACAGAAAGTGATTTGAGGCCGATAACTCCTTAAGAGCAAGACCACCACTAATGTTAAAGATCTGAAATATTCATTCATCTCTTCCTATCACTGAATTGTGTTTCAAGATTTTCATTTAAAGCCATCTTTCAGCTTGTCAAAAATAGCACCCGATGGGCGAGGCACATCCCCTGAGACCAGGAGATTTCCAGGAGAGAACAAAGACCTTGATGAAGGGGAAACTCTCCCCTCACCTTCTTGCTTTTCGGCTGCCCTGTCTTTAAGCTGCTGCCCTAAGTTGACAGCCCTGCAGAGCTCTGGAGCTTCTTAAGCTTAACCAGTTATAAATGGGTTTCCTCATAACGACCTTGGGAGGGGAGTGTTGTGCTTCCCAGGCTATGCAGGGAGAAGATGGAGAGCGTTGCATCCCTCGGTGACATCTTTCCAAAGGAGCAAGCCGAGGAGATCCGTGTTTACACGAAGGATGCTGCTGCTTCTATCACCAGTTTAATTTTGGAAGTGCAATGAGAATGAGAGGAAGTGGAGGACTTCCTGCATTAGTTTTTGTGGCTGCTTGAAGGGCCTCTCTCAACTACAGCTGTGTTGCACAACTGATAAAAGTCGTGTTAAGCTCGGATAAGACTCCTGAGATGTGAACTAATGTATCTCTGTGCTGCATGCAGCAGGATTAAATTGTTAGTGACCTGGAAGACAGGAGAACAGTAATGGCTTGAGTATGCTGCTTGCCTCTGTATTTTATGTGAAATGTATAGTGCTGGACTGTGTCTCTAAAGCACCATTTACCTCTTTGGGAGATGCTTCCACAGCAAGCAGAGTCCTTAGTGTGTGAGTAAAGGGTTTGTATGAGGTGGGAGAATGTAAAGGGTAATGGGGGACCTTTCATATATCCCCCAAACAGGTCTCCAGGCAAGAAAGGGAGAAATACTAAATGGGGAAAGGATTTATTTTATTTGGGGAAGCTCAGGATATGTGGGCTGTGCTGGAGGGAAGACAGCTGCTGAAATTCCTCTTGGAAATATCCAAACTACTTCTGATTTCTGGATGTTGGATTGCACTTGGTGCTCTGCTGGATGAGACCACCCGAGTTTGAGGCCAGGTTGGATGGGGCTTTGAGCAACCTGCTCTAGTGGAAGGGGATGGTGGAATGAGATGATCTTTAAGGCCCATTCCAGCTCAGACCATTCTGTGGGTCTGACTGATGATTGTATTTGACTCCTGCTCTGTGGGTTTATAAACTGAATTGATGAAATGTTACTAAACATATTTTATTGTCGTTTTGGTGATGACTGTTGAAGTGCTAATCATGTTTATCTGTTCAATATCTTCTTTCACAACATCTTTACAGTGGCTTGAGTGAGTGTTTTTATACTTACCTCAGTGTTAGTTTCTTTTTCAGCTTGCAGTTTTGACTGTGTGACTTTGTGTGCCTGTGTGACATCTGTGACCTTGATGAACTTTACAGTAGGGTGAGGGGTGATTTTTGAGGTCAGTACATAAGACAATTATTTAATGTGTAAGGAGAAATCAAGACTATTTATCTTCTGCCTTGGACTTCTGTGCTTTTTGGGGTGTGGTGTCATACGCTGTAGACAGCAGAGGAAGTGCTTTGGAAAGTGCAGGTTTTAGCAAACCCCTTTCTTGGGGTTTTTTCCTACCTGTGGATGAGGATTTACTGTGCTGGTCAGTGAGACTGCTGTTGAGAAACAAACTATGTTGGCTTGTACTCACTCAGCCTGGCTGCCTGACATGGATTTTTATTTATTTAATATACTGTAGCTATGCAATGGCTTGTTGATCTGGATGTTTTTTATCAGAGAAATAAATACCTTCAGAAAATCAAGTTGACTTTCCTGTCATTGTGCTCTGCTGCAGGTGTGGATATCCTGCATTAAACCGGGCCAACTGGAACTGTACTGGTTCCCAGCAACCCAAAGGGTGTGTGTTTGCCTCTGATAACTGCAGCATGTTTAACATCACATACTTGAAGATAATTAAGGAGTCTTCCACTTCCAATGCAGGATAAGATGGATTAGGGCAGTTGAGGATATGATGCTGACATTGCCCATTAGCTAGACACATGATTGTATGAGGAGATGCTGATCTGGTGTTCTAGGTTAGTGCAAAAACAACCCCAGAAAACTCATTCAAAGCAGAGACCAACAACAAGCATGGCAGGCACCCTATAAAAGCTGGTCCATTATGTAACATTAGGCTGAAAAGCAGCAGGGAGAAGCTAAATTTCCAGCATCCAGCTGCTTCCGTCTGTGCAATGCTGTAGATAATGCAGGAAGTAATTAATATAAATGTGCCTTCAGAACAACCCTTACATTTTTCCAAGTGCATAAAAAGGCTGGACATGTAAAAAACTTTCATATTCATTGCAGGCCACATAATCTTAACTCTTTAAACTTTTTTTTTCCCATATGTGTTGGTGTCTTTCTCACCAGTTTAACCCAGAGAACCAAAGCATAGATTTTTCTTTTCTTTTTAGGAGGCTCACTCAGGAGTTGACCTTCTCCCCAGGCTGTATCAGGTGGGAGCAGTGAGTTTGGTCTCAATTCTTTGGCTGGCTTTAAGGTTTGAGTTATTTTAGCAATGTAGGTGTGAAAGCTCAAAACAGGGACTGTTTGGGTCTGCCTGTTGAACTGGTCTGTGTTAGAATTCTTCCCTGGCATTGCAAGGACAGTGTTCCAGAATACGTTGGCCTTCTGAGGCTTCATCAAAAAGATCCTTGAGGTCAGGTAGAGCGAGTGTGCTAATTAAGGAGAAAAATGTTTTCTTTCTGTACATTCACATACCAACAGTAAACTCAGAAATACTTTCCATCACTTTTACTATAATCTCTGTTTACTGCGTGGATAACACTTTCCAAGGAAGGGACTGAAACTACCAGTTAGTTTTGTCTCCAGAGAGTTTCATTTAAGAAGCTTGTTCCAATTGACCTCTGCACTTCAAAATAGCCAAATTTTGTCACAGTATTACAAACAAGGGTTTGTTTTGCTGCTTTGGCTTTTTTAACTGCTTAACCTCCTTTGCTGGAATGGTGTTTGGTTCACATTTTCCTCCTTGGTTATAGTCAAGAGCTGCAGACACCATAACAGTAACTGCCCTGTGCATGAAATCTCAGGCGAGGAGTATCAGGGGATTGGCAACAGAATTGTTTCATGTCTTTGGTTAGTGAATCTGTGAAAATGATGTAACACCTCGAAAGGCTCCTCATGTAATCTGTCACTGCAGTCCTCACTCTAACCTGACTTCCTCTGAAACTCCCAGGAGATGCCTCCGTGGATTAAAGGTCACGGTTCACGTCTTGCTGCCAGAGCGTGTCATTATGGCAAACTGATGCTTTTTGTTCCGTGCTCTCAGTCTCTGGGGGTTGTAATTTCTATGAAAGATGGAGATGAATCAACTTGTTTCGGTTTATTATTGTGAGGTGAAACGGGTGTGAGTTTCTTGTGGTTCTGAGCTATCTGCCCTGTTCTTCTCGTACCCGGGGTGAATTATCTGTCCAGAACACTGTTCCTGTAATCATGCTGTTGGCATGTAGCTCTCTGTATAGCCTGGCAGCCTGAGTCCAGCCTTATTTTTATAAAGCTTTGTTGGTTTAACTATTCGTGATGGAGAGGATGAGCTGAGAAGTGAATTTCGAATATGCCTCTGTTGACAGACAGGTCTCTGCTGCCTTTCCCTGAAGGGATCTTTGGAATTTAATGAATTTTTATTCTGTAGGATGATAAACCTAATTGAAGCTGTGGATTAAAAAAAATATAAACCCCCAAATAATAAAAATAAATCACATTAGCTCCTGCTAGCCCTTTCCTGGGATGGCTGCTTTTCTTATGCTTCCAGATGAAGTGGTTCAGCAGGCATAATATCTCCCAGCCAAAGAAATGAAGCATATGGCAGCTGAAGCAGAAGAGTGATAAAGCACGGAGAGGCTGCCAAGCAGAAAGGTCCTGCTGTAGTGACAAAGCATGTGGCAGCACTCGGGGCTTTCGGAGAGATAATCTAGCTGCCGACACTTCTGATTTCTAAGGGAGAAATGGCTTGAAACATGATGCAGTTTTATCTCCCCAAGACTGACTTGGACTAGGCTGAGTGTCTTGTTGCTTCTGCTGTTACGGGAACTATTTGGCTGCATCTGGTTATTTTAAAGTGCTATATATATAGCCCTTCCTAAAAAAAAAAATAAGAAAAAAATTACAGATGATGTTTCTTTTCTCGGCTTCAGTGTGTTCCCTCAGCTCTGTGGTAATGAGATGCCCCTTCCCTATGGGAAATGGCATCTGTCTGTCCTTGAATGCAGTGATGAGTGCTGCAAATAAACTCATCCAAACCATCACGTCTGATATTTGCACCTTAGCATCACCGAAACAAGGTGGGGGGCAAAAGGAGACTATGCAGTAAAAAAACCCCAGAGCTCAGGATGAGTCACCTTTTTGGTAGGTTCTTAGGGGATCGGGTGAGAATGGTGCCTTTGAAACTTTGGTTGCGTAGATGTCATTTTTTGACTGAAATTTTGATTTCATGAGGAGGAATTACCAAAGTTTAATTTAAACGGGGGATTTTCCCAGTGTTTGGTTTGTTGGGTTGGTTTGGTTTCATTTTCTTCCCTCGCCCTGTTGTATCTGGGCTCTTTTTTGGGTAACAGCCACCAAACTTGTGGGAAAAGTAAAAGCAGTAAAAGGCTGCTCGTTCTCTTCAGGCAATGGACAACCAGGATCTGCCTTGAACAAATTCAGTTATTTTCTTCAAAAGCGAAAGCGTCCTCTCCACGGAAGCACCATGTGAAGTGAAAGGTCATTCAGAGTTGGAGCTCACAGTATAGTTTACAGAACAGGAAGAATAAAATATTCAGTGTTATCTAACACAAGCACTTCTACACACGGGCTTTAATATGCACCCTAAGGAACAGGGTTGAAGGGCACCTGTGCAGCAGCAGGTCAGGCTTTCTTCTCCTCACCAGCTCAGTAATCACTCTCTATTTTTCTGATATGATCATTGCTGAAAAGCAAAACAAGACTGGGCTCTGGATTGCTGTGTGTGACCAGATGGTCCCTGCCTTTTTGGGGAAGAGGACCTACAGGCCAGCCCCGCTGGGCGAGCGGCCAGAGGGCTGATACCAGTGCTTCTGGAGAGGTCAGGGTGTTTGGGATGATTTCGAGGGAATGGAGTCAGCCTCCAGCTATGGAAACTTGCTGAAGTGCATGTGATGTCCTCACAGCAACTTGGAAAATCTTCTGGTGGCTGCTGCCAGTTGGAGATTCAGGGCTGAGGTGGGGGGTCTGGGTATCAGAGAGCTGACCTGCTTCTGAAGTCATGCACTTGCCTCTGTTTTTCACATCTTGCTACAGGTTGAGAGACCCTGCATTCAACCATTTCAAACTTTGTGCTCCTCAGTGTCCCAAGCTAAAGGATTGTTTAGCCAGATTGTTTTATGCTGCTTAAAAGTCCTGTGCTTTCAGATTTTGTGCACTATTTCAGTCCTCAAGTTATTTAGTTTCCAATGGTTATGAATGTTTAAATCTCTAAAGTGGAGCAACTGATTGCAGATAGAAACATTGCATATATTAGAGAAAATACTGTGATTACTGTCAGTAATCAGTTATTTATTTTGGTACATTTATTAATTCAAAGTACTGAATCAATACAAATACACATTCCTTAAGTACCTTGGGCTTACTCCACAAAAGAACATCTCATGACACTGTGGTATGGCTGGAGTACTGCAGATGACAAAGGATAATTTAAAATTCAGTTTTCTGTGGTTATTTCTGAACACCTTAATTCCTGTTACATTTTTTTTGTTTGTTTATCTGCACTTATACTGCTAAAAATGTGAGCTGTGACTGCAGTGCTTTAGTGCAGCATCTCCTGAGGTTCTGGAGTCTGTAGGTGCCAGTGTGGTGTAATAGTGCAAGGCTCTGAGCACCCTGCTCTGGTTGCAGATGGCCCTGCTCACTGCAGGGGGTTGGACTGGATGACCTTGAAAGGTCCCTTCCCACCCAAACCAGTCTTGGATTCTGTGAATTTAGAAACCTATCTGATACCTTTGTAGCCTTCATGTGGAGGAAGAAGCAGGAAAAAAATACTATAAACTAGAACACTGAATATTGTGAAGATTTACAGAGAANTAGAAACCTCTCTGATACCTTTGTAGTCTTCATGTGGAAATATTGTGAAGATTTACAGAGAAGTCTTGAAAAATGAAGTGGAAAAGTAGTATGGTATGAAAGTTGGTACAGTTTTCATCTGCAGGCTCCTCTTTCAGCAGAGGGCAGTACTGGTCCAGGCTCCTTTCCACTCCTCTGGATGCAGAGTCACGGGCAGCACAAGGATGTGCTGTCCACTTCTAAGCTCAGCTTTTAGGGCTGGCCGAATGCAGTCGGTTGAGTGTGTGTGTAATAGGCGGCTGGGGGAGGGCTGTGAACACCCCTCTAAAGCCACAGCATCGTGAGGTGAAGTTCTCTCAGTCACTTAGCGATTCTCAGTGGCAGGGCTGCTGAATTCTTTGGTTGCCAGAGAGAATTGTCTGATTCTGGTTTTTCCTGCTTACAAATAGAATCAGCCCAGTGCCTGGGCCCAGCAAACACGCTGAAAGCAAGACCTGCTCTGGGCTGCCACGTTCAACGTGGGATGACCCTTCCAGTGCCACAAAATCAAACCAGCTTCTTGTTTTACTGGGGATCACCCACCCCTTAGGTCATAGACTGGTTTGGGTTGGGAGGGACCTCTCAAGCTGATGTAGTGCAACCCACCCCCTGCAAGGAGCAGGGATGTCTGTGGCTGGAGCAGGTTGCTCAGAGCCCTGTCCAACCTCACCTGGAATGATTCCAGGGATGGGGCATCGACCACCTCTCTGGGCAACCTGGGCCAGGGTCTCACCACTCTGTGTGAGTTGTAGCTGAGCTGAGTTGCGTGCAAGTAATAAAAGAATTGGGATATAACCCGATGATTTCTTTTGCTGGGATTGAATGCATTTAAGAGGCTGTCTCACTGTGTGATTGACGACAAGTGTAAGTGTCAAACGTGTTATTAATGATGATCTGAGTTTGATGGCCTTTTCCTCCTGGAGCCTCTTTATGTTTTATAGGCATCTTCCACATGGTGGAGCTTTAAGGCTCTGCAGCTGGGAGTTTTTCCCTCTTGATTAAGCAACAGAAAGATGAATGGAGTTTATGAAATCTCTTAAAGCAGGTAGAAACCAACCATTTCAATGCTTTTCAAGAAAGTGGGTGGGTTTTGGGGGGGGGAATAAGACCAAACAACAGAGTCAAGAGATATTTTTTGACTCTTTAATATGTCTGAGTCACTGGAATTAATGTTGTAAAAGAGGATAGGAAGGATTGGAAAAAACAGTTCTCATTACTTATTTATTCTGTTGGAATTACTGTTTCTTTGCTTCCAAACTGACTTGAAAGGTAGGCAGAACTAGATAGAGAAAAGCATTATCAAAATGCTTGCTAAGTCTTCATTTATTGGGAGGAGTTGGTTTCTTTTTTTTTTTTTAAAAACAGACCTACCCTAAGACAAGAGGAGGAAACTTCAGATAACTGCTATTCTGATAGATAAAAGAAAAGCAGCTGGACAAAAGAAAGGAATATGCTTTCTGTCTTTTCCAGAATGAGCTATGAACACCCTTTCTCTAGAGAAGAAGCTTTTTCTGTTTTTCACTCTGCCTGCCAGGAGTTGCATCTTGCTAAATTCTGGAAAAGTGCTGCCAGGATTTCAGGCCGGGTCTCAGTTATCTTGGGCTTCCCTTGTTTCTTTGAGTAGCTGAACTGTGTTTTATACTCTATTGCCATCTTGTCGGAAATCCCCTGCTGTTAATTTTTGTTGGAATGGAATTCATCATCTGCTCGCTGTGCTGCTGCTGGTAAGACAGTTTTATACCCTAACTAGCCCAGGCGTGTGGGGACACGAGCTGGGAACTCTGCAGAGAAAAACTGGGGAAGAACAACTGGATAGCGGGGTAGCAGCAGGGAGGGAGAAACACAAATCTGGAGTGTCTTTCCTGCCCAGCTTTCCTGCCTTTTTCTGATGGCAGTAGATGTTAGCAGTGTATGTTTGCCACATCTTTGTATGCAGTGAAATTTGAGGATAAAGCAGTTTCCTGAGTATTTATTACTTCTTTCTTTTTCACTTTTCTTCAGTAAACTACTCTGTTGCTCTCATGTTTAGACCAAGAGACTTCATTAGTATTTTCTGCAGGGTTTATGTCGTCACTTTATGCTGGACTTGAGTGGCAGCTGAAAGTTGTGAAACATTTCCTCAAAGTAAATCGTTTGTGTTGCTTCTCCCATGCTTTGCAGGTGGTGTGATGGTATGCAAGAGCTGAGACATTGCTTCTGAGGTTTTATTTTGTACTTCAGGAGCCTTCCCAGGTTAACAAGGAGGACCCTTAAGAACTTGGATTCCTGATATGCAGCTTCTGTTCCACTTTCTCCTGTTCTAATGTTGCTGCCTGCCCCATCTGATGGTCCTCTCCGGGTTTAGAAAATAGCATGTGCCAAATGCAGTAAAAAGCAGCTGGTCTGTATGCCTGGTGACACTGAGTTGAGAGCCTCTCTGGCCAGACTGACTGCTGCTATCTAGGCTTCGTGGAGACCAGTGGCTGAACCTGTCTGTAACCCTTCTCCATCCTACTGGGTCTGCCTCTGATCCCAGTTCAGAACTCTTCTTTAAACTTTAGTTTCCCTCAGACACTCTCACAGTCTTAACATGTCTAAAATGTCTTTTTCTTTTGGCTCCACCTCTTACTTATTTTTTTCCAGGTATTCATCATGCAGTATGTTCAAGTGCCAGTTCCTTACTGGCTGAGTAGATGTATCTGTTGGCGTGGAGGATATGGCAGGGCATGTGGACAGCCTCGGGAAGAGCCCTTCCCTGCAATATAACATTAGCTTCGATTTCTGAACCACAGCCTCGGAATAGATATTGGACTTTGAGGAAAAAAAATGAAGTAATATGAGCAGGGTGTTGGAGTGAGTTTGAAATCATCTGTTGGTTTTGTTTTGTGTTTTTTTTACCCAGATCTTATGGGACATGTGGTTGTATACGGGCAAGAATTTTTGCCCTTCCCTCCCACTGCTTCTTTTGCCAGTGTGGATGTCCAGTTTCCAAGGACTCCACCCTTTCCATTTCCTAGCACTAGCACAAAATACCTTTCTTTTCTGAAAGCAGTAGCAGCATTGATGACTTCAGAATATTGTAGATGCAAGGTTTTTGCATAATCCTCAAATTTTGCTTCTGTGAGGGGTTCTGTGGCAGACAGTTCCCAACTCCAGTGACTGTCTAGAATTTAGAGTTGTTGGATACAGAATTACTCCTTTCCCACTCAGCTTTACAGAAACAGTGATTTTGACAGGGTTTCAGGGTGAGGGGAGATAATAAAGTTGAGGATTCTGAAGGTATGTTTACTAGGGGTAAATATTTTTTTTTTTTAATATTCCCCAGGCCAAGGCCCTGTTGACAAAAACACCCTGAGCAGCCAGTTCAGAGGCATTCCTCTGTTGGTAACAGAATATTGTTGTCTCAGAGCAAAGATTTTCTTAGCACTTATTAGCCAAAAAGATCATAGTTGCTTTATTTAAAGAAACTTTGGAATGAAGATATCAAAATAGCAACCTGAGCCAGATGCTTCTCCATGGAAAGGGCCTAAGTGTAGCCTGACCACCATTAGGGATGGAACAGGCAGCTGGTGCCTATTTAGTCTGTAGGATTACAGTCCCATCTTCTCTAGGATTGTTTTGCCTTGTTTTCCACGTTGCTGGTAAACCCTGATGCTCATGAATTTGAGGGACTAGCAATATAAGCTTTAACTACTTGTTCCTGCTCTCTTGGATCACAGTAGGGTAGCTGACTCTGTCTCCTTATGTTGCATGGATGTTATAGGTGATGGTCTCAGTTTTCTATGATTTTCATACCTGTCTCACCCCCCTGTGTTTTCTTAGCTCACATTAGCTAAGGTTTGTAGGTGGTCTGTAACTGATTTTGATTTTAAAGACCATTATTTCTGCATCAGGCTTTTGGTTCATGGTATTAGGTGATGTTCTAGTAGTAACCAGCCATGGGTTGTGGGTGTGTAAATTGAAATTTCTGATGAAGTGACATATTTATTTATTTTTAAATCTGTTGAGAAACTAAAGAAAGGAGGAGATAAAACAGGAACTTAAAACCAGTTCATCAGCTACAACTATTACACATTAAATGACTGTAAATCACACAGTGGATGTTTCATAAGAGCAGATAAATCTCCTTTACACAATCCTAAATGTTTATAGGAGGAGCTAAGGATATCATCATGCAGTTAGTGTATTACCCTGATGAGCAAATAGATCACACCCCTTAAATGAAAGGGGTTATCTGAAGAGAGTTTGGGCTGTTTGAAATTCATTACAAATCTTTTATGCACCTTGCTGAAAAAAGACTGTTTTCTAACAATGTAGAAATGTTAAGGAGAATAAAAATAGAGTGTACATGATAAAAATCTAACCAGGGTGTCTAATACAGCTTATTCATAGCATTTGGCTTTCAAACTGTCCCATAAAGGAGTGATGAGTTTCCTTCAGGATACTTCTTGTGTGATTTTCTTTGGTCAGTGACAAACTGAAGGTATTGCTTCTCCCACCAAGGAAGCTGTACTTTTTTTATTAACTTTGAAAAGACAAGGCCATCCTTTCCCTCATTTTTCCCATCAATTCAACTTTCTGCTCATTTTCTTCGAGGTGCTGGATTTGTAAGGTCCCCCCTGAAACTGGGAAGTTTTCTGTGCTGCTGGAGCTTCTCTGTAACTTCTCCTTTCCTACCTCAGTTGGGTTTAACTGAAATTCTGCAACTTGCTCTTTCTCTTGCAGTTCATTTCCTAAATTAACCTTTCTAGCCAAGAGCTACATTAGAGTCTTCCTGATAGCTGTAGTCTTAAAGTGGAGAACTGGCTTTGCTCACTGCATTAGATTTTTAGAATAGTTTATGCCTAAATATATTCTACTCTGAAGCATCCAGCTTTAGTTCTGATTTAAACCCTCTTGGGTCTTGGAAGTACTGTTTCATTTATATATGTAATAAATCCTGTTTCATTTATATATAATAAATCATGTTTCATTTATATATGTAATAAATATATAATATTTTGATATGAATAGAGTGAAAGGAATTCTGAAGAGATCTTACTAAAACCTAAGAAACTTGTTCAGTGGAAACAAATAAATATCTATTATTTCATTACATTTCTCTACTTACTTGGGCAAAACTTGGGCTTTCTCAAACAAGAGACACCAGTCATTCTCTGAAGCTTGTATGATGTGAATGCACAGTGCTGGGGAGAAGACTGTGTTGGTCTTTGTGGCTCTACGGGGGGCTGATTCTGGTGTCCCAGTGCAGAGATAAGGGCTGGTCATCCTGGAGAGTCGTAGCAGGAAAATAGCTCCTTGCAGAGTGATGCTCCTTTTTGAATTTGAGTGTGCAAACTACTACGTTTCTGTCACGTTTCAGAAATTCTCTGTAGGTGACAGGGATCAACAGGACTGAAAAGTATCACCGATGTTTTTCTTCTGCATCTGCTCGTCAAAATAGCATCTGCTTTGTTCGTAGTAAAAACTGTGCCTCTGCTTGTCCATTGTCCTGTTGTTTAAGACCCCCGTCCTTTGCCCTTTTATTGGCTTTCTGCAGCTTTGTAGGGAGTAGATTGTATAAAGCCTGCCCCTGGAAAGCAGAGGCCGTTAAAAGGTTTAAGACAAATTTGTTTGAAGACAAAGAGGCCATTGAGGAGAACTGTGGAGAGGGATTGAAGGGCTTTCGCAGCGCAACAGAGCCTTGTCTGTGCAAGACTCGGCCTGCCTCTGAGTTCCAGCAGGCTGCTGAGGAGCAGGCCAAGAAAAGACTCTCCAAGACCCCGTTCCCTTCATCTGAAGTCTGCCATCTGGACAGTGGATGGCTAGAGGGTTCCTGGAACGTATAGAAAGGAATCTTGAGGGCTGAAAATAAATGCCAGTGGAGACAGGAAGCGTCTGAGACGCAAGAGGGTTGGAGGAGGGGAGCTGCTCAGCATCACTGCTCTGTAGGCCACAGTGCTGGTGGGGATGGGAGGCAGATAAGAAGAGCCTCTGTGCTGCCCTCTGAGCCTCTTCCCTCAGACCTAAGCTCGCCTTTATTTGCTGCCTTGGGTATATGAGGGCATTTTGGGTTGGGTGTTAGAGGGCTTCGTTCAAGTGATTTGGGCCTTTCTCCCTTGTAGCTCAGGGCACTTAGGTTTGTAGCTGCTGATGTAGTAGGGATTTTGAAATGGAAAACTTTTAGAGGAAGATAGAGTGGTGCCAGCAGCCAGGTGTTACTTCAGCGTGGTGGTTGGTGGGGGCTGTTGCAGTCAGGTCAGATGATGTTACAAGTGGGCTACGCTGCCCTGAATGTTTTTTCTCATGTAGTGAAGCCAATGAGCTGGGATACTTTGTTCCTTCAGGGCACTTGAGTAAATGTTACAATACTGGAGAACACTATCCTTCCTTTCTGGGTTATGAGGGTGGTGGCACGGTCTCTGTACTCTTCTGAGAATGGAAATGTCAGCTAATCACACCACCTATCTTTTCTTCCTCAGAGAGCCTCTTACACCTCCAGAGAGAGAGTACTGTGAAAATTCCTTGCATCACCTGTTGTGTGTTTTTAAGTATAACCAGACAGATAATGAGGAATATTTTTTGCTTTGTGTGCTGGCCTGTGTAACTATTAAGTGGAAACAAAGTTAAGTTTTCATTTCTCAAGATATTTCAAGGAACGTGGTCATGAAGCAGCTCCTTTCTATCAGTGAGCTTTTCAATGCACACGGTAAATGACTTCACAATGTTTCAGGGCCATTTTCATCTAAAGAATCTTTTTCTTAGAAGGCCAAGACACTGAATCAGGAGAATGTCTGGCTCTGTGCATGACTGAGCTATTTTCCTTCACTTAATGCTTCTGAAAAACAAAAAAAAATGAGGCTTCTCAAATGTTTGTTGTGTATCCCTTGTGAAGGTGGTGGTACATTTCTTATTGCAGCCCTTGGAAGTGGTGTGTGTGTTAAGCGGCAGCACTTGCTGGCCAACTAGGACTGAGTGGAAAAGTCCTTTCTTGGTCATAGAGATGTCCAGAGAAATTGTTTGATCGGGTACGTGCACTGGCAGCCTTCTTTTCTTAGGGAGATCACCACAGATAGTTATGGTTTGACTGACACTCTAGTGGGGTAATGAGGGCATGATACCTAAGAGTAGAAGGTGCAGGTTTGGAATGAGGGTCTTGTCCATCAAGTAACAGTCAATTTTCAGGTTTCTGATGGTACTTATTAGTAAATTAACTCCTTAGCCTAATATTTTAATAGAGTAGGATTATGTAATTTAGACCACATATCTTAACCACCCTATCTTTAACCACCAGAAATCTTAGTCTAGAAAATCTAATTTACATATTGACCAATAACTCCACATTTAAAACCATACCAATATTATCAACTTCTTTTTACTGAAAAAAGTAAATCCTTCCATAGTAACATCTTTACTGCCAGAAGCTTTATCTCATTTCCATTTCTCTCAAAGACCTTTTAAATGGCATCTTTTTGCATTGCCTGTACAGGAGGGCAAAACTCATCTTGGGGATCACGACACTTGTTTCTGATTTGATTGTTTCAGATATACTAACTGAAAATGGACCAGTTGCTTTTGCTCTTTGGACACTTGCTGCTGCACTTTTGTGGACTTTCTGAAATTTCTCATGGTGTTTACTTGAGGAGTTAAACGATGGCATTTGGTTAAAATACCTGCAGGTGAAAGGTGGAATTTTATGTCACAAGATTGACGTAAACACACATGCTTTATGCTTTCATTCTAGCACTTTTCTTTATGCCCAACCTGTAGCATGAACTATCTCTCTTGGAGTCTCTGCAACAGTGGGATTGCTGGGTAGTGATACACAGAAGCAATTGGGTGATTCTGCCAAAATCTGTTTACTGGGAGTGGAAGAGAAGGAAAAAAAAAAAACCAACCAGCCTTGAAAATCAGCTTGATTCTTCTGTGTGTGGACTTGAAATGATCTTGGTCAAGAAGTTAACTAAAAGTGGCGACCTGTATGAACAGATGCCCAAGTGGTGTTCCCTGAATACTTCAATCCCTAATATCAGTCACTCTTTGGGAGATGGGGGAAGCTGGGAGAGGCAGAAGCATGAAAGGGGTGAAGCAAGGACTCTGGCTCTGGATTTACAGGCTATTGTAGGTGCTTGCTTAATTTGTTTATTTGGCATTTGCAACTTAGAGCCAGAGATAAGGCATCTCACTCGACTATCCCAATTCTGTGGTATATATTTTTACGTAAGCTCTATGTATGAAGAAAACAAAATGTTGCAAAGCTAACTAACTAAAGAAATGCTGATAACCTTCAAGGAAGCTTTATAAGAACAGTTCTCTCTGGTATAGGACTAAAACTGGCTCATGCCTTGTTGATATCTCCTAGAATACTGAAGAGTCTTGATAGGAAGAATATGAAGGATAAAGCTTTTTTTGTCTCTTATATAGAGAATATTGTACTAGGATGTGGAGAGTCTGCTATTCAACAGGCAGAATATATTTTTTCTTGGTATTTTTTTCTTTTATTTCTAGGCCTGACAGGTACAGATGCTGCTGATTCTTTATGCTTTTACTTGTAAATTATGCAACTGGAAAAATCCAGCCAGACATTTTTTGGCTAATTAGTCCTTTTTAAAGTAAAGAAATGCAATTAATTTCCAGTACAAGTGAATGTTAACATTTCTTTGGTAGATAAGCTTGGTCTTATCTCTTTAAAGATCTGACAGAGTTGGTGTCAGCCAGACAAGGGCACAGTGTGAAGATGGCCCATTAGGAGCTACTCAAGCTCCTGGAGAGTTTGAACTCTTGCTCAGCAATCACTGTACTATTTGACCCTAAGCAATTTGTCCCATTTCAGTGTCTAAAATTGGAGAATACTCCACATTGCAGGGATGTAAATGGTTTGGCTAACGATGGGATAATTGACCTTTGCAAATGGTATGTTAATTAGTAGCAGTTTTGCTTGTGGCCTCTTCACAGCTCTGGAGGCAAGGCTGCTTTTATTCCTGTGGTTTAGGAACTTTAAGGAAAATTACTTGAATTTGGATTAAAAATCCAAGCAACATAAGTAAATAATAATAATAACAACGACAATAATAAAATACTTGATAAATAGTAAATAATATTCAAGAAAGCTTGAAGAAAAGAAGTATTTTACCATCATGGGTGTAGGTGGGGCTGAACCAATGGAGGTTAAAATCTTCCAGGAACACTCCAGAGCTTTTTAAGTGGAAGAGGTGAATGTGTCTGAGGACAATGGGGGGGACATGCAAGAGCCAGCTCATCACCAAGTTTAAAAGGAGATTCAGAGAGTGAGGGCCTGACACTTTGAATTTATCTCAAATGAAAAAATATTTTCACGATTGAGCATGTAGTTGTTGTGATTTCTTACTCCCTGTTGTAGCCACCTATATACAGTATGTGGTCTGGTTTAGATACTTTATATCTTTAGCATCCAATTGTGTTTCCTGGTGCTGCAGGGTTTTAATGAGTTCTTTTGTACTTGCCCAGAATTACAGCCCTTTTCTAATACTTAAGGAATTTTCCTTTGTTAAAGGTTCTATAGAGCAGAAGTTTTACTGTGGAATAGCAGCTTTCTGTGTTGGAATCCAGGTACTGGTTCATTATGAACAAAACCAAGCTAGTCTTAGGTTTTTTTTAATAGTAGAAAAATTGCTTTTAGCACTTGAGTGTGAAACCACTTAGTTAAATATAAGAAAAAAGAAGGAAAGAGGGAAATTGTGCCGTAGAAAACTCAACTGCTTTTTCTTTCTGCTTGTTGTATAGGCTTCAAGGATTCATACGTGCATAGTTAATTTTAGCTCAAGTCTCTTTCTCAGAAATCTCTCTCCTGTTCTCCCTCTGTGGTACTTCCAGACTTCTCCTGGATTGTATCATTAGCTAAATTTTGCAGCAGAGACTTTTATACCACCCTGGCTGCCTGGGGTGGAGCATTTTGGTCAGTCACCCAGTTGTTTCCTGTTCTTGGGCTGAAGGGGCAGTGCCTGCTCTAAATTACCTGCTTACCACTCCTGCCAAGAACATTTCTCTTTGCTTAGTCTTTTTTATGTTACTTTATGAGCCTTCCTTTGAAATGGGCAAAATTTGGGGGGCTGCTCTGAATGGGGGTCTTCATGCAGCCATTTGCCACAGGTATATAAATAACTGTTGCCCCTGTGGCTGGTGTTAATGCCCATCTGCACCTCTCTCTCAAGAATTTCTTTGGCCACAGCATTTTTTAACCCTGTGTAAGGGCCTTTCTTGAACACTGAAGTGAATTATTAAATTCTGTTTAGCCACTTCTGGCTTTAAAAACAGAAATTGTTTAAGTTAAAAATAACGCAGTTGAGCGCTTCAAAGCCTGGTACCAAACTCACCTCATTCTGACTCTTGTAGGCAGCCCTTCCAAAGAGCAGCCTGGCCCTGGTCATTCTCTCCAAATTGACCTCCAGGAAAGCACCCAAAGCGGGGCACCAGAACCAGCAGCGTGCCAAAAGTTTGTGTTTCAGAGAGACTGGCAGAAGCTGAAAGCTTGGTCCTTCCTGCCCTAAGCTGTGGGCAGATGTCTGTTAAGAATGATTAGGCAAAATTCATATAAAGGCTTTGTAAAATGTTATGTGAGGTGGTTTGGTTTTTTTTCCCCTTCCTATCCTCTTACTTGAAGTTTTGTGTGGGTGTGTATTTTTTCTTTTTTTCTAAATTTATAAGCCCTGGCTTTTGCCCTCCTCCGGCAGAGCCTGCTCACCCACCCTTTCCGTTTCCAGGCGGATTGCTTTTCTGTTATTGCAGTTCTGTAACTTTCTCCAACACCGTCCTGTTTTGCTTGTTATGAAATGCCTGTGATAACCCTTTCAGTGCTGCTGACATCTCTGCCTTCAGTCAGGGCTGGCTGTTGAATTCATTTAAGAAAAATAATCTTTGAAAAGCAAGTGAAAGCCGCCTGATGTGTTAGGGCTTTCTGTTGGTGTACAGGGAATGGGATACAGCTCTCACTTATATATTGATCATTGCAGTGATCCAACACAGGGGTTTCTTTTCAATACTAAGCCAAAACTCTCTGTGAAATGGGATTTCTTTACAGCTTTGGCAAAGAAATCCCCTCAGCTCCGATGCTGAGGCAGCACTGCCTTCACGTGCGGAATGAATTAGCAGAATTTGGGAAAAACATTTAATTCCAGCTATGTCTGAGGGTCAACAATCCCATTCTCCTCTTTTACTACTACATTTCCTATCCAGCATTGATTGATACCGACCTCTAAACTCCTTGTTTCTCTAGTATCAGTGTTTAAATGAAGCCTGAATGAGCTAAGTAGTTAAGGAGAACTAAAATGAATGTGACTGATCCACTCTTTGGTGCTCTGTGTGATCTATGAACTAATACAAAGTGCTCTAAGTGTATAATCAGACCAGAAAAGGACACTCAAGTTTGTTTCTTGTAACGATTCAGTGCTTCATTTGATTATCTTGGGAATTAACTTGACCTTAAGTACAAGTTATGATGCAAGACAGTAGAAAGCAAAGTGAAAGCGTGTATTTATTTTCGAGAAGAAATGGTTCACTTGAATAGTGGACAAATTCAGATAGATCTTTCAAAAACCTTGGGGGGAATGGGTCAAGGATACGTGTGTAAAATAACACTAAGTGCTGTAGGGATAACTTTGACACTTGGCTGTGGAAAGCGGGGTGCATATGGGCACACTGCTGTCTCCTCTCTTTCCTGACCAGATGTGGAGAACTGAGGTTGCTAGTGAGGGGTTCTTTTTAGATGCAGAAAGATGTTTCTTTCATATGCAAAACTCTCCCTGGATGAATAATTAAGCTCTGAGTGTACTGTAAGTCTGTCCAAGTAGTAGAGGACTAGCTATTTTCTTCTGTACCAGCTTTTTACTTACTATGTTTCCTTATTAAATGGGGAATTTCTCTTAATAGTAATTAAACCAGAGGTCTTGTAAGGCTGTTTTCCAAGCAGAGAGTGGCTGGGAGACGGTTGCAAATGGTAAATCATCCATACTAATTTCTGTTATCTATAGGGGCAGTACTTTCAGCTAACACCCAGAATAACTGGGCCAAATAGTCCTGCTGAAATTCCCCCCAGAAGCAGAGCAGTAATTGAAGGACTGTTTAGCCTGGGAACAAATAATCCATGCTAAAGTTTATGGATTCTGCACAGGGAAGGGGATACAGGAGAAGTGGGCTGTTGGAATGCTTTATTTGCCAGAAGGGATCTTAAGGAGAGGTAAAGATGCTTTCCCTCCTCCCATGTGTTTCCACCACAGCCGTGATGATTCAGCTTGTGTGTGCTCTCTGGAATGTGTACGTGTAGGGAGAGAGAGGGGAAAAGCATCTCTTTAGGTGCAGTTAACTGCAAATGTTGTGGGAGGTAATGTGTATAGCACATTGCCTCACCACAGAGCTGCCTCTTGCAGCTTCATCGTCTTTATTTTCATCTTGACTGAAACTTTAACCCAACACATGTCTCCAGAAGACCTCTCTGAAGCAGGGATTCATTGTTTCCGAAGCAGTTGTGTTGGCAAGTGGGTCTTAGCTGTGTTTCTGGGGTAAGTTCTTTTGTCCATGATAGTGTTTTGGGATCCCAGCACCAAAGTGGCTGGCTCCAGCTCCAGTGGGGCAGTTTATATTTAGTTGCTGGTTTCCTATAATAGTTTTCAGATGGAGATGTTAAAGAACACATACCCTTGTGCTGCTGTAATCCCTGAAAGAGCAAGGGAGGGGGGGAGTGAAAAAGAGAAAAGCCTTGATGTCTTTCGGCAGAAATAGTTTGGAAACCCAGCAGCTGCTTGAAGCAGCAGAATGCTGATATTTGTTTTCACTGGCTACCTAATTCCTTAAAAATAAAGTGCTGAGAAAATCTGTGGCTGCATCGCTTACATTTTGCATCCAGGCAGAAGCTGGGGGAAAAAAAAAGCAGAGGGAAGGTCTCCTTTTTTTAAATGACAGAAGTGATGGTTCTGCAGTTCACAGGAGTAGCCAATTGGTCACCTCATGAAAGCTCCTGCTTTCCATATTGCTGGTGTGCTTCCAGTGCAGATCAGTAGCTACCCAAAAACCCCCCATGCGTGATCTGTGCTTCCAGATGCATCTTTGCAGGGAGGCATGATTAATTTCAATTAAAACTCCAGATCTACTCTGAGCCTGGCTTTAAGACCATCTCTCCAGAGGTCTTGACCTCGAAGAAGAAAACTAAGTTCAGTTTTTCATTTGATTCTGGGCTTACAGAGCATTTAGAAATGATCTTTATATAAAATTTGATTGATTAGCTTTTTTATTCTTCTCTAAATTATTGACCAAATCAATCATCCTAGTTTTCTTTAACAAGCTTCCAAGAATGTGTGGCTGATTTATCCAGCACTGGTAGGGACCCAAGTTCAAGCTCTTCTATGGCCTTAGTGAGTCTTCACTTGCTGTGGAGGCCCAACGAGACCTGACCATAGCAGTGGAAGCATCAGGCCCTGGTGCCAGCCAGCAGGTGAACAGCATCTTTGCAAAGGTGATGGTTGGGAAGAACCTGAAGTGTAAATCTTTCCCATGGCACATACAATACAAGCAGGGTGTTGCTACCACTGGGGTGGTGATGGCATCGACCACCTCTTTGCAGTCCTGGCCAATAGAGTTTATTTTGAGGAAAACATCTAAATCATGCTGTAGTCTGGTGGGACTTAAGTTAGTTTGCCTCGTGGTTACACAGCAGAATTTTCATTCCTTTTTTTTCCAGCTAGTAATGAGAGACAATCACAGAAAGGTAGAGATGGGATCCATCAAGGCCACCTACTCTGGAGCAAGATCTTCCCAAAGACCTGCAGTAATGGAGACTCTGTAATCTCTTCCACTTTAAAAACAAACAAAAACTTCCTCAAACAAAAAACATAACACTAACCAGGTTTGTTTCTTGCTTAATTCAAGTCCCTTTGCGATAGATAGAGCAGGAAGAACATTTTGTTTCCTTTCTCCTTACATCAGTGTTCTACATTCTTGAAAGGTGTTACCTTTGTTTTCCTCCCTCAGCTTTCTCATGTGAGATAGAAAATATTCTTCTGGGGGCTCCCTGGGCTCCAGCTCATTCTACATCTGCCTATAGCTGTGGTGCCAAGGGCTGGGCACTGTGCTCCAGGTGAGGTCTGGCAGATGCTGAAAACCTCATTGTCCTGCAGATGCAGCAGGTTTGTACAGCCTCTTAGCAACAGTATGATGGTCTGGATTGATTTATTTGTTTCCAGCCTGTAATTGCAAACCTTTTTTCTCTCTCTGTGATCTAATCAGTCCATATATAGGTATACTCAATTACACCAAACTATATAATCTCAGGCACCTAGAAAGAAATACCAGACTTCTTCAGGACCCTATGTATTGTTTCCCCCTCTTTAGGTAGTAAATATTTAATCCTCGTATTTGTAACTTATGTTTTCCTGTTATCCTCAAGTAGTTCCACCTAGTAACAGTCATTTCAACGTTCATTGTTGAAAATGCTCTTTTCCTGGGATTTATTACTTTGCTTCCGTGTTGATTTGCTCACAGACAATAAATGATCCACAGTTATTGGGGTAATTTTTGCTTTGTGCAGTAGTTCACCCCCCTGGTCCAGGCATTGTGAGCTGGTTCCTACAGAGCTGGCAGAGAATCAGAAAAGGAAGGAAAAGAGCCTGGTTGGAGACGGTGCAATTGTGACTTACTTGGGGCAACCTGCCCCGGACAGTGCTGCTAGAAGGTATTTTTCTCTGCACTATTTGAGTGTGACTTGAGATCACTCTGCCCATTTTCAACTTCCTGCAAGGAAGAGAAACCTTTTAACCTCTCGTTGTGTGTCCCTTTCCACACGTGTAGTTTCCGAGTTGATGTTAAGGGGAGAAGAAACACTTGAAAGTCTTGAGTGTTTGTTAGGTAGGGCTTGAGTTGCTCTCTCAGAGGGTTGTGCTGAGTACTAGTGATGATTGCAGCAGAGCTGGTGAGGAGGAGGCAGCAGATCTGAAGCTGCTCTCAGACTAGTTGGAAGAAGCAGCTCACCAGTAAAATACAGCTCTGCAAGACTCATCCGTGTGCGTGCAGGTTTTTATAAAACCCCCTTCTTTCTGAATTTTTGCTGCTGCTTCTTGATGGGCTCCAAGATTTTGTCAGAGGTGTGCTGGGGAGATTTTTCTACCTCCCAGACTCTTGTTTGGCTGCAGGCAGTTTCCTCTGGGCTTCCTGCTCGGAGGTTCTGGTGGAGGTTTCACATTGTTCCTCGCTGGTGACTCAGAGAAAACAGGAAAGAGATCCCCTGGTGAACAAAAACCCAACCACCAAAACAGGTGCCTGTAGTCTGCTCTAACAGAGGACAAACCACCTCAGTCTGGATTTTTTCCTAAGATTCTTATCTCCAAATATGAGACTCAAGAGGAATGGTTCATACACGCTGAACGGGTAAGAAAGAGCCTGCATCCTCTTTTGAATCTTCACCGTTAAAACCACGTGAAAGCGGAAGCCTTGAGTTTTATTATTTATTTTTTTGGGGTGGGTCTTTCTACTGCTGTGAAATACTGACCAAGTCTTTTGTCTGACACGAGAGCAGAGGATCACGGCGTGTGAAACACGCAGCTTATTTACCTGCTTTGCTTCTGCCTTTTCTTGGGTTCTCTTCCAAAGCGTGTGCATTTGCTGGGGGGCAGGTTAGAGCTGTCTGCCTGCTAAAATGAGGTGGATATGCTTAGTAAAGTGTTAGTAACTGTGGGTCCCAAAGAGATGCCCGTGGTAATTCTCTTAAGCATTTGCCAGCAAACACCCCGTGCTATTGATCTGAACAAGAGCTAAGCTCATTAAATGGGATGCTCCCCAACAGGGAATACAAATGGCTTTAAGTTTAGTCAGTCTAAAAAATTAGTTTAAGTAGTTTCAAGGAGCTAAAACTACTCTGAGTTACTTTACTAATTTTGTGGGTTTAAAAATACTTTTTTAAATTTTTTTTTCCCCTTCTGATGGCTGTTAAATCCATTTAGTAACAGAGAATGTACCATTACTGGAAAGAAGATGACTAACTAGATATTCCTTGTTTAAGGAGTCTTTTTGTAGTAGTTGAAAATAGAGAATTTTCAGGTAAAAGTATTTTATTACTATTATTCTTTTTTGGTAATTGGATTTGATTTCACTAAAGCAGATTCTCTTATGCCTTTTATTGTATTTGATTTTAAGTTTTATTTCTTGGCACGTCAATGGCTCTGTGTTTAACTGTTGGTACCTGGCAGGTGACTTGACAAATGAGGAAAGTCTTTTAAGTCTTGGAGCATCATTTTCCTTTGCTGCTGCTTGTAAGCCTCTGTAATGAGTAAGTGTTGTGATAAGCAATTCGAGGTGCCCTTGGCTTAGTGCTGCATTCCTAAAAAGCCCAACAAAACCATCAGTTTCAGGGTACAGATGTGCACAGATGAGCCCCAAACTACCACAGTGCTTTAAACTCCTGGCCCATCCCGTGCTCGATGGGCGATCTCTGCCCAGGAGAGGCAAACAGTGGTGCAAGAGATTGGGTGGGCAATACTTTGGCAGTGTTTTCAGCTGGTCTGCACTGGTTTTGCCTGCACTGCCTTGTACAGTGCCACTTAGAAGGATCCCTTCCTCTGCCAATTTACATTTAAATGTGGTTTTTTAATGTTATTTGGATTAGTTGTTTTTTACTGGCAGAGTAGATGGATGCTCGCCTCTTCCTGGCTTATCCTTAACTTGGTTTTTTTATACCTGTAATAATTCCATTATCTGGCTGCACACAAAATCAAACATAATTGAAAGTTGCTATCTTACAGGATTTGGTTTTAAGCTGTAAGATGAGCTTGTCACTCAAAGGGATTGAGTTTGTAGAAGATAGAGGTTAAGAACATATTAGCATTAACCTGGGGTTTTTTGTTTGTTTGTTTGTTTTTTTTCCAGAGGTTTTTGACCCATTAGAAGATTATCTTCATTTAGAGAACCAATTAAGAAATGATGCTGAAAGGCAAAATGTAATGGATATTGTTTATGTCAAAGACATTTTTGTTTCTAATTATTATTGTAGTTACGGGAGGCACAATCTTTAATTGATTGGAGGTTTATTAAAAATGAATGCATGGTCTAGAACTTCAGGGAAGTTAAGTTGTGCACGATCACCCTGCACATCTGTTCTGACTTGCAGGATGCTGTATAATCATTTTCAGGAATTTCACTTGTTGTGGCCCAGTGCATACCTGGCATTACATTTTATGGCAAGCGTTTCACTGGAAGTGTTGTGTTACAGGGAGGAAAACCAGCAGCACCCAAGTGCTTACATGAAAAAGCAGCTTCCACTGGGAGTTTGTGGGAGATTCTGATATTATCTGATTGTAACATGCTGATGTGCTTTGCTCTATCAAGCAGCAGATGCTGAGGAGTGAATTTATCTAATTAAAGAAATTCCTTTTATGTTTATCTCTTGGCCCGGATGGTTTAATAATGCAAGGTAATGGAAAAAGAGCTTCCAGTACATTTTCCTGTTTAGCCTAAACTTTTGGCAAGTCAGCAGAAGGGCTTGTTTGGTTCTTGAGGGGTTCTTGTTTGGGCTGGCGTGTTCTACTTGTCAGGTGGAGCAGGTCACTCGGGGAGAGGGGAGCTCGCTGGGGTGGAATGTGGGAGGGCAGATACAACTGCTGCAGGTACCTGCACATGGCAAGGACGTGGTTACCACAGGAATGACTCTTTACAGCTCAGTGTATGAAAACTGAAGGGGGAAAAAAAGGGGACAGGAGAAAAAAAAAAGGGGGGGGGGGGAAAAAAGCCAAATATGAGTAGCTCAAAATAACCAGCTTCTTGGAGATGTCACTGCAGAATATGGCAATGAACTTGCTGAGTATACCCTGAATCAGCCAAGATGCTGTCATGCTACGTGTTTAATAAGGTTAAAACTTAGGGGTTTGCTCACTGAGAGCAATAAATAGGAGGGAATTCTTTCCATCAGAGGTTGCTTTGTTTGCACCTTCCTGCTGTATGGAATCTTACTTTGTCAAGTGGAGCTATTGAGCTCGTGGGAAGTTCCCCTTCAAGGCTGTAACTTTGCCTTTGTGAGGGAGGACAAGAATTCTGTGAAAACCCTCAAATTCTAAAAGGCAAGTGCAACTTCTCCTTGCATACTATACCTAGATGTTCTTAAAAAGCAAATAACCCATGCCAAATTCATTAGCTTCCTGCAGATTGATGTACTGAGCTGTAGATGGTGGTTTTATTTTGGGTATCTTGGATGAGGCAATCACGAATAGTGACTGGCGAAGCCCAGTCTCTAGGATACAGGAGTTAAATCTTTTGCATAAAGATGCCCTCTTTTCCATTTTCAATAGTTCTGTCTTGGACATCATAAGGCACACCCTAAAACTGCAGGTATTTCATCCAGTTTGCACAACAGTCTTCAGTCTTGCTTTTAATTTTCCTTGTAAGCAAGAAGCTGTAGCAAGAGTCATCACAATGAGTTTATTCTTTGGGTATGATTTGGTCAAGCTCTGACTGCACTTGTAAACTCAGAAAGGGGAGAAAGATGACACAAGGGGAGCTGAGACACTTGAAAAACCTTTCAAATATAATACCAGCAAAAAGCTCCCCTGCTTAGCTCTTCTCCTGTTCTGTTGTGCCTCAGTTGGTACCGGTGTAAGAACTGTAGACACACAACATGGAAACCAAGTAAAACCCAGAGTTTTCCTTAAACCCAGTGATTTATGGGTATCCTTTGAGCCAGTCTCACTGGATATGGGCATGTTTGCTCTTGCTTTTTTGAAGCGAGTGATGGTTACAGATGTTTGTGGAGACAGAGGGAGCTGGCGCTGAGATCATCAGAGGACACTGAGTTAGAGCTACCTTATCTTGCCGAGACTGAGGTGGAAATCTTACCTGCCAGCTTCTCTGACAGTGTTGTTAAGTCAGCTTTGCTGTTATGCACTAACCTGCAGCGTGCTGATTAAATTTCTTTGCCTTGCAAAGTTCCTCTTTAGAAACGATCTCTTTTGAAGGTCATCTTAGCTTGGGAGATAGCCCTTTATTTGCTTGGTGCTTTGTTTATTGACAGTGAAAAATACACTGGTGCTGTAAACACTTCAGCTTTTTTTTTTTTT
>VWZY01003453.1:894575-907963 GCA_013399075.1 Chloroceryle aenea
ACAAAAACAAAAATCTATCTAGATGAGTAAGTTTTCAACTTCACCACCATGACGCTGTCAGTAGGAAATGTGTGAATTTCCACTTCTGTATGCACAGGACCATTTATCATAATAAATCTGCTCTATAGCACGAGTAAGTGTGAGCACGATGAGGCAGCTTGTGTTACAAAGTACATCGCAATACAAGGGAAATATTTTCATTGTCATGTTGTTGAAAAATAGCTGCAGTTTGTTCCCCTTTAAGTACACACTGGAACGTGACAACACAACCTCAAAATATACCCAGCTCTGAGGATGAAAACCCAATACTTATAAACAAAATGTTTCTCTGGGCACATAAGGAATTACTCTGGAAGGATGAGGTGAAACATGCTCTTGGGGTACATAGGTCAAGCTTCAGGCATGCTTCAAGATTCAGACTTAATGCTCAGGCTTGATTTTCTTTGTGTTATCAAAGGGTGGTCAGAAAACTGCAGGACGGGGAGGAGATGATTGTCTTCTGGTAACCTGCGACCGTGGCCCTTGAGCTGTTCTCTGATGTGAGCTGAGCAGCAACTCTTGGGCTGCCCCTCTCCAGTCTCAAGTCCAAGTCCTCTCTTTCTCCAACTCTTTTCCTGTGTTCCGGAGCACTTTGGGCTTCCTCCTAGAGCAGCATTTAACAGCCAGTCCTGGCAGCAGGGAACAATGGAGCGAGTAGCTGTGTGTAACACCCAGTCCTGGCAGCAGGGAACAATGGAGCGAGTGGCTGAGTCTCATTCTTCTGCTACCACTCTCATTTGTGGGAACCGACGTCATTACACACGCTGGGCTTGTGTGAAGCTACTAGCAGAGGGGTGGTGTTCAACAGCAAACCTCCTCTGAAAGACACTTCCTATCCCAAGCTGGATTTCTGCTGGTTCCCTTCCATACCCAGGGACTCTGGAGTTGCTCCAGTGGTGAGCTGCATCACAGGGTTAAACTGGCAGGAAGGGAACGCTCTGAAAAGGCACCATTTCCAGTGGGTTTGGGCACGGAGGAATGAATGGGAATAATCCTCTCTGGAGAAGCTATAGCTGATAGAGCAGCTTTCACTCCGTCACTAGAAGATGGCCTAGGGTTTCAGAAGATCCTAGCAGCACAGTAGATTACTAAAGAACACTGTTGAGAGGGATTGATGACCTTTATTTAAATTACTGCATATGCAGTCAATAAATAGTCAGTTACTGGCTTTAAATATCAGTTTAGTTAATATTAGTTACTAGCTTTAAATATCAGTTTAATGGCTTTTTAGAAAGACAGAAATTCACTTAGAAGTTTTAGAGTATCTGAATGTCAATCTAACTCCACTTCCCTGTATCCACGCCAGAGCTGCTGACCCGTTTCTCGTTGCCAGTCTGGTTTCCTTTAGCAGCAATCTGCTAGCAGAACCTTTGGTACAAAGGCTGATACCTCCAGTGCAGGAGGACAGTCTGGCTTCCTTGGAGTGGTCGAAGACTTCCAAGTTGTGTTGGACGTTGAGAGTTTGGAGTTAGAAATGAGGCAGCAAATGAAGCCCTGGAGAGGGTGAACTGCGGCTTTGCTGTTAGGAGAGGTGTAACGTGTTCAAGCTGGGAAATGCCTGCGAGTTCTGACTCGTGTGGTGGCAATCTGTTACACATCCATCAGGCTTCTCATCCATCAGGCAACCCAACAATCCGTCAGGATCTGGAGTGTGGTTATGGAGAGGGTGGGTGATGTGTTCCAGAGAGCTCAGGTGGGGACGGATGTATTTTCTCTGCCGTCTGTAAATTAACTCTGACGTTGTTACAGCGAGACAAAGGACAGTATGGAGGGAGTCAGGGGGACACAGCTTATTTTGGGGTCTTTCATTGCTGCTCTCTAAATATGTTGCTTATAAAGGCCAGCAGAAGGTTTTTACTCGGTATAAAGTGGGGGAGAACGAGAGAGGCTCTGGATACAGTGGGCAGCAAAGCGGAACCGAGCAGCTTTCCACACTAATGGTCTTATCAGCAGATAAGACAAGAACTACTCCTTCAAGTTTTAGGCTGTATCATCTTCCCCACTCCTTTCTGCATTGTCCCTTGGGTCAGAGAACTTGACTCTGACCACTGCTGCGCTTCGCTCGAGGGTATTGAAGGGTTACAGTGGAAGCAGAGCAGGGATACAGAGCTAATTTTGTGTGGAATAGGACACAATACTTTTGCCCTGTGCTCTGTTTGCATCTTGCAGCCTAATTCTGAATGAGCATGCTGGGGCTTTTTTTTCCCTGCTATGCCTGTGAGTGGGAAAGTGAAGAAAATGGCTAACAAGAAAAACAAGCTTTTTTTGTTCTCCTTGAGGTTTTTAATCAAAGGTAGCACAACCTGTGTGGGCTGAAATGATGCTAATTGTTACTAAGCTGATGAAATATTTATAAAACAAGGGCTATATTATGTATAGCTTTTCTACCTGGAGAATATAAGTATATTGATGACTTTATAGAATACTTTTTACTTATCTTGCTCTAAGAATGACGACTAACATTCCTTAGGATGCCAATACACTCTGAATTTCTAAATGTTAGAAACAAAAACATTTCAACCTTGCAACATTATTAAAATGGCCCTTTAAATTGTTGGGGGAAGAAGCTCCAGATAAAGTTCTGTGTGCTTGTTCATCCCTCTTAAGATTTTAAGAACAGCTCCAGATCTTTTGATCTGGAGCTTATGTTGTCCCGAGTAGGCGCTTGGATCCCTTCTAAATTAGAAAGGCAGAAAAGATCTGGGGGATTTAAAGGCTGGAAAAAAGATTTATAATAATGAAGCATAGGGAGACTTTTATTTTTAGGTTTTCAGAAGGTCAAGAAGCAAATACAGTATCCAGCTAAGGAAGTTAAAAACAGTAAGGGGAAGAAAAAAGCTCTAATCTGACAGAGAAAGGATAACAATCATAATTGGAACCATAAAGGGATGCTAAAGTGAGGAGGCTTCAGATATTCAAAGGACACACGTGTTAGCAATGGACGTGCTCAGCCATCGAGACAAATCGGGGAGCAAAAGAACTCATTTTTCTTTCTCCTCAGCTACACCCGTTGGAGCCAGATGCCTCTCTGGAAGGTGTGCTTCAGGCTCATGCCGTGCTGGGTTCACTACGGGGGTAAGGAGGTGGAAGGCAGACAGGAACCAAGGGCTGGTCCTGACCCCAGAGCCTGCTGGGTATCGTGTACCCCAGCACCCCTCCTTCTGGGGCCCGGGCCTAACTGCCCCTGGCTCCCTGTGGCTCCTGCCTTCTGTGGGCTCCTGAGCAGGATGCAGGTGCACGTGCAGTGTCTTGGACTTGTGCAATCCCAGCAAATCAGGCTGGTTGGGGAAGCGTCGGGCGGGCGCTGCGGTGCCGGAGCCCGGCGTGCGGCGGGGGGAAACGGCTGAATCACGGCTGGAAAGGTTGGGCGGCACCCACGGACGTTTTTGTCTCCGCTCCAAATGTCTTCTGGCGTTGTTGCTTTGGGTATGAAGAAGGTTTTTTTGAGCGTACACCTGCACTGGAAGAAAGTCAAGTGTAGTTATAGGGAAAATGTGTTGGGTTTTTTTTTTTTACCAGTATAGCTTGTTTTTCTTGGATAGCTCAGAAGCACGGGTGGGGGGTGGCTTTTAAAACACAGGTTGTCAAGTAAAGGTTTCAGAGGAGGTGCTGTGTCCACAGCAGCAGCCACTCTTGCTCTTTGCAACACGCTGTATTTGTGTAGGCAAAATACCTCCTGGGATCAAAAAAGCACACGTCGTGGTGGTGAAATCATTAGACTACATCAGCCCTGAAGAATATAGTGGGGGGACAGCTATTCAGTGTATCTACGAGTTAAACTCAACCCCAAGAAGGGCTGTGCAGTGCTGGCTGTACCTACCTGGCAGATCTTGCCTTGATGTAAATTTGAAGCTGTGGTAAGTATTGATGAGATAGTAGATGAGGTGCTGAGGGACATGGTTTAGTGGTGGGATTGGCAGTGCTGGGTTAATGGTTGGACTCGATCTGAAAAGGGCTTTTTGAACCAAAATGATCCTCTGATTCCCCTCCATATTTTAAAACTTCTGTTCCCCAACAAACCACTGTTGGTGAAGACAAAGCAAGAGTCACATGAGGTAAAAGGTAAGAGGAGCTGTATGTTACCTACATCTTGCCAACAGCTGAATCCATGCCAGTTTATTCCTTCTCCAAGTGGCCATTTAATGGGTAGAGTTTTATCTGAGGAGTCTTGTTTCCTGAAGGATTT
Source organism: Chloroceryle aenea (assembly GCA_013399075.1). Taxonomy (NCBI): domain Eukaryota; kingdom Metazoa; phylum Chordata; class Aves; order Coraciiformes; family Cerylidae; genus Chloroceryle; species Chloroceryle aenea. The sequence goes on from VWZY01003453.1 coordinate 898,801, forward strand.
ACTGAATCCTCACATGGAAGAATAGTTTCTTGTCCCTTTTCTTTTGGTGTACAAAGTAGTCTTCATGTAGTGGTCCCCATTGCTCTAGATGTTCCTTTCTCCATCAGGCACACCAGAAGGACTTGATGGGCTTCTGAGAGGACTGGGATTATGGTGCAACAAGGATCTGTCACTGCTCAGCTCATTGATTGGGCTGCACTTCTCAGTGGTTTTATTTCTAGGTCTATTCTGTGTTTTGGCATGCACCCAAACTCTGATGGATGTGGATATTTACTTCAGTTAGGTGGATTTTTACTAGTTTCTTCATAAATTTGATCGTAGGGGAAGGCAAGCAAGAAGGGATTTGTGTACAAGAGTTGTTAGAAAACAGGCGTTCAAGTAGTGCTAACAATGCTGTAGCTGTGGTCAGGTTCTAAATCACACAATCCTAGAATGGTGGGGGTTGGAAGGGACCTCTGGAGATGGAGTCCAACCCCCCTGCCAGAGCAGGATCACCCAGGGCAGGCCACACAAGAACATACCCAGGTGGTTCATGCCTGAGCAGCTGAATATGCAAGCAAAGCAAAGCCAAATTTGTGGACTAAAATATTTCTGACTTTCAGAAGCAGCAATAACAGTGTGTTTTGAACAGGACTGGTTTATGATAAAAGGATTCTTTGAAATCTGCATTTCGTTGGCCATGTGTTTGTTGTATAGATGTAGAACATATATTGGGAAGAACATGAAGACTTTCTTCTACCACCCTGTAGAGCTACTATGCCATGTCTTCACCATCTCTCCTTCTTAGCTCTCTGAGGAAGCCACATCATGTTGATTGGGGGATCTTATCAATATCTAAAGGGTGGGTGTCAGGAGGATGGGGCCAGACTCTTTTCAGTGATGCCCAGAGATGGGACAAGTGGCAACGGGCACAAACTGGAACCCAGGAGGTTCCATCTGAACATGAGGAAAAACTGGGCCCCTTGCTCTGGGTGACCCTGCTGGAGCAGGGGGGGTGGACCAGGTGATCTCCAAAGATCCCCTCCAATCCCACCATGCTGAGATTCTGTGACCCTGAGTCTCAAAAGAGTTTAAGATCCAGCCTTTTAATTTCTAGTTTAATATAGCACTTGAAGGCATGCAAATTCTTTTGAAGCAGATCAGGTGTATATGTACATCTAACAGCCTGGTCGGATGGGGAAGGTGGGAAGTGGATCCTGAGCAGCATCTGTACATTCCTTCAGATTTAGCACTGAGCATGTAGAAGAGCAACTGGGAGCAGGAGGACCTGGGCTGTGTATTTTACCATCTTCCAGCCAAAGAAATGAGAAACTCCTGTTTCACAGCCTTGTGTTACAGAAAGTTACAACAACCACAGTAAAGATGAGGGAAGAATAACAGTGAAAAAAGCTGAAGGGGAAAAGTTAATACCTGTTTCGTAACACTAACAAAAATAAAGCTCCTGAAATGAAAAATAACTGTTCCTTTACTGAAGTAAAAACAATGAAAAGATTGATGGTGCAGCCCGTGTGTGGGTGTGGACGTGTTTATGTAATGTGGGAAAAATTTCCTAACAAACTAAGAATAGTGGTTAAATGTTTGTCCTCTTGGTTGTAGCCTAGTCATGATGCAATTCACTGCAAAATGTACTATAATTATACGGAGAAGTTGCTATTTGCATGGTGGAACACAATGTATTTTCCCTGGTTCCACATCATTTTTAGAGCAGAACGTCAAAGAGAAAGGTTCACGTACCGTGTGTTGGAGCTTGATGTGTATAATGGACCTTCGAAGTGCAGAAGTAGCTCAAGAGGCAGGATGAACACACATTTGCTTTCAGCTTCCATAGAAGAAGCCTAGAAAAATAGGGAAATACTTCAGGTAGTGTGTGGCACCGAATTTAGATAAAATTGAACGTGTAAAATTGGATATATTTGTCTTGCATTAGAGAGGGGCTCGATAGCTCTGATTCCTTAGAGGAATTAGTGGCAGAGTTGGACTTTTGAGATGTCTGGAGAGGTCTCTCCCCTTCCATATCTTTGGTATCTCTCAGTAGCTAAGTAGGAATTTTGATAATTCCATTATTACCTGTTGATCCTGGTCTCAGTAGAGTGATATGGACAAAATCCTAGTTTAGGAACAGTACACAAAGCAAGGCATGCAAAGTGTAGATTGTAGTAATTATCTTTGTATTTATTTTCCTGGCTGTGGAATTGGGCTAGAGACTTATCTAGGAAAGATGATGCAGAATGGTCTTGGTAGACACCATAGTGTCCTCCCCTTGGTTTCTGTCCAGTACCTCAAGTGTGACTTTCTGTTCTTGAGAGCAGGCAAGGTGGATTTTCTTATTGCATCACTCAAAGATGACAAATGGCAGTCTTGTCTAACCAGAATGGCAAAGCTCTTCTGGCAGCTGGTGCTTTTCTTTGTTTCCTAGTAAATAAACAGCCATCCAAGAGTTGTAATGGACTGCAGGGGAAAAGGTGGAGGTCTAGCCAGGGAGCAAACTCTAGGCAAAATCCCCAGAGCCTTCTCTTCGCCAGGCTGCACACCCCCAACTGTCCCAGCCTGCCCTCCCAGCATTGCAGGGGCTTCTCTGGCCCTGCTCCACCAGGTCCCTGTCTCTGCTGTGCTGAGGACTCCAGAGCTGCCCCAGCACTGCAAGGGGGTCTCCCCAGAGCCCTGGGAGCAGAGGGGCAGGATTCCCCCCTCCCCTGCTGCCCATGCTTAATCAGGAGGATATTAAGTGTGCAAATTCCTCAAAGGCAAGATCTTCCCACTTCTACTTCCACGACTGTTTGAGATGCAGCCGTGTAACTCCAGCAGAGGCGAGTCCCCGTGCCAGGCTCTGCGGTGCCACGTCCACCTCCAGCACACACCTTCACTCGCACGCTGCCCGGACAGGTTCTCCCTGGGAGCTGGGAGCTGGCCCCTCCTCTGGGCCAAGCTGCCACGCTGCAAACCCAGCTGACGCAAGGCTGAACCACTGCTGGAAGCTGCTTTTCATCTCTTCCATAAATGTGAACCATTTCAGGTTTTAAGTTCAGTACTTCATGGTATTGTTTATGAGGCAGGAGCTGGTACTGGCCTCCTGTTGCTCTGGTCCATGCTGAGCCCATGAGGTATTGAGAAGTCAGCTTAGGTGGGATGTGGTGTGTGTTGAGTTGTAGGTGGAGAGCAAATGTGTGCTGAGCTGGGTGTGAACAAAGTTAATTTTGTGACTTTTGCTCTTTAGAAGTAGTAGCTAAGGGATTATTCTGTGAGTGCCAGGAATTACAATGAATAGTTTCCCCTGTTTTCGGCTGACATAATGTAAGCTCTGTGTGTGTGATATTTTGTAATGCATGCCTGGAGAAAAATCTCCTAGAATAAATTTCACGCTTGTTTCATGAATTGTTTTTCCCTTGTGCTGTCATCCAAACGTGACATTACCAGATAAAATCATTTGCTAGACTGAAATGAAGCCATTCTTAGCACCGAAAAGGAGGGGAACTTGTATTTCCTTAGTGCCTCTCCATCTGTCTGGGAAAACTCTGCAAGTTCACTCCCAGCATCTCCCCTTTTTCCTTCTGGGCCTTTCCCACCCAAGTGTAGATAGTCGTGACCAGTGACAGGGCTGCCACAGATACCCTCCTTTCCTGTGCTGATTACACCTTGGACTCCTTAGGCTCGAGTTCCGTGCCAATTTGCAATTAGGGTTTTGTTTTCTGTGCCATATTTACCTAAGTCTGAAAAGAGGAGTTGTGTTGTGAAACTCACAGGGAGAGCTCTGTATATATGTAGCAAGTAGCTCTGAATATGTTAAACAATCCCCGGGGAGAAGGTTTTAGCCAAGTTTTAGAAGTTTTACCTCTGTGTGAAGCTTGAAGTCCAGTGTATCTGGGGGAGGGAACAGAACAGGAGTCTTTCATTTCAGCTTTTCTCTATCAAATGTGTATATATTGCACTAATGCTTCCCTGGAGTGCAGCCTAGTTAAACTTCAAAAGTAGGGCAAGGGAAGGAAAAAAAAAGGAATGGTAAAATGTGGGATTAAATCCTCACTGGTGTTATCTTTAGGAAAGAACTAACAGTGGCTGCAATGATGTAAATGAAGGATTTCAATCTTTACAGTATGTGAGCACCTCGTGCAGCCTGTCTGGAGCTACTCTGCTTGGAAAGGCTCCTTCCTTTGGCTTCATCTCTTGGAAGCACATGCTGAAAGACATCCTTGTGGGTGCTCAGAATGATCAATGCATTAGCTTCACTGGCACATCTTTATTTGTTTGTGTTTTCTTTTTTCCTCCTCCCACACTGAAAGCAAAAAAAAAAAAAGGAGATTTTTATCCTCTCTGAGACAGATGTTGCCTGTCACTTGAGCTTCAGTGTCACCTGGAGCTACAGCGAGGCTTTTGCCCAGCACACTTTGTCTACATGGAAGACAGTTTTATGAGGGTAATAATAGATTTGGGCTGTTTACTTGCAAATATTTTCCAGTTTATTGTTCTTTGCAAACTACAGGGAAGAAAACTCTCTGCCTCCCGAGGCTGTGCCATTGTGCTGGTTTATTCTTCTGAAATGAGGAATAAGAAGGGTACTGTACAGGGACTGCTTCATCCATCACTGGAATGGGTCTGTGTAATGGTTTATGACACCTTAGCACAGAAAGCAGAGAACCTTTTCAGTTGAAAGCAGGGCAGGTTTTAAGGAGAGTAATCTTGGAATTTCCCTGGGATTCAGAATACTAACTTTTAAAACCAGAAATGATTTTTCTAACAGCAGTACATTTTCAGGGATACAGCAAACTGGATCTGACACCTCTCCCAATCCACTGGCTCAGAGCCTCCTACCACAGACTCACTTGTAACAAGTGTCCTGACAGTGTGTGTTCTGCAGAGGGCTTCTGTCACTTGAGGTGGGCTGGTTGGCATGCAGGTGATAACCCCCCCTCCTCTCTACTGCTTCACATCATTTCTCCCTGTAGAGTCTGACTGTGACCATCCCACCCTTTCTTAATAGCTCTCGGGTACTTGTTCAGTGCTGGTAGAGCTGAGTATCTCCTGCTGAGCTGCTGCTCTTGCTGCTTCCTTCAACACAGTCATGTTTTTCAGCTCTCATTTTTAAGTGCTTCTCAATGAACCTGGCTTAACTTGACATTTCAGGGGATTTCAGAACAATAGATGTGCCTACACACATGCCAGAAATGCAGTACCTTTGAGATCCCGATTTCATGGTTTGATACATACAGCAGCATTCACTTTACTTTTTCTTTAGTATTTTTAAGTACAGTGATACTCTGTGAACCCAAATCATAGAATGCCCTGGCTTGGAAGGAACCTCCAAAGGTCATCTAGTCCAACCCCTCTGCAGTGAGCAGGGACATTAAGAACCACCCTTGGTGGTTCTCACTTTGTGCATCCTTTCCAAAATGCCATAATACAAATTCTTTGGAGTTCCTGATGGAGCTGTATTGATATTCTGAGTTATTTTGCTGCTGTTGCTGCAATTGATTGTTTCTCATGTTATGGATTAGGTGAGAATACCATGGACCATTTGGACCATTTTTTTTCCTCTCTGCCTATTGCAGAAAAAAAACCCCACAGTATTGCTGCAGCAGGATAGACACTGTCTTGTCATTATTACCCAGGTTCTCAACAAAGCAGCCAACATAGGCACCTTGTTGCTTACAAATGTGCTGCTTTTAAGCTCAATCTTTTTGTGCCCAAACTTCCTGCAGTGTGTGTGGCCACTGTTGATAAGGCTCCTATCACACACCCTGTGTGGTCAGGAAGAATGATTTCTCCTGCTATTATCACAAGAGTGGAGCTGAAAGCATTCCCTTGAAATCTTTTATTTACCCCTCATTTTGCTATGACCACCCCCGACCTGCTTTTTGAGACCAAGACAGCTTTGACTTCAACCTGCCCAAGAAGATCCATAGAGAGCAGAGTGTCTCTCACTATTTGCTGCTGTGTGAGGATGGCAAAATGGAATCTCAGTGGAAATACCCCTTAGAGGCAAGCTGAAGGATGAAATGTGTTCATTGCTGATTTTGAGTGGTTCCAGAGCCCTGGGGATGCGTGGTGAGGTAACTGGAAAGGATTCTTGGCTAGGTAGTAGCAGGGCAAACTAAAGTCAAGCAGAAGGGCCAATTAGCAAAATTGAAACGTTGTCTGTCAGGCAGGGACACACAGTAACCTTCAGGTTAATTCAAACCAGACCTTTATAACCCGATGTTGCAAGGCCTCCTTTCTCTCTGTCTAAATGTGGAATTGTACCTTAATCAGAATGATGGTTACGGGTTTATTTTTTTGCCCTCCTAACATTGTTTGCTTGTCTGGGTTGATAGACTTGCTTTGCCAAAGCTCTGGGTGCTACTCCACATCCCTGTGGTGGCTGCTTTAGGCTTAATTTTTATGGAACCATAAAAAGGGTAAATAAAACTGCTGCCTGTAACGTCATTATAAGTACAAAACATTATTCATAGAATTTATAAATGCCATTCCTTGGCTGGGTTGTTGGGATGGGTGTGGAAAACTTGCACTGTATATAGTCGTGTGTAAGTGGGGGGAAATGGGGCTCCCTTCTTCCCAGTTTTGTGTCCTTCCTCCGTGCCACTGGTGATGATCCTGTTTGGCTGACGTGTCTGTAGGACCCGTCCCAGTCCCAAAGCTGTTGGTAGCTCCATTCACAGGTATTTCTGGTAAGGTTCTGGTGGGTAAGGAATAGCCAGCAGTTTGCCCCTGCTGAAGCAGCAGATCCAACAGTTGTTAACACGCATGAATCGAGTGAAGCAGCAGCTACCAGTGGATGTAAATAGGCAGGATACTGGATGCCTTGAGGAGCTGTGAATACACCTCCTTCAGAACATGCATACGTGGAGATCAGTAGCTGTGGTCAAATAAATGCCTTGCTTTCAGACCACATCTCTCTCTCTCTGGATGCAGCAGCTTTCGAGTAAATCCATTTGTCTGCACATGTGCTCTAAATCTTGCTGAAGTGTGAGAATCTGTGTGGTGCATGTGGTTTAAATAATTTGCATCGATGCCATACAAATAAAGAGTATGTGCTTAAGTTGTGCTTCCTGTAATAGCCTTGTTTCATTTTTATTGTTTTGGAGCCTTTCAAATTGACTTTGAGCTCCTGTTTGTTTTTTTTTTCTCACAACTTGCAGAAAATCCAGTGCTCCAGGTGAACTGAAGCATGCAGCTGATTCAAAAAGGGGATAGTGCTCGAATGGAGGAAAACTGCTGAGTGGAGGAGAGGCTGGAAGGGGTGCTGCGGGGACATGTGGTGGAGGAAAGGGAAAGGAAAGAGCTGGTTTGATGCAGGACCTAACCCAACAGAGAAGTGGGTCATTTATCTGGGTCAAAGTAAAAAGAGAACTGGTTAAAAAATTTTATTTCAGTCAATCAGTTTTAACAGCAGAGCGTTGGTTCCTAACCTGTGGGAGACTTGCTGAAGCTCTGCCTCTGAAGAGGGAATTTTAGCTGTCAGAGTCAGGGAGAGGCCAGCTTTCCTAATACAACTCTGACACCACAGAGCTCTATTTACTCTGGTTTGACCCCTGGATTCTTCTTTAATTTACTTTGGATAGACAGACTTTTAATAAAACTTAAGCTGTTTTATATCCCAGGATTGTTGTTTTTAGGGTGTGTTTTTTTAGCAAACAAAATTCTCTCTGTGCAGATTTCACTGGTGAACCAAGGGAGGGCAGCTGCCCTCTTGGCAGGTGTCCTTCCTCCACTTGCCAGGGCTGTTGCTTTTTCATGTTACTGTGACAGGTCGCTGTCACTTGGGGAAAAGATTGAGTGAGCATCAGATTTTTCAAGGGTTGGATAATCTCCTCTATGAAGCGCCGGGCCACAGAGTGGAAAGCTGATCTGTGTTCAGCTGCAGGCTTCCTGTGTGCTATCAGTGAAGTCATTAAAACTCCATCTTAAGTGGATTGCTTGGAGAGTGGGAATAAAAATACCTCCTGCTTCACAAGGGTGCAGAGGCCCAACTCAGACGTGCGACTGGAAGATGGCACGTAGCTGACAGACCCTGCCCGGCTCTGTGTGTTGAGGCCGAGGAGCAGCGTGTGGCTGCCAGGTTGCATCTTGTGGCTGCAGTTCCCTTGGGTTTGTGCAAAGAGCAGCCACGTTCCCACCTGCTTTGACCAACTGATGGCATGTTGGTGACGTGATCTGTGCAAGGTTTAACTCAACAAGGCTGTTGGCTGCCTGTTTACGGTGGAAAATGCCCGTTGGGTAAACTGGAGCACTTGGGTGTGGAACTGCCCCTTCCAACAGCAGCTCACGTATGTAAACTGGCAACCCCCCTGTTTTCTCTGATGTCACAGCTCAGGTTTTAGCACGTCAGAGTAAGCAATGGTCTGGGGACTTTGTGTTCTGTGGGATGTTACACCATACCCCTCACACTTTTTTTTAGGATTTGGCTCTGAATGGGTGAGCCAGCCATGGGCACCGCTGCCTGCACAAGGGGTGTGTGTGGAGGGATGGTTACGTGGCATGGCTGAGGAGCTGACCTAGAGTGTCTTTCGAAGGCCTGTTAGGAAAATTCATGGCAAAGTGGTTTCTCTGTAAAACTGCTGGAGCGTCAGAGTGGACCTTGTGTTTGGGGATGCTGCTTAATCACTCCTCATTAAGAGTACCTGCTCTTAACTGGTGATAACAGCAAGGTGGCTTTTGCCATTTATGGTTTTACTCTACTTCACACTTCCTCTGTTTACAAACCCTCTGATAAAGGTCTCTATGTTATTGCTGGGCTCATGTGAAAAATGTAAATGAAAAATATGTAAAACTGCTTGAAAAATATGTAAAACTGTCTGAAAAATTCTGGCAGAATGTAGCTAGCTTTGCTCCGGGGCTAGCTCATTCCGCTGTTTGTCACAGCGTCCCAAGGGAGCGATACAAAGTCTTGTTCAAAAAAGGCATCATTGTCCTAGCAGAACTCCTTTGACTTGATGACTTGTTGGCTGCAAGAAGGGGCAGAGAATTTTATTACGATGGCAGTGCTTGTGCTGGGCAGTGCCGCTTTGGTGGACTCTGTGGCCAGGGCTGAGGTGCTTCCTCCCTTCTTGTGGCCACAAGGTCTCCCCAGAGCCTTCTCTCCTCTAGACCCAACACCCCCAGCTCTCACAGCAGAGGGGTTCCAGCCCTCCCAGCACTGCTGGGGCTCCTCTGGCCCCGCTCCACCAGGTCC
>VWZY01003453.1:910792-940773 GCA_013399075.1 Chloroceryle aenea
TCGGCCCCTCGCTGCCCGGAGCAGGGAGGGAGGCAGCTCTTGGCTGCCGCTGGAGGATCTGGGAGGGTGGAAGTTGGAACAGCAGTAGCTGCGTGGAGAGAAGCATTCGTCCACCCGTAACAGCTCAGCCAAGTTCTGTTTGCGCTCCCCGAGAACTCCATTTCCAGGACTGTAAGCAGACAGCGAAGGTCTTGACTTTCCTGAATAAGGAGTCAGCCCGAGACGCTCATAGGCTTTGGCATGTTCTCGACAGAAATGTCGTAAGATCAGGGGGAAAATATTGCTCATGTAGCTCAGAAGGGTTTGTGCGAGCACTGAGACGCGTATGGCTCCTGAGCCCAAACCCAGGCTCCTTGGCAGAGGCCGTGCGGTAATGGGATTCAGAGGAGTTCTGACCCGCTCTGGTTTCCAGGGAAAAACATCACCGCAGACATTAGGATTAGCAGCAACCGCAGCTTTTTCTTTTGGTTAAGATGCTTTTTCTGGGTTCTATAAAGAATGGCAGCGCTGCTCCAAAAAGGAGCCTTGTTCCTCCAGCAAAACTTTACTTGGCAAGCCTGCCTTTGTCCCTGGTTCCTACTATCTGGTGCCAGTTGTTCAGTGTTTGTCAACAGAAACATTATCCCTCTCTTCCTCTGTTGACTCACGGCTCTGCTTTCCCCAAGCGAATTTAGGGGAGCTGTTTATTAAAGCCAAGCTTTCCAATCGCTGAAGCGACAGCTTCGACTGGAGACATTCCCTGGGCTTAAAGTAGCCTTGGCGAGAAGAACTGCCTGGAGTTGCTCTTGAAGAAATGCTCTGTTGCCCTCCTTTTCGGTGGTTCTTTGGTTTATTTCCTGCTAAAAATACTGTCTTGTAGAAAGCACTAGGAATTGAGGTTTCTCTTCCAGCTTTTTAATAAGTTAATGCCCTCTCTTTGTGTTTTTGGGGGTGGTGTGTCTATAATTCAATATGGTGTTACACAGCTGGTCATATCATAAAATCCTTTGGCCAGCGGCTCGCTATTCATGCTGAGAACCTTTTGAAGTTTTTTGGTAGCTGTTCTGTTGGCAGCACTCCCAGATGTAAATAGATGGGTGCCTCTGTCAGGAAGAATTGCCAAACCTTTTGTTCAGCATCTATGGCAGTTTATTTTAAAGCGTAGGTAACTTCCTGGGACTTAGCAGTGAAACTTTTATTTTTATGACTTGTTCAGTGCATGCTTTTGAAAAAGTAGAACGTCACCTCATCCTTTCTTCTCAACTGGAGTACGTGCAGAAATTAGACATAATTTTATTGGCTTTTTTTCCTGAGGTTTATTTTCTGTCTATACTAGAAAACTGCTGTGAAAGCAGGAAAAGCTGTTGTCATATATTAAATATTTTGGGCTTGGGAATTAAGAGCCTAACTTTATTTTGCTATGCTGTTACTAGATGGGAGTAATTACTATTTTTGTAGCAGAGTTTTGTTCTTTTTTTAACGTGTCTTTTGGTTGTGGGTTATCTCCTTTTGTACTCAGAGAAAAACATGAACATTCTTTAGATGCTGGCCTGGTTCTTTTACTTCTCAAATACACTTCAGATGCCGTATCTGACTTTACGGGTGTTGCTTTGTCTGGCTTTTCTTCAGTTTTGGTTCTGTATAACAAACTCATCTATTCTGCAAAGAGCTCAGGCTGTCAGAGCACAGATACTAGCAAGGAGCCGAGGTAAAGACCAAATCCAATACAAGTTTCCTTATTGCAGAATCGAGTATTAGTGGTTAAGAAATTGTGAGCCCAGCGATGGAAGTTGGAAGTTAAATGAGATGAATCCCCCAGGGCTGTGGTGGTTTATCATTTATTCCAGGGTAAGTGTAGGACCAGAGGGTATCAGGTACCACCCTTAAGCCTGGCCACCTGAAACAACTGCTGATGGAGTTTTCTGTAGTCTATACAGACAATGAATCAATGCTGAACTGTGGATGAATCAATATTAAACTTTGGGTGAAGTCATTTTTCTTCTGTTCATCAGGCCTACGAATGGCTTGGTGAGAAGATCAAAGGATGTCTTGCTGCTGCACAGCCTGGTGTCGTGAACAACCCACTGCCTTTTAGCCCTTTTTTCTCGGGCATAACTGGCAACCATCATCATCATCATCACCATTCTCTCCACAGGCTGCCCAGGACTTGTAGAAATGTGGACGAGGGGTAGCGTGCCCATTTTGTCTCTGAATTGCTCTCCCATTTCCATCCCTCTGCTTGGGAATTAGAAAGCTCAGTTGCTCAGTACAATACTTCATCAGTATGACTTTTTTTCCTCCATAGCAAACTTGTTGTCCATTATTTATGAGTGTGGGTACTCATAACTCACTCTTTGAAGCTTTTACCGTGTGCTTGGTTGCTACAAGGTCCAACTCGTTCTGGCCGTTGGGTGCCAAATGCAATCGTGTGTCTCACACTTGTAATAGCAGCTGCCAAAGGACAAATCAGTACGGGGAGGAAACAGGGAGGGAAACGTGAGGAAGCAAAAGAGCTTCTTCACCAAGGAGAATCAGCAGCCCTGAGAACCTCAGAAGAGTTTAAAAGAGCGCGGGGAAAGACAAGTGAACCAGAAAGGGGGAAAATGTGACAATAGCAACAGATGTGTGCTCAGCCTGTCTAATTAATTTTTTATGAAAGCTACTGTTTGGTTTATTAGTTTCTTAAATTATTAGTGATTCAGCTCTGAAGAACTCTGGAGATGCTTGTATCTGTCATCATGTGGGTTAGTAAACTGTGTTTAACACTTCAGGGATGGGGCTGAGACTACACGCTTGGAACGACGAAAAAAAATTCAGCTGCCATTAGAAAAGTGTCCTCTCCCCTTTTAATTCATCCTGGAGTAGCTGTGATGGAGTGATGCCTGTTCCTTAGCACAGTGTTTAATTAGGGCTTTTCCTTCACTGCAGTTGTTTTTGAAATATATTTATCTCATTTTTTCCCTCTCTTATAATGAATTGTGTAATTATTTAGCTGAGGGTTAGGGAGGGGGGGGGGGAAGCAATAAAATCAGAGTTTTCNNGGGGGGAAACAATAAAATCCAGTTTTTCTATATTGTTTTGTTTTCTACAAGTTGGTGGCTCTGGAGGAGAGGTAGAAGGGGAAAGGGAAAAGAAGTACAATATAAGAACTTGGAATATAATTCTACTTCTTGTCATTCTTTAAGTAATTGTTAAGTGTTTGGTGAAGCAGCTGATCACCATCCTTGCAGAGCTGCTTTTCCAGAGTTAGTAAATTGTTTTCAGTGGTAGTGTGAAGATGATTGTTTCGGACAGATAAACTTGCAGGTTTGTGTGGACATCCTGGGTGGTGCAAAACCTTTTTACACCCAGCACAAGTTTTGTTGAAAAATTAAATTTCCAATCCCTCAACTCATTGCAAGATCAGATCACCAGGTTAATTTTGACATCAGGTGCTGGTTTTTAAGTGATCATGCAAAGTCACCTTTAGATGTGCTCATGAAAGGGGATGTAGGTGGGTAGAAACAGAGCAGGTTTGATGTGGCTGCCTCTTCTTTGCCTTCACTCTGGTTGCTGATGTTCGTGTGTATTGACAGGATTAAAGCAAATATTTAAAACAAAACCAGTCCTGTTTTATCCTAATTTAGGTAGAAACATTTTTTTCCTCTTTTTTTTTTTTTAGTAATTTAGTCTGACCTGCAATATTAGAAACTAATCAAGAAGAGCCTTGTTTAACATGAGCTGAAGGCTGGGGACAAGCAGAAGAGAAGGGAGGGAGGGCAGTGAGCAGGGAAGGGGCTTGTGGGCAGCATGCTCTTCAGAACCATACCAGCTATTTTTATCCACTTCTTTTTCTTTCTCCCTCCCACAACTTCCCATTGTACCAAAATAGTTCAAAATGTTTATGGTTCAGGGCAACTGACATCACTAATTGTCATGCTGGATATTTCAGTAACAGGAGCTGATTCCTTAGTCAATGACAACCTTTTGGACTCTCACCCAGCTACTCGGAAAGGACCAGGGACACTGGGACAGTAACATCTTGTGCTTTGGCGAGGTGTGACCAAGCTGGGGGGAATTTGTGGTAGCTCTTGGGTGGATATGAAAGCACAGATGTGCTTGTGGAGGTTGTTCTTTGACACGAGTGTCCTGTCCTTGGGACAGAGCAGGTTGGCCTGGGTGGCATCACCAGCCTGGTGGACTCATCCATCTGGGCTGTGTCCTCCCGAGGGGCAGCTCTCCCTGCTCGTGTGGGTAGGTGTTCCCAATGTGTGCATGTAGCAGTGTCTTCTGGTCATGGCTGCAAAACTTGGAGTGCTCTGCTCGATGTTCAGCACCACTGTGAGCTGTGGGATACTTCTGAGAAAGCCACGTAACAACTTGGTGTCCTTCTGGGGCTCGGGACTTGGGGCTGTGCTCTGGCAGGGTGCTGTGTGGTGCTGGAAGTCCAGGGAGCCATCACCCCCTCTGTTTCTTGGGGATACTCATCTGTCTGTGCACTGGGGTTTGCTGCAGGAGTCTCAACCCTGCTGCGCTGATAAAAGTGGCTGAACCATGGCCAATGTGTTAAGTGAGTGAAGAAGTTGGTGCTTTTCTTCTGAGGTATTTACAACATTGAGCTGTGTTTTAGTTACGTGTTCAACATCCTGTGGAGCGATAGCCAGAGGGAGAGGACTGCTAAAGTTCTTCTGTGTGTTGAAATAACCCTGTAATGTGTCTTCAGAACTGGTATAGGAAGGGCACCTGCCTGAGCTTTAGCAGCGTTTTCCTGTTTTGGGGGAAAAGAAAGTTGCTTTTTCAACTTAAGAACCCTCCTGTACACTTCAAAAGAATAGATTTTATTTTACCCTGAAACTTCTGAAACTATTCACCCTTCTTTATCTTATTTCCTTGGTATGCATCATTATTGGATTTGCTCCAGCTTTTAGCTGCTTGTTTCTGCCTGGGAGATGCTTTCAGTTTATATACGTGCAAAGTAAGAGTGTGCAGCGTTCATCCTTCTGGGAGCTGACTGCAATTCCCAGTTTGTCTCTGCTTCCTGTGTTGTAAGAGCCCCTGTGTCTGGTGCTGCTCCGTATGGAGAAAGTATCTATTTCACACTTAATTTCTGTCCCTTGTTCTCAGGTATCTCAAACAGTCTGTGCACTCTGAGGTCTTTACCAAGTAGATTTGTAGGAGGCGAAAGAAAAAAAATCCTCCACAGAAGACGTTTTCTCTTTCCATTCTTGATGATTTTTGCTGAAGCTGGTGTTAGGAAGGCAGCCTCCCACAGGTTGTTGCTCTATCTTAAGTTGGACAAGGTAAAATTTAACCATACCTCCATCATATGTCTTTCTCTGACTACACCAAAGTGGGGTTTGAGAAAGTGTTCTCTTCTTGAGGGGGATTTTCTAATCCTTTTTCTTAATCCCCAGTGCTGTGGGACTCCACAGAATCTTAACTAAGACTTCACCAAATTACTTTTAGAGAAGATGAGGTGCTGCTTTTCTTTTAAGAGCTGCCAGTAACTTCTCTGGCAAGAGAAGGGTATAGAATGTATGGATTAACCCTCTCTTCCAGCTTCCTGAACTAAAAACCACATCTTGGAGCTACTGGAGTCCACCAAGACTGGAGCTGGGTTGTTGGAGCTTGTCAGGAAATGCTGCTCTGTTAATTTTCCAAGTTCATTCCTGTCTGGTACTGAAATAAATTTAGAAGTGCTTTTGCTCAGACAGCAGGGACTGGTGGTAGCAGATGCTCCCCAGGTGAAAGGAACATTGTGGATGTCCATGTAATTCCTTTTATTTTATAAAAGGAAGAATCAGCAGTGAGTGCAGCTGTCCTTGGAAAGGCAGGCGGGGACAGAATATTAAAAGTCATAGGACAGGTTAATATCTGAAGAAAGAATCTGGTCACACTGTACAGAGCCCGTGGTGTTCATGAAGAAAAAAAGCTTGGGCTTCTTCATGGTGATTTATAAAACCTCTCACCCAGGAGAGCTGACATTTGGTGCACCTTGGTAGCTTCACTCACACTCCAGACTCTTGCCCAGATCTGCTCTTCAGTCCAGTGTGACCACGAATCCCAGATTGAGAACACAAAAGCTTTACAGAGGGATAAGTACTGCCGAGCATAAGGATGCATTGGGCAAGGCAGGGGAAAGGAAATGGTGATAAATAAGATTTTGCTGATTCCTTGTTATGTAAAGTCCTTAGTTTTGATGTGACAGCTTCATTTCTTCAGAACAAACCTGTGCTGGAAGAGATAAAGCTGGAGCTGTGAGACTGTCTGTGTGGGACAGAAGGGAAACTGTTCTGTCTCAACTCAAATACTTGTTTTTCTGTCACATTTCATCATATGAAACATTTGAGTTCTTTCTTTTTTTTTTTTTCATGTCCAGGCCCATCATTCAAGTGCCTCGGGTTTTAAATCCACACACCTTATTTTGTAGTTGAGCTGACTAATTGAACACATTTCTGTGAGGGTGTCAGAGCCCAGCCCAGGCTGCCCAGAGAGGTTGTGGAGTCTCCTGCTCTGGAGAGATTCCCACCCCGCCTGGACACTGCACTGCTGGTCCCCCTGCTCTGGGTGACCCTGCTGGATGGAGCAGGGGGGTGGCACCAGATGATCTCCAGAGGTCCCTTCCAGCCCCCACCACACTGGGATTCTGGGATCTGTTAAAGTGATTTCAGTTACAAGCTTTTTGAGAAGGATTCCTGTTGGTTTTTGAAGTAGAGACTTAAATATCGAGAAGTAACTGGATCATCCAACAGCAACAGTGAACTTTTGTGTCTCGAGAGCTTTCTTCATTGCTTAGGAACCATTTTCCAGGCTGGTGTTGTTAAACCAGTAGCACAGCTACACTCCAGCATTCGGTGACACCTCTGCACAACCAGCACGAGCTGGTGGGCGCTTCCAGGAACTGAAACGGGGCTACTCAGGGCTGTGCTTGAAGAGAACTGGTCCGAACACCCCTTGTCTTGGGGTGTGAGGTCAGGTTGTAGAAGCTGGTGCAAAACCCTGACTTCACCTCCTCATGTTTTGAGGAAGAATCTTAGATGTTGGTCTTTTGCTTGTGTGAGCTGATGAATTGCAAATCCACATGAACAGTTCAGGGTATCCCTTGTCGCTTGCCTGTGCAGCCCCAGGAATGAGACAAATCCAGCACGCAACTGTGCATCTCATTTTAATATTTATTTTGGAAAATTACTAGTTTTCCTTAACCAATTTCTTGGCTGCGCTGTCAGCTTTTAATTAAAAGAATGAATTTGTATTGCAGCAAGCCCTCGGAGGTAACACTACGAGGATCTGTGGGTTGGGGTATTTCTGGTTGCTGATGGATCAGTGTGTGTCTGTAAAGGTGCTTCTGCTTAAGCTTTCCAGCCTCCCCTGGAGTATCCTGAAAAGTAAGAAATTAAGGTTGGGAATCCCTGCTGTCTCCTCAGCTAATTAACAGAGGCTGATCTAACTGTACCAGTAATTAAACCATTACCCACCCTACTATTTTTTCAATCAGTCATTCAAATGCTCTTTACTTTGGCTCATGATTCCGTAGAGTTTGTATTTTAAATCTGTAGAGTTTGTATTTTAAAGAGGTTTCTTTTCCTCTGTCGTACAGGAAGCAAAAGATGAATGTGCTGTTTACTAGAAAACACTGAAACCACTCTGTGCTACCCATGACCAAACTGACCAGGGAGCATTGCATCATTCTGTCACCCTGCTTAAAAATTAACTGCATGGTTCGATTAGTGAATGGTTTCTACCTATCATTTGTTAACGAAAGTTGCCTAATTAAGATAATGCTCTGATTCCTTTTACCTTCAACTTTTTCTTACCCTGTGTTTTGTTCTTCAGAGCTGCAACTGAGAGAGAACTGACCTTAGCCCATGGTAATTTCTACTAAATAAATATCCTTCTTAATTACAACGCCGTAGTTGAAGCATGAGAGCTGAGTTTGTGGCACTCGATAGAGTGGATGGAACTTTCAGGTGGGGCTGCACCATCCCAAGGGGATTTCTTTTCCCAGCCCACTCAGTAACTCATGACTGGGTAGGAAATGGAATTCCTCCCAGCATTTCTCAGCCCCACAAGACAGACACGTGTGTGCCAGTGCAGATGCTTTAGAAGTAAGGTTACAGGTGCAGTCATGTGAAATTGCCTAGGAATAGTGAACACAAGGAGTTTTTCCTCTTGCTGTGTATCCAATTGAGTTCACATTGTTTACTGCAGCTCCTACAACAGAAGCAAAGCTGGTTTAAGTAGCTGTGGTGTTACCTGTGTTTCTCTGCAGGCTCTCAGTCGTGGTGTGCCCCAGCACTTCTCTGCTACTATTAAACCACTGGGTTTTTGCTGTAAACCAGGTGGTGTTTCTGGAAAGGATTCAGTCCTGCCTTCACACAGAGGGGAAGTTTTCAGAGGTGGAATTGTAGCAGCCAGGCAGGTGCTGGACTTGGTTTCTCTCTCTTCCTAACAAAAAGAACTTACCCTTCCCGTGGAGGACACTTTTTGTGCCTAAATGGTTGTAATTTGCCCAGTTGTACCGGAAGTAAAAAAGACAGTCCTTCACTGTTCTGTGCCTCTGGGGAGCTGAGGAGAGAGACAACAACTGTGCCTGAGCTCAGCTGCGAGCTGACATGTCTCACCATGTTGAAAAATATTTATCTATTGAGAGCACAGACTCTGGGAGCGAGTATTCCCATTAACTGTTTGGGGAATGGCATGCACTCCACACTGCCTGCCTTCAGGCTGCATGGGATAATCCTGAAATGTATTTTTAAACGTTTTCTTGTAGACCTTTTAGAAGTGGAGAATGGTAAAATTCAGATTCCAAGTGCATTAGATGTTAGATGTACCTGTCTTCCAAAACATAGCACTGGGGGGGCAGGTGGTGAGCTTGGATACACATCCAATGTATTTCCTTTGTTGCAGGTTTTCCTTGGTATTAAAGGTTAAACAGATGAATTTAGAGCTCGCTGGTGTTGTTAAATGTTTTTCTTTGTACAAAGTGAGCTTACAAGGCAAGAAGGCAGCGAGGAAACGAAACCACTTCGTACAAAGGCAAACCTGTCTGCACCCTGGTGCTCTGTGAGCAGAGGAGCCAGCCTGCATTTGTATATCTTGGGCTATATAGCAAGAAGTCTGACTGCTGGAGCCAGGTTGCCATGGTGAAGTAATTCCTAGCAATTAAAGCACAGTTCTATCCTGAAAAGCAACTCTGTGCAAGCTAGGTTGTGAAATCCCCCGTTTACGAGGCTGCGAGGTTTCCAAATCAAATTTGCTGGGTTTAGAAACAAAAAGACAGCTTTGCAATCTGCCAGCTCTACAAACTCGGTACGGATTGGAGGGTAACAACGCGTGCCAGGGGTTTGTGTGCTCTGGGGGTGAGCTCCCTCCCAGCAGAGGTGGACCAAACACTGCGTGTGTGCTTCTAGAAAGGGAACGGGGCTGCATCAGAATAACCAGGAGGAGCAGCTGCTGCCAGGACTTGAATTTAATCATGACCCAGAAGTCAAAACAACTCTATTTAAAAGTACGTTCCACTGGAAGATTGCAGGATAATAAATAAATAAATCAATCACCGATAGACACGTCTGCCAACACCCAAGGGAATTGATACGTTCAGAGGTTCTTGTGGTTTTACTGTAGTACATTTATGTGTTCTTTCAGTTTGCAGAGTCTAAAAACCTTAAGAGACATAGGGATTTTTTTTTTGCCAGTTACACTGTTTTTAGTTTTTCCTTGTTCTTCGTAAGCAGTTTTGCTGGCTTCCAGAATTTTCAAGGGTGTGTTGATAAAACACTGTTCTGAATACATAATAATAAACCCGACCTCTACTGAAGCATCAGTAACAGAACCCCTGGGTCCGTGTCTCTGCCCTTCTCTGCTCTCACTTCAGAGCCACTTTCCTCCTCTGCCTGTGTGCTTTAATTAAAGAAATTTAAGATATACTCTAGATTGCTGCTCTGCACTGAGATGTCTTCCAGGATAGAGAAAAACCCTCTTTGCTGACTAAAAGATCTGTAGAGAGCCAGCTGAGACACAAAACATTTCCATGGGTAGAGATCTCCAGGGCTGGGTGCTGTGAATCCTGTTTGTAGCTCCTCACTGCATTATTGGCACAGCTGTAGTGGAAGCCTTCAGGTTGCTAGAACACAAATGACTTTTCCTCCAAGGGAGGCAAGGGTACAGGAACATCCTTATCTTGGTGTTTTGTATGGTCCTGAGGGATTTGGAGTTTTGGCCTGGGGACTGAAATGAGCTGCGTGGTAACAAAACCCAGAACTCCTGGTGGATGACTGTCTAGGCAGATGCCCTGGAGCATTAGGAGGGCATGGCATCTCCTGTCCTTGGTGCCCTGCACCAGCATCTGCTCTGAGAGTTCCCTCCTAGGGGAGGAGTCACAAGGTGGGGAGAATTTACCTCGAGACACCTTCTCAAGCAGCGATTCGCCCTCTTTCTGCTCAGTTCTTGGCTTCTGTTGTCAGACAGCCAGAATTTGCCTACAGTTGGAGACTTAAGCCCAAGAAAAACAAACCCCCATGTCTGTCAGGACTCGGGACTGTCTGACACAGGCTCTGACGCAGTGTTCTGCTCTGTGGTTTGTTCTGAGGATAGGATAAATTAATTCTTGCAACACTTTTAATCTATGACCTACTGAATCTCTTTTACCACACACTTAATTTGGCTCCATGCAGAGCTCTTGAAAACAAATATTAGGAAAGATTTGTGTCCTTTTTCTTTCCTAATCTCCAAATTAGCAAAAAACTGGACTGTAGAAAATCACTTAAGAAAGGAATCTTGCTGAGGCTTCATGTTGGCACCTCCCGCTTTGGATATGTGAGGTGTTTTGGCACAAAGGTAAAAGAGAACACTTCAAAATGAAGAACAACAGGGCCTTTGCTTGGGAAAGGTAATTTTCTGCTAGTGAATGCTTCCTTTTAAATTGCACCACTGGCTCCTAGAAGTAAATTATCTGTTTGTCTCCCATCTGACATCACTTCCTTGGTGTTCCTGGAGCCCTGTCCCACTCAGCCCCTCTCAGCTGTCTTGACTAGAGGGGATCCTGGACCAGCACAAGGGTTATAGGGGCAGAAGATCTTCCAAAAAAGCAACCAGAGAGGCTGGGTCCCTCCTCTTGATCTGCGGGAGGAGCTCTGGCAGGTACACCCAGAGAAGAAAGGTCCAGCACCTTTTACCACAAGAATGCTCTCTGCATTTTTATAGCATTAACCGAGCCGGCCGCGTGCCCGGCCTTGCCTCTGCAGTTGTTCTGCCTGGAGCTGCACTAAGAGAAGATGGGCAATCCTCAGGAGAAGAGAAGGAGCTGTGGTGGTGCCTGGCCAGCAGCAGGAATTTCAGCACCCTGCAGTTAAGGTGCAACGGCGAGGCCACGATGGGCAAATAGTGTGGCAGAGTGTGAGCTGGTGTGGGGAGGGACAGAAATAGCATCATTTAGGTTGGAAAAGACCACTGAGATCAAGTGCAACTGTAAATGTGACACTGCCCTGTCCATTTCTAAATTATGTCCCTCAGAACCACATCTATCTGGCTTTCCGACCCCTCCAGGGCTGGGGACTCCACCACTGCCCTGGGCAGCCTGGGCCTTGACAGTCATTTGGGGTTGTAAAGGAATTTTTCCCTCATATTCAACCTAAATGTTCCTTGGCACAACTGGAGGCCGTTTCTTCTTGTTCAATTGCTTGTTTGTTGGGAGAAGAGACCAACACCACCTGTCTCCAGCCTCCTGTCAGGGAGCTGTGAAGAGCCAGAAGTTCTCCACTGACCCTCCTTTCATCCAGGCTGAACAACGCCAGCTCCCTCAGCTGCTCCTTGCCAGGCTTGTGCTCTGGATCTCTCACCAGGAGGTGGGTGGGAAGTCCTACACAAGAGAACAAAAAGACCTGATGTCCCAGAGATGTAGAGTGCACAGGTGCCCCGTGTTCTCCATGCTTTGCCAGCTGCACCAGCTGGGACTCAGTTTGGCCCTCCAGAATGTTTTGGCCTTTCTGTTGAGAAGCAGCATTATGAACTAATGTTATGGCACTTGTCATCCTTAACATGCCTGCCATGCCTTGGCACCGACTGTTTACAGCAGAGCATCCGGAGCCCAAGCAAAGATTCCCTTTTAAGGCAAAGAGCCACTATGAGAATCCAGAAGAAAGAGTTTCCCTGGCATGTAGGGCACATTCTTCTATCCTCCTCCTCTTAAATAAACTATTAGTAACTTTTAAAAACAGAACAAAAATGAAGCAGCAGGGCCAGAAATGCTGCCAAAGACATTTTATTCTGTACAACCCTCTTAGACCTGTGCAGCGACCAAGCCCTGGAGCTAACCCAGGGCAGGAGAGGGGAGGAATTAAATGGGTCAGAGGGGTCTGTCAGAGACCTGGGGCGAGAGGAGACTGGAACAGAGACTGTCTTTGAAAAGCTTAAGTCTTCTTCCTTTCCCCAGGCCCTGGAGTAATGGTCTGACCCCAGCAATCTGTGAACAGTTGTGGTGTGTGCTGCACTGGGATCAGGGCTTGTGTCCCCTCCCCTGCCCATGTCCTTTTTTTCCCCCATCCCAAACGTGTGTCTGCCTCCAGGATTTGTGTTCTGGGCGTGCCGTCACGTGGCGATTCCAGCTGAAGCCTTAGCAGTGATCTGGGTTAAAACAGGACAGGGGTTTGGAGGAAAATCTCTGCAGAGCTATTAATCTTGTATTTCCCCTCTTTAAAACCATACAAGTACCATCTCTGGCTTTTTCTCCTGATGCTCAAATGAAGCTCAGTATGCCCCTTTCCTTGCATGCTACACAAATAAAAAGACTTTGAATTACCAAGAAATGATTTTAAGCTGCCTGGCACCTCTAAGCTTCCAGGCCTTGTACTGAACTGTGGAGAAAAGACTGGGCTCCTGGGGTAGGAAACTGGATGACCTTCAGGAGGCTCCTGTCCTGTAAAAACTGGCGTAACCTGCTTCTTCATTGTTCTTACTGGGAGTTTGTCACTAGGACTCATAAATTTTGAGCTCATAAAACTGTTTCCTTCCTCCTGTGGATGTGTTCAGGACTCCTGCACTTACGCAGAACATTTCTAACCAGAAATTAGCTGATAACATCTGACCAGTAAAGTGCCACAGAAAAACCAGTAAGGTAACAAGTAAATCTGGGAGCAGCTGACCTGCTTTTCCTTACAAAGCTGTAGCCTTCTGTGGATGGCTGAATCGTTGGGGCTTTTCTCCTCTGTAGAGGGAGGACATTTGAAGGAGAGAGCTTGTATATTAAAATCTGTTACTTCAGGTGCTTTATTCCCTCTTCTGTTCCACTTACATCCCATCTGACTCCTTCCCCAAAGAAGGGGAGAGAAGCTAACCCAAAAATATCCAGCATACTGTGATTTTTTAGTTGTAATCCTTTTTCACTGGAAAATATAAAACCATGAAGGTGTTCATAAAAATTGGCCTAAAAGACCCTGTTAAAATGCTGGCTTGCTGCCTCTCTAACTCTGTGTTTTAAGGAGCTAACCCCCATCCTCAGAGGAGCCAGAAAAGGAGGTTTTGGCAGGGGTACATCACTGTAATACTTCAGCAACAGAGGATATTTGAAAACACAACACTTCAAAAAGAAAGGCAAAACTGGCAGGGTGAAAATCAGAGGCCATGTCCAGTAGTGTTGAGGTACCTGGGTGAGGCAGAATATGGTGTTGCTGTTGGAGACCCTCCAAGTTTTCTACACGGATGTTTTGCTTGGTTGAATGTCCCATTTCGACCCCCACATTTTCAAGGTTGGGAACTATACAATTTGTAAAGTGCAAATTAAAAATAAGAAATATTATTAATCACAGAACCTTAGAATCATACAACAGCTTGAGCTGGAAGGAGCCTTAAAATCATCTTGTTCCAACACCTCTGCCATGGGCAGGGACACCTCCCTCTACATCACATTGCTCAGAGCCTCATCCAGCCTGGTCTTAACACCTCTAGGGATGAGACATCCCCAAGTTCTCCGGGCAACCTGTGCCAGTGTCTCACCACCTTCGTAACAAAGAACTTCCTAATGTCCAATCTAAATCTAGTTTAGAAGTATTGCCCCTTGTCCCATCACCAAAATAAGCATCTTTGTCCTGTAAGATTGATGATCTGTGGCAAATCTCATCCTCACAGGCTTGAGATAGCTTCTGAGTTTTGAGGTTTGCAAACAGGGAGACAGAATTGCCTGTTGGACCTGTTGGGTCAATTTTCAAATGGAAATCAGGATGTTTGAGACTTGGCTGGAACCTGGAATTGGTGCATGATCCAGAGGGCACAGAGTGACTGGATTTTTTTCCTGCAGCTCTGCTCCTCACCACTGTAGGGGGTTTTGATAAACTTACTAACTTTCTAAAGTTATTCTTCCATCTGGTACTAAAACCACTTGAATTCACCACATTCAAAAGGGAAAAAAGTCATTGATTACTCATATTAAAAAAAAGAAAATCATCCATTCACCCAAAGGGTGGTTGGTTGGCTATGAAGGGTAGGAGAGGGCGATTGGAACATCATCATTTGTCCTTGGATAGATTTTTGTGTCCGATGCAGCATAAGGAACTGCAGAGCTTGCAGGAGACAGCGAGAAATTATTATAGTGGTGCTGCTTCCCTCTGGATAAAAAAAGGAGTCCTGAACTGGTGGATAATCTTCAACTGCACTACAACTTTAGGGAAGGGGGGCATTTAATAACTCACTGGTATTCCCTCTGTGAGATCAACCTTGTAATAAATCCAGTTCTTGTGACCAAAGCCATGGATGCCTGGTGTGGTCCCAAAGTGATGTGAAGTGCATCAGGTTATGATGCCTCTCGGTGCAGGGACATGGTGCCTTTGATATTCTTTCTTCAGCTTCCTCAGATGGCTTCAAATGGGCTTCTTTCCAACCAAATGCATCAGTTTGAACAAAAGCACATCTTTAGTTTTTGTGTCATGGGTAAATTGGGAACCTTTCTCCCGGTTTCTGCTGTGGAATGTGGAGATAATACTTTTCTCATATGGTTTTAAACATAAATTAATACCTGGATTGTACTTTGAAGGTGCTCCAAAGTGCAGGTTTTTTTAAACTGAGGAACTACTGGGCATCTGATCAAGAAGGAAATGAGAGAGAGAGAGAGATTAGAGGAGGAACTTTATTAACTGGGACAGGATAAGAAAACAAGCTGGGAAATTGGCTGTTTTACTGGATCTTAACAGAGCAGCTAGGCCAGGGAAAAAAATCATCACAGCCCACTGGGCCTGTCTCATATGTGGAGTGTCTCCTACGTGTTTCTCCAGTGAAATTCAGGCAAAACTCCAGCTGCTGTTTTCTCAGCTGAACCCAAGGCTGGGTATGGAAGCCCTGCTAGAAGCACTAGTGAACGTGCTGTCTTTGACCAGAGCCAGTTTGTTGAATCTTCTAAGACATCAGATGAGGGACCTCTCTCTTGACATCTCCCATCACTTTTCCCTCTCTGAAGCCATGGGTGTAACTCTGCCTGTGGCACCGTATTCAACTGAGTGCCTAAAACCAGCCAAACACACCCAAACTCAGCCTGGGAGTTACCTAAAGAATTCGTTTCTACTCCAGTTTGCCTGTCGATAAAAACTGCCGAGTGCTGGCTGCTTGGATTCCCTAAAGATGTTTCTTTCCCTAATTAGTAGCTAAGCAGTGGTAGGCAGGTTTTGGTGTAATCTCTGGATAGCCCTTCACCAGACTGCTCCCTAACAGCTGCTCCTCCAGCTGCTTTGGAGATGGGGTTCTGCAGGTGGGGAAATTTAGCTGAATCCTCTTAAGACAGACAGGGATAAACATGACTCAGGACTTTGGTTTGCTTTAGGGTGCCCAGAGCAGTGGTTTGAAAGGGACTGCCCTTTTGGGGGGCCTTCTGTAATATTTAGTTAACATTTTCTGGTAAATAATCATCTCCAGGTTATGGATGTTGGTGATGCCTGAATAGAACAGTAAAACCCTACTGGTTCTTGTCACTTTTCCATTCATGGCAAGCAGGCTGAGTGAGCTGCTGCTGAACTCTCACTGCTGTCATCTTCACTCACAGGGGTGTTCTGGGACATCTCAGAAATGGCTACGCACAATTTTTTTGCATTTGTGTACTTTAAACTTCACGTGAAAAATTAAGGAAGGCTTCTGGAATGCAAACAGCTCACAACAAAGGGACCAGAGGATGCTTTGCTTATCATGTTTGGATTTGGTGCTGGGTAGATGGTGTTTTCTTACAAGTCTTTGAAACACCAGTGAACTTGGAGCTAAGGGAGGGCAGAAGGAAGGGAGCCAACTTCTCAACTCGATGCTGTTTTGTAATGCTGGTAATTGTGAATGTGTGAGCTCTGGTTTATCCAGAACACAGAACTAGTAATTGGTGACTATGAATTGTATGTAATCGTGTTTCAAAAAGTTTTCTTAATACTGCTGCATGCTCCAGCTTTGTGAATACATAAAGAAAATGTCGTAGTTCACAGTTTTACAGCCTAGAATGAGCTTGACTTAACCGATACAAGTCTGACTTTACAACCTAAGCTCTGCCTAAGTGAGGGAAGATGTGAGGTCCGGTTCAAAACTTGATATTTTTAAGGCTGGATTTTTCTGTTTCAGTTTGTACTTAGAATATTTGGGCCGGGTAATGTCCCAGCTGCATTGGTCAGGTCATGAAAATCTGCTGATGGGAACAATTTCTGTGGTCTTGCTTTAGCTCTCAGCAGCTGCAAAGGGCTAACGACGAGTTTGTGCTGCACGTAGTGATTTGACATTCAGGTTTCAGTGCTGCAAGTAAGCCCTTTGATACCAGCGGTGATGGGCATTTGGAAGGTTCCTCTTCAAACCAAGCCAAAGCTTTGCAACGGGGCAGAGCATGGGATCCTTCAGGACACTTTTGTTTGAAGTGCTGCAGTTCCAGCATGAGGTGGTTGTGGAAAGACTTACACAAGCTATTGAGAAGACACTGAGTGGACTAATCTAATAGAGAACTGGTATTTTGGGTGGAATTTGGGGGGTGTTGGTTTCTGTTTTGAGGATGACGTGTAGTCATTTGCCTTAGCAAACTTGTGAAATATATTTAGTGTGGAATTTTCATTTATTTCCTTGAAATGAGGAGGGGATGGTGAAGTGAGAAGGAGGTACACATTTCTGTTCGGTGTAAAGCTCACCTCAACCCTCTACATCCTTCTGTGGTTTCCCTCCACAGCCTGGCTCTGTGACAGACAGACTGTCTTTGACCTCTTTGTCTCATTCCCCTCCTCCTCCTCCTCTCAGAAGACTACTCTTAGCTGACGTGGCACAGCCCTAACCCTTGGCTTAAGTATCCTGAAGTAAAGCAAAGACACAAACTTGGTCCTATCCAAACTACTTCTCACTGATAACTTCTCTTCCCCAGTGTGGTTAACATGGTTTGTCAAACCAGTCTCTGAAGCTGAAGGTATTTTCTGCATGATTGTTGCTGGAACTATAATTTTCTTAAATGTAATTATCCTCGAATGCCTGAATCCTGCTCCCCCCAAACCAAACCTAAAACCCACTAAACCCAACCAGCTGAAAAAAAAACCCTTAAATCAATCTATTTCTTCTGAATAGAGCTTAGTATTGTCTGTCAGAGGTCCAGCAGGGACGAAGGTGCTCTATGGAGCTTGCCAGGCTTGGTTTCAGCAGCGTAGGAATGAGGCAGCTGGTGCTGGGAATTAAACAAATCAGTAGCCTGGAGTACTTTTTACTAGCTCAGGGCCAAGTGCAGAGTCTGAACTGGATTTATGCTGTTGGCTGTCAAGGTAAGGTAATTTCAAGTCTCAACATGGTATTCCTGCAAAAGGAAGAGGTCAAACGTGTTGCTTCATCTGCTGTAAAGTCAGGTTACAGGTTATGGAATGAGATTGTCGATTCAGGCTCTGACATTTTCCTTGAATATCATCCCAAGCTCTGTGAAAAGCTCTTCTATGTCACAGATGTCCCCTCTCTACCCATGAAATCCACCTTCCTCATTAACTTACAGAAATCAAGTCTGACTATCTTGTCCCTGCTCTTGACCTCCTGCTGTGCCTTCTGCACATCCATGGTTTTAAGTGTATCACGAGGGTGTAACTGTGCTGCTGTCACTAAGTGTTCCCTGATTTTTCCTTTCTGATGTCTTAAAGTCCTTCTGGTCTTAATTTAGTGGTTAGGGAGAGGTGTGCAAGCTGAAGACAGCCAACAGTGGCAGTGCTGGTGACAGAGTCGTAAGAAGTTACACAGTAAGTTCCTTTCTTGTGGATGGTGAATGTTGGTCTCTCCCTGCTGTGGTGCTGACAGTGTGGACAAGGAGTCATTCTGAAGATGGGTTTGTGAACAGATCAGTAAAGAAGCCTGCAGAGAGAGAAATCTGAACAATGATCCTTTCTCTGGGGAAGGCACCGACACTCCAGTCTCTGTTCCAGGAAAGATGCAGATCAGACCGGCACACATCTCAGGCAGGGGAACAATTAGGAGATCATTTAAAGTCTGTTAAGAGCCACAGCATGAGGTCTGGTTTCCTTTGGATGGGAGCTAGATGAGTTTCAATATCAAACTTAATGCAGCCATCTATAAAGGTGGGATTGTCTTGGTTTTATAGGTCTTTAAGAACCTCTTTAACCAAGAAAACCTGACGTGAAAAAATCCTGGCATCTCCTCCTTGTATTCATGTGATATGTCACAGCAAGTGCTGCCTTTCTGCACTTGTCCCTCACCATTAAACAGATCTTCTGTCTGTGGCTGGGTGGATTTTGTTACTGTGGAAGCAGATGGACATACAGCTGTTTGATCTCATAGCCTAAAAAGCTAAAATGCTGACCCACCATCCTTCCCTGGGTGTCCTTCCTGAACCCCCATATGGGCCAGGTTGAGTCTGGCTTGAGGAATTTACTAAGTGAGAGGAAAACTCTGGTGATGACAACAAACACTGGAGAAAGGGGAGATGAAGAGTCACAGTGTCGTGGAGATCAGCATGTTTTATGGAATGTGCTTTGTCTGCTTTTATAAATCCCCAAAAGCAGGCTATTTCATAAGGCTTCAGGTTTTAAAGGATTGTCAGGACAAACTGAACTCAGCTGTTTCTGTCTCGGGCATCCCAGGAGCTGAGGAAGCAGGTGGTTCTGTAGCTATCTCACTGGAGTCACGGATGCTCAATTCCAGAAGGCTTCTGCTGTCTTGGAGAAGATAGGGCAGGAATAGCCAGGAGAGCTGGAGCTGTGGGTGAGCAGTGCTCCCACACTGTGTGGAAGGAGTGTTGTCCCAACAGAGAGCTGTCTTGTTGGGGCAATCCACTGCTACTGTCCCACAGCCTCCCAGTTCACTCCAGTTAACTGGGTGGTGCAGCAGGTTGTTGGTGCACGTGTTAGAGCAGCCTCTCCAGGCACGGTGCCGTTCTGATGTTGTGACTGTTTGTAGGTGTCAGGAGGGACTGTCGTTCTCCCAGTAGTTTGTAATCTGAACTGGGAAGAGGGTGATGGAGATGGAGCAGCTCAGGCTCAATCTGAACTGGGAAGAGAGTGATGCAGATGGAGCAGCTCAGGCTCATTTCATAATGCCATTCAAAATTTCCAGTGCTACTGGAAAAAAAAAGCGCCTGAGTTCAAATACACTTTGTGAGAAACTATCTGTTGCTTTAATAAAATCCAGGCTGAGGGGAGGGAAGGCAGGAGGAGCAGTCTAAACACAAATACAGGACTTTGGATAAACCAGCTTCTTTCAGGTTCCTGTAGCTGTTCATCAACAGTAAAAGTAACCTTTCTTCTCTCTTTTCAATCTCTTGCAGGAAGTCCAAGGGAAAGCCAAATGGTAAAAAGCCAGCACCGGAAGAGAAGAAACTTTACCTAGAGCCAGAATACACAAAATCCAGGATTACTGACTTCGAATTTAAGGAGCTAGTGATGTTACCACGAGAAATAGACCTCAACGAGTGGCTAGCCAGCAACAGTGAGTATCACGATTGCAGAGCTCCAGGCTTGCTCTCCACGCCTGTTTGGTCACTCTGCTTCCTTCTGCTGTTCTCAGCATGTAGAAAACCCCTCTGTGACTGTGTGTTCTTACCACCCAGTGCACGTCGTTACACCTTGGCTAGTAATTAAGCTGTCTTACAAACAAGTCAGCTGTGCTCAGCAGCATGGAAGCCTTGATGCATGGCCTCATTCCAGCTCCCTCACTGTGGCACTGAGGGGCATCAGAGGTTTTAAAGCTCTTTTGAGGACCATCAGATTGCCTTTGACCATCAGCTGGCTGGTCCAGCATGTTTCTGACTCAAGCCATTGGTCTTCAGAAGCACTGTGAAAATGGTCATTTATTAAGACATGTATGTAAAGCAAGTTATGCCTGAAGACAGAAGTTTGGAAGTCTTCTGGGTGGGTTTCATCCCCTCGTTCCTTCCAAGCTTTGGTGGAACAACCATGAATTTAAACTGTAGTCAAGCCAGAACTGAGACACATGACTGGGGATGCTGCATCTGTGCATCATCTCACTGCTGGTCTACAGCACTCCTGCTTCACCTGACAGTCCTAACCTGCAGCAGTGACCTGGTCGTGTTCACATTTTCAACACCATGTGATAGGAACAAGACAGAACTTTAACCAGCACGCTAGGAAACCTTCCAGAGACTCATTAAGAAGCAGCGAGGTGCCCCCTGAGGAGTATTAAGATGTCAAATTATCTCAGGAGGTGTGTAAGACATGGAAGTGTACTGGTTTTCATGCTGTGCTTCTTAAAAGGAGATACATCATGAGAACTACTAATGCTGTTTTCTAGCCACCGTGTCTTTTAAGTCTGACTTCAGAAGAACATAGCAAATTGTTTGCCTTCAGCTTGTGGTAGAGTATTGTACAGTAGAGGTGAGGCTGAGGATGGAGCCACTTTCCAGTCTAGTCTTGCTGCTTAGTGAGTAATAAGAGCTGATGCATCCCAGGGCTTTCATCCTAAATCAAAACAAGAGCTTTCATTCTATGTACCTCTTTGTTTTGCTGTTCATCGTTAGACTCATTTAGCTAAATCATGTTTACATTTGTATGCAAGCTCAAGACTCTGAGGTCACTTCACTTGCCCTGTTTAAATCATTGTCTGGAGGATAACCAGTGTTTGAAAGTATTCGACTTCTGAATTTCTTTCCTTTGTCTTTTATTTTTCAGCAACAACTTTCTTTCATCACATCAACTTACAGTATAGTACAATCTCAGAATTCTGTACAGGGGAGTCGTGTCAGACCATGGCAGTGTGCAATACGTAAGTCAACTTCTACAACTGCAGGGTTTCCCTGAAGTCTTCAGAGGTGCTCGGGGGAGGATGTTGGTATTGGGTGGCACTGGGCAAGGCTTTTATGGCAGATCTCTCCTTCATGAGGATGTGGCAGCTGCACCTCCTCTGTTCTCCCCTCAGCAGTGAAGGGTGGTGGAAATCTGCTTTTGTGGAGGACTAGAAGGATGAGAATCTTCTCTCTGAGCTGGTTGTACAAGGTCAGGCTGGAGAGACAAATGACTGTGTGTGTAGCTTGGGGGGAGAAGAGAAGAGCCAGGCAGAACTGTCCTTACTGGTAGCAGTGCTGGGATTCCATAGAAGGCCGGGGAGGATAAAGAATTGCGAAAACCTCGGAGGGTGCTTTTGATAGCTGGAATGCTGAGAGAGCAGCAGGCTGCTGATGGATAACCTCTAGCCCAGCGGGAGCTGCTGGCTTTCTGCTCGAGCCCTGGGCACGAAGGACGCAAGCAGCAGCTTTGCAAAGAGTAAGGAAAACGTTTTGGTTTGGCACTTACTCCCTGTAGGACTTGGTAGACTTTTGTAACGTTGACTAGCTGTCACTTGTGAAAGAAAGCTTTGTACTTTTACTGTACGTGGGGAATATAAGAAAAAGTTACCATAAACTCCTGCTCTCGATTACCACAGTCCAATGTGATGGAATATGAGATCCAGGCCAGGATGAATAAGCCTGTTGTGTTGTGGGTTTATTTTTTCCCTCCAGCCCATGTGTTGATAGTCCTTTTCTTCCCTCCTCTTGCATTTCCTGGGATCAGTTTAGTTGAGATAGATTCTAAAATAAAAGACTGAGCAGTTAAGATGTTACAGTACATCAAAGAAACATCTCAGGGAATGGACAGAACAGAACCAGGGCTCCTTATGGTATCTCTGACAATAGGTACGTAGCACTTGGAAAGGAATCCTTGCTGAATGTACTGGGCTATCTTGGACACTTGAAATTCATACTGGAGGCTTCCTCTGAGAGCAAGCTGAAGAATGCAGAGTGTCCAGAGGATATTTTTGCATGTAAAAGTTGGAAAGATAACTTGTCAGTAGAGAATTAAAGGCCACACTAGGGACTTTGAAAGCAGGCTGCAACAGAAAGTGATAAATCTCCACTGGACCCAGATTTTATCAGAAGGAGACAGCGTGTCTCTGAATGAGAACTGGTGATCAGTAAGATGAATATTTGTTGACTCTTGCTCCCAAACTCTCTCACATTTTCATTCCTGGTGGTAGCACTGGCTGTCCAAGGGACTGGGTTTGGCTGTTAAGCCTCTTGGCTGGTGGGAAGTAGTGGCTAAAAGGAGGCAGTGGAAGGGAACCTGGGAACGTGTCCATTCTGCTCTAGTCAGCCTTCAAGGAGAGCTGTCTGCAAGCAGCTCATGCTGCAGAGTGAGGAAGGGGAGTGCTTGTAGGCAGCTCCAGCTGCACTCTGTATCTCTGGCAGTGAGCACCAGCAGCAGAATGTTCCTGTCCTTTGGTGAAAAGTGAAAAATGGTGCTGCTTGGGAATAACAGGAAACGTGTCTACACTTGGGTGAAGCACTTGAAGCAGTTTGTGTTTAGCTAAAGCATAACAACCTCAGTATCTTCCTGTACTCAGGGGCAGGTGACAGGTTCATGCTTGCAAACTTCAGGCTGCTCATTTCAGTCTTCTCTCAAGTGTGTGGGTCTGTGAATAAAGAACCAGTGACATCACCAGGCTACTCACCTCAGTATTGAAGGCCCTGTTCATCAATGTGTTCTCCAGATAGCTCCAAGGACAATCTAGGATAATCCTTCTCATGTCCTGTCCTTCCCACCTCTTCCCTTTGGAAGAGATGTCTGTAAGGAGCACGGAGAACGGCCTCATAGATGTTCATTTGGTTCACGTGCAGTTATGAGTATCACAAAACCATACGTTGCTTCCTCACCACCCTTCTTTTATTTGTTTTTTGGACTTTTTTTCCTGTTTTAAATCTTACCCTGATGAAGTAAGGTAAGGATATGCTTACTGTGTTAGAGAAATACCAGTTGATACCATTTATTTGGCCTCTGACCTGTCTCCAGTACATAAAAAGTACCAATCAATTGTTAAGAGTTGCTCATTTACCTGGTGGGCGCTCCACATTTGACCTTCTGCACCTGTAATCTTCAAGTACTTCAGGATAAACCAGGCACTACCTGTGTTGGATTGCCACAGCATTACAGTATCTTGGAATAGGGGTGCATTTTACCATTTTTTCAGTGCCCATTTCTTGGGTAGTTCAGTAGGAAGGGCTGTCTGCTGTTTCTCATGACCATTTCTCTACAGCATCTTCTGGATCACACCATTCTGGTCAGACCTAAGGCAGGCTTTTTGTATTCATAGCTGAGATGTTGAAGTTACTACTGAGAACAGGTTGCTTGTCAAGTGACTTTGCATGCAAACGGAAATACTCCATCGGAAGTTTTTTTGCTGACAAAATAAATGCCAGTTGCAGTCAAATATTTGAGATAAGGTTTCAACCTCTCAGAGAAGCTTCAGCCACCTGACAAAGTGAAGACAGATGCAGCTCTCAACCCTCTGTCAGACACGTGAGACAGCACAGCCATCTGCACCTGGCCAGGAGGAGAATTTCCTCCTAGGGTCACTCCAGACATCTGACCAAAACTCAGTTTCCTTCTAGAACAGATGGAAGCATTTGCTGGCAAGGTGGGATAACACTGAGGGAAACAGCAGAATGGCCAATTAGCTTCAAAGTTTAATGAGGGTGGCATGAATGTAACTTTGGGAATGACTGAATTTTGCTCAGCAATGTGTTTTATCACTTGCTGTAAAGTATTTTTAACACAGAATGTACTATTTGGGTTTAGTATGCTTTATAGCTTACTGTCACACAAACTAGCTTGAAAGCACCACGAGCTGTAAAGTGGTTTTTGAGATAAAATTTGGGCAAAACTTCTCAAAGTGCTGAAGAGAGGGGAGTAACAAGTCCTGAGGCAGGTATCAAGGATGGGTATAAACTTCCAGGAAGCCTGCAGATGAGAGGGAAAGGTCTCATTTTCATCCAGTGGAATCCCTTAACTAGTAATTCCTCATCACTCAGTTTTTCTAATCTTACAATCTCCTCTCTGGTGTCTACTTTGCCCTTGGTGTCACTGCTTATGGAGGATATTTCCTTCTAGAAATCTTAACATGCAAGTTTGAGTTTTCATAAATATAAGTTCCCCAAGTTCCCTGCTTCTACATGGTGACTCCTTTCTCTCTTTTTTTTTCCCCACCCATCCAGATGTTGCTTTGCCCCTGTCCCACCACAGAGCCTTTCCAAGTTGCTGACAAGCACTGTGTTTTACTGCCCTTGCATCTGATACGATTTGCTGCCCTGCTTTCTTCATAATCCATCTTCTGGTATTTCTGGCAGGACGGTCTCTCCTTCCTTTCCAGCCCACGTCATCTCCACAGTGTTCACCTCTCCCTCCTTCCAGAAGCTTTTCTTATAGACAGCTGTAATCTGTTGGGCCTTGGCTTTAACACAAACCTCGAAGAGGAAGAGGGATAAAATAGGTCCATATATTAAGATGCAGCACTGTGACTTCATACGTGTTCTACTTCATTCTTTCATCGCAGGCTTTTCTCTGTTAAACCCACAATCCTTTCTCCCTGGGCTTTAGAGTGGACCTGCCCATTCCTCGTGCTCTCTGTGCTGGGGAAATGTAACTCTGCCAGAGTTTTACGTAAGAAACAATCAAAGCCTGCATCACGTGAGCGCTGTTTGAAAGGTGCCTTTGAAAAGTGTCATCTTCTCATCCTTTCTGCTTCCCATCCATTGCCTAACACGGGCTGTGCTGTCACCGTGCCAGCCCTGGAATGCAGTCAGGCTTCTGTGCCCTGCCGAGCCCTTCGATGGCCCCAACACAACCTGCTTCCCATCTCCTCCACGGCAATAACTCCAGCGTGGGTGGGAGCTGAGGAGCAGGTGTGAGATGTTGTTTATGGCGTGTCAGGAGCTCCTCTCTCCCTCCAAGACCTGTGAAGACTCTGCCCACAGCACCTGAAACACCAGGAAGACGATTGGGATCAACGGTACGATCCTTGGAGTTCTCTCCTTATTCTTAATAATTCTTCTTTGAAATTCCTATTATTGCCTAATTTTCAGGGAAAGGCAAAAAGGGTTACAGGGTGGGATGTTAACAGCAGATTTAGTCACATCTTTGTGTAGCTTGGACAGTTGCCAAAGTTGTTTCTTTTAACTAAAATCCAATTACTCAGATTAACTTTTGCGCTTAAGGGCAACTCTAAACTAGGCTTTCAGTCGTGGAGTTGAAGATTTCTGCACCACGAGGAAACTGCTGAGGTGCAGACACTCCAGTCTGCTTCTGCTCCTGGCAACAAGAACTGTCTTAAGACCCAACCTGAGTCTGAGTTACCTGGAACTGTCTTGTGCCAGCTCACTGCAGGGCTAGACACAGGAGGTGGCCGTGTTTGGGCTCTGCGTTGTCTGATCCCTCACCCGGGGACTGTGCAAAGGGAGTCAGCAGTGGTGAAGAACAGGGTCTGTGCCCAAGGGCCCAAACAGCTGCTTTGTGATGCCTAGCATAGCTCTACAAAATGCTTTCAACTCTTGCTGGTTTCATCCACTTGCTCACCTTTCTTGTGCCCTTTTGCAGCTGATCCTGCTCTCTCCAGCAGTGACCAAGCACCACAGGGTGAAGATGAGCTGGAAGAAAAGTTCTAAACCTTTAGTGTCTGTAGAACCAGTTCTGAGTTGCCTTTCCTCTCTTAAAGTTTGAACTACTCTACTTCCTTCTGTAGCTTCCTCTTGTTTTCATACGGCTTGGGACAGGAACAGTGTCACTGGTGTCTTCACCTCACTGCCCCCAGGTCCCTGAAGAATCCAGGCAGTGAAAACACATTATAAATTAAAACTTCTCAGTTGCTACTTAAGATTTTTCTTTAGTTGCTTCAGGACTGGTCTCCTGGTCATTAACACATAAAACTTCATATCCCAAGTGGCACATATAGATCCTTCCAGTTCAATGCAGTCTAGTCCTGTTAGCCACAGGAAAAAACATTTAATCTTTGATCTTCTGTACCAAAAAATAGCATCTGAAAGTGGCTAAATGCCACCCTGAAGTTGTCTAGGGTGACAGTCAGGCTTGTTCAGTGGTAGCAGATCATTAACCAACAGCAACAGAGCTGGAGCTGAACAGATAGACAGAAAATGGTACCCTGGCATTACAGGCTGGTGTGTTGGGTGAGGTGTTGGCCTTTCCAGCCACGTTCTGATGCTCAGGCCACTTCCACCCTTGCTTCCAAAGGCAGGAAGCAAACCCCACCTGCACTGTGCTGGGAGAGCAGTGCAATGGGTTTCTTACCAGTCCCATAATGATCCATGCTTGGCAGCTTCGACTGTTTGAAGGAAGAGCTCAGGAACTGGAACTCAAGAGACCTCTAACATGACGTAGGCAAGAAATAACAATGAGCAAGTGTTTTGCCAAATTCCTACTCTGTAAAACATTTCTTCACGTGTGTGCCTAATGCAGTGGATGGACAGTTAGAGGTTCTGTAATTAACCGGGACCTAAAAAATAAGAAGGAACAAATCTTCAGTGGTTGCAGCCTTCAGGTTGTAATGAGCCAGGCAGTGTGCCAACATCTCCTGACCCTGCAGATCCAGGGTGGCAGAGCCCAGTGTAAATCCAGGTGGTCTGGGGAGTCTGTGACTGTAACCAAAGGAGCAGAGTTCGATGGGGATGTGCGGGAGGGTCCTGAAAACTTCCCCCAGAGTGGATTGTGGAGCAGGATTTGTAGCATGGAAAAATGCTGCCAGGACTGGAAAAAAGCTGGAAAAAGCTGGTGATTTGGAGCCACCCTCTGTCCGTTTCATAATACTACACCCCGGGAGCACGTTTTGTCATGTCACGCACCAGATCATCACTGTGCAGTGGTGTTGCCCTTTACAAACAGCTACACCCTGCTTTCCTGGACAGCTCTGTAGAGGGTACGTGACCACCCCGTCTGTCACAGACAGGAATCATCCCCTGCAGAGCTCCACTCCTCAGAGAGGTGTCCTCTCTGCCTGGGGAAGATGCTAAACTGGCTAACAGACACTCAAGGGTTTTGATGTAGCAAGAAACCCTGAAGTAAACTTCTTCTGTATCAGCTCTACCGTGGTTTGTTACAGTTGCAGCTGTTGCTTTGTATTATTTGGATGCTAACCTCTGAGAAGGGTTGGAGCCAAGGTGCAGTGTGGTGACCCTGTCAATTCTCTCCACAGACAGTACTACTGGTATGATGAGCGGGGAAAGAAGATCAAGTGCACTGCTCCTCAGTACGTTGACTTCGTCATGAGCTCGGTGCAGAAACTAGTGACAGATGAGGACGTCTTTCCAACAAAATATGGTATGTCTGCTGTCTCCCAGACACGCTGTCTCGGTGGTTGGTTGGATGTTTCAGGGATTTTTAAAGGAAATTTGAAGTTGGGTTCATTCTTGTAGTAAGAAAGACCTAACACTGTTGGCATATGAACTGGGGTGGAAGTCTCACAACCCTGTCCCTATGGCTTGTGGTTTTCTTTTTTTGCTACATCTTTTTCTTGAAGTGTTTTGAGATCTTCTTGTCTGTATTCAGAGAAGATAAAAATTGAAAACTGTCAGCATCTGTCTTCCCTACAACCTGCTGCTAGTCAGATTTAACCCTGGTGGTGTTTCTTTATAGCCTCGCTGCTTTAAAGGGGAAATAAATGGGATTGCCAGGAATGGGGCTTGTCTTCCTCACCCCACCAGGCCTGGTTCCACAGATTGTTTGCAGTCTCCTGTCCCTTCCAAAGATTAAACAAGAATGTGATTTTTAAGACCTCAAAACCAATAGGAAAGTAATTTTAACTCACATTTGTAGCCTAACAGGATCACTACATGCAAGCAGATGTTTGGTTGCTACGTGCAGTCAAACACCTTTGGTTAAGGGGAAGAAAAGAGACCTGAAATTGTGGTAGGTGAGCTTAATCTGGACTAAAAGCAGCTGCCTTCTTGAACCCCTTCACCAGGTAATTGGGGACCTGGGGACATGACAGTAGAGCCAACATTAAGCCCATAGCCTTTGCTGACAAGCAGCTTGGTCTGGAAAGAGGCATCATCTAGTGAGACAGTGCGTGGTAAGCTCACAGTAGCTGACAATTTTTAATAAAACCTCTTTTATTTGTTTAAGGGCACCAAGAGCATTTCATGCAAGTGGTTTGTCCATGGGGCCAGGATGTACTTTAGACCACTAACATACTTGGTACGGTGCATGACACACAGGATGGCAGCTGTGGCTTTTTTGCTGGCCCCGGGTTCACTTTGTGTTACCAAAGCAGGTGTCCAGGAATCAGACTGCTCCACCAAGCACAGCTTCAGCTGGCAGAAGGCACCCAGTATTTCTTTCTGATTCTTTTCCCATGTGATAGAATTTCACCAGTGAAACAAGGAAGTCATTATGTACAATTTGTTATCTGCTGGGTACCTTTGCTTCTGGTTCAGGATCTGTGACTTGGTCTCCCAAACGTTAGGGATTTCCAGGGGAAAAACCAGCTACTCCTGGATAAAGACCCAGAAGAACCTCTCGTTATTTTTACAGCTAGTAGAAAAAAAAGTGGGTTTAAAGAAAGATTATACTTGCTTCCTGATATTTGAACCCATAGGGTTTAAAACTTAACTTGAAATGAAAAGGAACATTGCCCAACGTTGGACACTTTTAAGATTCAGTTGTACAGGAGGCTGGGCTTTCTTATCTAGACTATGTTTTTGCCAAGAAAAGTTGGAGCAGATGATCCTTGAGGTTCCTTCCGACCTGGTATTTTATGATTCCATGAAATAGAAATGCTTGAAACCTCCTTAGATTCTTCCTGAGTTCCTGTAAAAAGAGGGTAAGAGGATGATACAGGGCTCACAAGTTGTCTGCTGTACAAGGTGAGCGAGTTGCTCTTGCCCACAGCTCAACCCAAACAAATGCTGCTGTGGGGCTGAAGGTGACCAGCTGGAGCTCTGATGATGTTTCTTCATCTTCCTTTCAGGCAAGGAATTCCCAAATTCATTTGAGTCCCTAGTGAAGAAGATCTGCAAGTACCTGTTCCATGTGCTGGCCCATATCTACTCCTCACACTTTAAGGAGACTTTGGCACTGGAGCTGCACGGACATTTAAACACACTCTACACACACTTTATCCTATTCATCAGGGAGTTCAACCTCGTGGACCCTAAAGAGACCACCATCATGGATGACCTCACAGAGGTCCTCTGCAGCAGCAGCAGCGGCAGCAGCGGGAGCAGCAGCAACGGCAGCGGCAACGGGAGCAGCAACAGCGCAGGAGCACAGAACCACGTGAAAGAGAGATGAGCCTTCCTGCAGCCTCCAAACAACGAACATTACAAACGCTGTTCCCTACTCTGTGTGTATGTATAGGGTCAGATATACATACAGACCTACACAGCGATGAAAGCTGCCACCACAGGCCGAGTAACCGGACGGGACTGGATGGAGCCTTGGGTTCGTGCGCCACCGGCGAGAAGTTGCACCAGGTTTATTTTATTTTCTGTCCACTCCTCCTTTTGCCTGTTCAGATGGATGACGAGTGCTGGTTTTAGAGAAGAGCCAAGCTTGAGAGTGGGGCCACGCTTGGGTTTTTTGGTTGGTTGGGGGGTTTTTTTGTTTGTTTGTTTTGGTTGGTTTTTTTCCTTTGGCTTTGAGTGCAAGCCCTTTGTCTTTCTAGGATGGTGGTCCTGCCATTTAAAAAATATCTATTCTAATATAAGAAGTGACTTTTACTTTGAAGTGGCTTAAAATGCAGGTTTGTTTGGGTGGTTGGTTTGGGGGGAGGGG
>VWZY01003453.1:940844-952137 GCA_013399075.1 Chloroceryle aenea
GCCCCTTACCTTGCCCAAAACTCCCCAGCTGTGTGCGCCTTGCCCTTTGTTAGCTTGGAATGGGAAGAACCTCCTGGCTCAGCTAGAGTAGCAACTCCGAGTTTGCTAAGTGTTGGAAGTGGGCATGATTCTCCAGTTGTCCCACCTACCCGGTCACATCATGTGAACGTGCAAGAGGATCCACAAGCCTTTCTGCTTATTGCTCCTACAACATATATACTCTTTTCTCTGCTCCTCAGCCTCCGCTCTTCCCAGGCACTCCTCTACAAATAGAGTAAGCTCACTGGAGTCCAAAACCCACGTGTGAAAGCCACCACCATTCACTTCCCGTGGAACAGAGGCAGGGGAGGGGGGGAGAAGCGTACATTGAGTCAGTCACCGCCTGTGCTAGAAAGATGGCTGTTGGCATAAAATTATATTGTTGGCTTATTTTAGTTCATCTGTTCTATAATAAAACAAATCTATCAGCCACAAGCTTTGTCTTTGTGTTCGCAGCGTCAGAAGTCGGTGGAATCCACCCAGTGCCTCCCAGTGCTGCTGGCCCTGCTGTCAGCCAGCTTTAGGAGGACTTGTTTGTCTTTCACCCTGTATTCTTACATTTAAAATCAACTCCCTGGTCTCTCTGGGAAACTCTTCTCCAGGTAATCTGAAGATGGATGAGCAACACTCAGAAAGGAACAAGTTTCCTGTTTGTACATACTTAAAATATGCAAATGCAGAGGGCTTGGGGAGATTCTGTGGCCAATGTTGTATCATAGTTTTGTAGCTGGACAGAGATATTGCTCTTTTCTTCCCATTTCCACTGTGATCCTGCAGTCAGTGTTGCCACTTGGGAAAAATGCCAGATTTCGCTTGCAGTGGTGCTTCAGTCAAATCTGTGGCAGCCTCTGAGAATTCTTTGTTACTGGTTTTGCTCATTGTCCAAGGGTGTGTACTGATCAATAACTGCCCTGGCGTACACCCTAGAAGGTTTTTCTGACTGTAGTAAAAGGCAGTAGAGAGAAGGAAAGGAAAACCAGTGCAAAGAAAAGGAAAAGCACAAAGAAAAGCACATGAGAGGGGGGAAAAAAAGCACAAGCAAGAATAACACTTGTGCAAAAGTGTCTAAGAGCAACAAACACCCGAACATGAGGAACTTGTTGGCTGTGAGGGTGTCAGAGCCAGGCCCAGGCTGCCCAGAGAAGTTGTGGAGTCTCCTGAGAGATTCCAAACCCGTCTGGAGACTGTGATGCTGGGCCCCCTGCTCTGGGTGACCCTGCTGAATGGACCAGGGAGGTGGCACCAGAGCATCTCCAGAGGTCCCTTCCAGTCCCCACCATGCTGGGATTCTGTGATTCTTTGAAGAAGACCAGGAGAGGGGAAGCAGAGGAATGAGTGAGAGAAGAGCTCAGACACTGTGAGCTCAGATTTGTCCTGTGGTGTTTATTCCCAAGTGCTGGGTACCTCATGACCCTGGTGCTGGAGTCTCACCGAGTGGTCATCTGGCACCGGTATCAAAGCCTGTTCTGGGGCACTCCTTCCACCCCGGGTCCCCTCTAGCAGGACAGCTAGTCCTGTTCCACTCGTGCTGATGTCAGCATTGACACTCCTCCCTTACAATTCCCTACTCCCTTACAAAACCAGAGGTCAGCTGAAGCTACAGGAGCAATGTCCCG
The DNA here is from genome assembly GCA_013399075.1 of Chloroceryle aenea. Lineage (NCBI taxonomy): Eukaryota > Metazoa > Chordata > Aves > Coraciiformes > Cerylidae > Chloroceryle > Chloroceryle aenea. Next base: position 942,500 of record VWZY01003453.1, read on the forward strand.
GGTCAGGTTGCTGCGCTACTTGCAGAGGGAGCGTAGAGTTCAAGGTAAGAGCAAGGCAAGAACAACCCAAACCTGGGTATTTCTGGGAACTACCTACTTGTAAAAATGCATTTGCTGTTTTAACTCTAAAAGATCACTTAGAAATGGTGCACATTTGGGAGAGGTTTGACTGGAACAAGACGTAGTTCTTCTCTCTGAGGAGACCAATGTAGCTGCAACTCTGAAGTTTGAGCTCACACCTCGGTGATACCCAGGGCAGGGGTGACTGAACCTCAGCTTCCCGTGGGAGACCTGACAGAGGTGAGACCTTACTCCGAGGTAAGTCAGGGAACCCCCATGTTGATGCAGAGCTGTGAGCCATTAATGCAGCCACCCGGAGAACTGTGATCTACCACATCACCTCAAGAAGGGTAATTTGCTATTTCACAAGCAGTTAACAGGAACACAAGAGGTCTGGTTCAGCATTTAGCTGGGGGAATAACAGAACACTGATGTTCTTGTCAGGAATAACTGCTCCTGTAAAGCCCAGCCTCGAGTGTCCAAGCACCATACTTCAGAGGTGACTGAATTATGCTGTAGTAACATTAGATACCAAAATGTCACTGAGTCCTCAAAACTCAGCTTGGTTGATGCCACTGAAACCTGTCAGAGACTTGGTGTTTGCCAGGTGACCATTCACCCTGAGCCTGAACACCCCTGTCAAACAGGCTCAGGTCTTTGAGCACAGAGGAAATTGCCATGGTGTTGCTTTAAATGTGTTTTGTAAATCGATTAAAGTGCTGTCAGAACAACAGAGGCACCTTAATATTGCTACATTCACACCCTTCCTTCCCCCCCCTTGCCTTAAAGGTCATTATGAACCATATCATTGCTTAAGGGTTGCTTAAATAGATAAAACACCCCAGAATAATAACCAAAAGCTGCTAGAAGACACCTTTTGAACTACCAATCCCCACACCACCCAACCCCCCAGGCATGCAGGCCTTACCTGGTGGTGGGGCTTGACCTCTGCCAGCAGCTAAACACCCACTGCTTCCCCAAACCCCCTCCTGTGGCATGCAAAAGAGAATCATGAGGAAGAAAAAAGATGGATTAAGATAAGGACAGTTTAACAAAACAACACAGTGAAAGAAGAAACAGCAGCACTAAGGAGAGGCCTGATGAAATGCCAGACAAAGTGAATAATAGAATCCAGGAAGGCTCTACCTAGGTCCAAGATGCCAACTTTCCCTGTTCCAGCCACACTCTGCAGCAAATTGAAAGGAGGTGCCCCCAGCCTTCCCCTTATATAGGTGGTGACTCAGTGTGGTATCCAACATCCCATTGGCTGGCTCAGTTGTTATCCTGGCTGTGGCCCCTCCCAGCTGATTGGGCCAGGAGCTCCTGGTGGTAATTAACCCAGACCAAACCCGAGACATTCTCCATCCCTTATTCTCTACCATCTGGGTCATGCCCAGCAACAACTAACAGTCATACAATTTAATTCACTGTCTCCTCCCAAATACCCAATCCCCTTGTGCTACATGGGTGACTTCTGCATCCTCCCGCATCAGGCACTGGGAGAGTTGCAGACTGGGCCCAGCAGCAGAAGGGAACAGTGTTCAGGAGCTGGATTCTAGTCCTGGATTCAGGAACACACAGCTTGGGCTCAAAGGCAGAATGCACAGCGTCCTCAAACCAGCAAAGCCAGCCAAGAGAGGAGCAAGACCTTCATGATCCCTCAGCTTTACACCAAATATTTCATGTATGGGATGGAATCTCTCACTGGTCAGTTTGGGGTCACCTGTCCTGGTCTCTCCTCTCTGCGGGTTCATCCTTTTACTTTCTGCACCCCCAGCATGGTGCACAAGATCCAGCAGTGACCTTGGTCCACACACCAATCCTTGGTACTAACTCTAAACCTGGGGTGCTACCACTGCTGGCAGCAGACACTGCCTGTGCAAACACACTGCTGACTGCAGCCAGTCCATTAGCTGACGGTGACACTGTCCATGCTGCTGTGGCCACGCTCCTGCCTGAGTGCAGGCTCAGTACCTGAAGGATCACAACACAGCTCTGGGATCTTTACAAGGTACAGCCCAATCCCAGATCCCCAGTGTAAGGGGTGATGGGCAGGGAGGAAAACAGCACACAGCTGGCAGAACCCCCTCCTTGGTGTGCTAATGGGGTCTCCATTCTTTTCAGGGACAGAAGAACTGTTCTAGTTGTGACAGCTGACACGAACAATAAGACTTTTCAAAGCTAGGTTAGCATGTGACTGGGGGGGAAATTGTTGTGGCCAAGCACTCGGATGGGAGAACACTCAGAGAGCTTTGTCCTGCAAAAAAAAAAAAGAAAAAAAACCCCAAAATGACTAGCCTCACTTCTCTGTGTGTCATCATCTGCTAATTCTTTTCATTATAGCTTAAAAAAAATAGAGGCATTAAAATACTCTGCTGCTTTCCCACACCCCGGCGCAGCCAGGTCACACTCGCTCCCAAAGTGGTGTGGGGGTCCCTCACATGAAACTCCTTCTCCTCTTCATGGTCTGGGGGCTAATTCAAAAGAAAAAGTACAAAGAAGCTGGGCCAGGCAGCCCTCCCACTCTGTGGCCAGCAGCCCTGGGTGTCCGCTGGGACACGGGAAGGGCAAATGCCAGCTCACAGAGGACGTCGGCTGCTGTGAAGCCACCGCTTCAGCCTGACATCAGTCGGGCTCCGAAGCAAGTACTGCCCTCGAGGCCTGCAAAAGGAAACCAAAAGGAGGGAAGCAGGCTGGGCCTTGGCCCCAGTCACTAATTTAAGTGCCACGCAGAACCAATTAAATGAGCTGTGGCTCCCCTCGAAGGGCTTAATGCCAGGGTATGAGGAGAAGGTGAATCCTCAGGCTGCTGAAGCAGGGAAAGGCAGCACTGCTCTCCAGCTCCACATTCCCCTCAGCCCCGTAAGCTCCCCTTCTTCACAGACTGAATTCCTTTAGGAAAGACACTCGAAAGCTCTAGTTCCAAGCAGCTGAGATTTCCTAAATGTCTTTTTCCCTCCCCTTCTCTTAATTGCACTTGACCAAACATCAAACACCATAACCTGAGTTCCACAGGATTCCTTCCCAAGTCAGCTCATGGAATATTCTCTCTGTTCCTAAGGATCAAAGCATGTGGAGCAGTTTGGGTAGAAGAGCTCGCTCCTGTCAAGTCTGGTAGACACTGACATGTCTATTAATACAGAAATTCAGCCCAGTTCTCTCTCTTGGCCAGCCTGGGGGGGTGTGTGGTTAGTTTTATTTCGTGCTGGAGTCTATCCTGCTTCTGTCATGACAGGGTGCAGAGAGGCAGATGGAAGGTCAGGTTTGGGATGGCCACCTGTAGCATTACTTAATAATTTTAATTTCCAAGGTAGAAATACATTGATTTTTAAAGTCTTCTGTGACAAATTTGGGGACATTGGTAGTGCAGCCACCCAGAATATTATAAGAAATTTCAAATTATTAAACTTTGCCTATTGAAAGATTGACTTCTGAGAATAAGGAGAACCCTGTACTTGGCTCCACTGAAAAAGGATTATCCAGAGCTGAACTGGAAACAGATTGAGTGATCCAAGGTTTTTACAGTTACCTGAGATCTATGTAAAATCTGTAACAGAAAGAACTTGGGTGTCCTTTTCAGCCCAGTTTACTGACACTCAGAAATTTAGGGAGGTTAATTTGAAGCCTTGTGGCTATGAAACCTATCTCAGCAGGAGCAAATACAAGAGGCAGAAAACAAATTGTGTCTAAACCCAACTGTACCCACTCCATCAGACCTGTGAGAACTTAATCTGTGACTCCAAGAATGCTCTCAAGGGTGCACAAACAATAATAAATGTCCTTTCAAAGAGTTTTTCAAGTGGTAAGGCCATTCAACCTGGCTTGAACAAGCTCTCCAGACCAGATGCTGTGCTGTGATCAGCACTGTGTCCCATCACAGCACATAAAGAGGATGGCAGCTCGGACAGGTAGGTCCTAGCAAATCTGAAAAGGATGTGTGCAGCAGGACCTCAGTGCTTCTCATCACCATCAGTCACTCCTCGTTACACCAGTGTACCCCCGTGACACTCACAGGCTCTGGAACAGCAGAGAATCCTTCCTTCAATTCACACCTCCCGACCCAGTACGGTTTGCACGGGAAGTCCCTCATTCCCCTCTCCGAAGAGTGACATCAGGAAGCAGCCAGCAGGAAGGCAGCCAGGCACTGCAAATCAACTCTTGTCAGCATCCTGCTGCCAAACAGACAGCACAGTTTGAAAGCAAGACGCGTGGGAAGAATCAGATGAAATCTATAGAGAAGCGAGCAGACAGACAATTCCCAGCTGGACAGGTAAGGCTCCTTCTTCCACCACTACAAAGCCACTCCTTGTGTTCAGGCTTAAGCCAGATCAATTCAAGCTCACACAAAGCTCAGCACTGAGGCTCCAGAAACCTTCACAGCATCTCCCGAATCACAAAGCCTGGCCCCTTGCCACCAGCAGCAGCAGATCTGTGGCTGGTGCTGGGCACTGGGGTACGTGAAGCGCGCATCCCACAACCCAGCCACAACTCCCTGCTGCACACCGTGCTGGAGAGAAGGTCAAAAGCCACGCTTAGGACACGCTGCAGGAAAGAAGAGGTGCTCAGGGGATGGTCAGTCCCTGCCCTGCTCCGAATCCAGCGGAGCTGAGTCTGGATTTCCGTGCTGAGCAACTGCTGGGCTGCCTGGCAGAGGCAGCGGAGCGGCGCGGTGCTGCGTGGAGGGCAGGTAGCTCAAGTGGAGCCACTGGAGAGGGAAGAGTGGTTTGCAGACCTCCACAGGAACAGGCTGTGACTGCTCTTTGCTGCTCATTGAGCTGTTTGTGTTGAGGGGCCAGATCAGCCCTGCCAGGAGCCTGTGCGTGCCAGTAGGACTGGATAGGACCCCAGAGCTGGTCTGGTGGCTTCCTATCAGTGCCTCTCTGAGAGCTGGCTTGATGTCACAACCCAGCCCTGCCACATGGCTGTTGCTGGACCATCGGGTACCCTGGAATCACCTTTCTTCTGCCTGCATCAAACCACTAGGCTGAATTTAGCAAGAGTTCGGCAGCCCTGCGAATGGAGTTAATCTTGTGGTGTAACCACTGTGAGAGCACAACAAATACTCCAATCCAGCAAGGAATGTTGATTGGATTTAGAAGACCTCTGTGCTTCATTATCAGCTCTCTGATGAAAGCAAAAAGTGAAACTATAACTGGAAAAGAGAGATTAAAAACTCAATTATAGCAGTTTAATTAGCTGTTATTACTGGATTAACATTCATTTCGGATCCAGGTGCTGCTCAGATAAATAGCTCAGGTGGTTTGTAAGAGTGTTGGGTTATTTTGCAGTGAAAGGCCCATGAAAAGACAACGTGGGCTTTTTTAAAAGCCAGCTATCCAAAATGAAGAAAGCTTAATCATAGCCTGGTTTGGGTGGGNAAAACATTTCTCCCTTCTCTCCAGTCTAAATCTCCCTCTTCCAGTTTAAAACCATCCCCCCTTGTCCTGTCCCAACAGGTCCTGCTCAAAACTCTGTCCCCATCTTTCTGCCAGGCCCCTTGACCTGCTGGAAGGCCCCCAGAAGGTCTCCCTAGAGACTTCTCCTCTCCAGGCTGAACCCCCCCAGCTCTCCCAGCCTGGCCCCCCAGCAGAGGAGCTCCAGCCCTCCCAGCATTGCTGTGGCCCTGTGTCAAGCATTACAAACATGATTCTTCCTTCTCTCAGTGTTGATTTGTTCCTCAGTTGCCTGAATTAGCACACACCGAGCATCCTGTTGGGGCAGTGGCTCTGGGAAGGGCTTTGCTGCTCCTTCCCATGGCTACCTCTTGCTGAGACAGGGCCAGAAATGCACACCCAGCTCTGGCTCTGCTGGGCTGACCCTGGCTGTGTTTTTCCACTGCCTCCTTTACACCATCCCTGGCTGACAGGGTCCTGCACAGAGCAGGATCGGGGCCGAGCTGGAGCACAGCAGGGCTTGGCTGGGGATTGCACAGGCACAGCAAGCTCTGTACTCAGGTCAAAGCATCTCCTTGTCATCACTCTCTTCTCCCTCACTGACCCACAGATCAAGCCATTCCTGAGGTCAGGGCTTAGCTCAGCTCCTACAAGCACTACAGTAACATGGGATTTTCAAAGGGTTTGAGGGTTGTTTAACTAAATTGCCATGGAACAGCGGGAAAAATTAAGTCAGCACTTTAAAATCTCAGCCCCCTACCTGAGCTAACCACTAGAACCACTTCCTTTATGCAGAACAAGGTGCTGCAGCCTCAGCATTGTTGGCAATCCACCCAGCTCTCTCCCACCAGATCAGAGATCAGAGAATATTCAGCACCTTTAAAATGGATAAAATGCAGGTTAATAGCTGAGGGAAGTCTGGGGGTGGGTGACTGACATAATCTTGTGCTGGACAGTCACACACTGGGCCGTGTTCACGTACAGAGCAGGGTGACCCTGGTAAGCAAAGCACCCCTAAGTAGAGCACCAGCCTAACCAGAAGAGAAGAAGCTGGTGAGTTCCCAGAGGGGTGTTTCACACACTGCCATGAGTGTATCCAACCTGCCCCACGGGCTCCTCCCCACGCCTGCTCCCATGCAGCTGCTTGTGGTTGGTAGCCCAGCACTGGGCTGGCACCTCCATGGGTCATCCGCCCCCAGTGCAGAGGATGTGAAAGGAGCTACTGCCTCGTGGGTTAAAAACAGTTTGAAGATTAGGCTGGACAGGAGCTGGGACACCTTGTCTAGTCTGTGATATTGCCAAGAAAGCTTAGAGCAGATGACCCTTGAGGTCCCTTCCAACCTGGTACTCTATGGCAGCTGCAGAAGAAAACAATGGAGCAGCAAACAGAGCCCATTTTGGCCAGGTCTCACCACCATCTGAGGCATCATCCTTCAGTCTGAAACCAAGCACTGATGACTCCACAGCTGACTTTGAGCATAGGCACTTGAAGCCCCAAGCCCATCTAAATCACAGAATCCCAGCATGGTAGGGGCTGGAAGGCAGCTCTGGAGATCATCTGGTCACAGCCCCCTGCTCCATCCAGCAGGGACACCCAGAGCAGGGGGCCCAACATCGCAGTGTCCAGGTAGGTTTGGAATCTCTCCAGAGCAGGAGACTCCACAGCCTCTCTGAGCAGCCTGGGCTGGGCTCTGACACCCTCACAGCAAACAGGTTTTTCCTCATGTTTAGGTGGAACCTCCTTTGTGCCTGTTGTCCCTTGTCCTGTCGCTGGGTATCTCTGAAAAGAGTCTGGCCCCATCCTCTTGACCCCCACCCTTTAGATATTGATCAGCATTTTCCAGAATGGGTCACCTAGAGCAGTTGTGCAGTGTCCTCCTCAGAGACACTGAGAGCCTGTCGGCAGAACAGTGAGTGACCTCTTTGGAGCAGCTCTTCAGAGGTCCCTTCCAACCTCAGCTGTTGTGTGGTTCTTGATCCCCATGTAGACCACCTCACCTGGGCAGAGGACCCCAACTACACCAACCACAGAAACAGTGCAAGCAAATTCTTCCCTCTGCTAAGGCTGCTGGTGAAAGCCGGTGTCTTCCCTGACCTTGAAGCAGTGTTATCTGCTTTGGCTGGGAGAAGGCGATAATAGCTCATGACAATGGCAAGAGTCAGCTCTGAGCCGGTGGAACAGGAAATCCCATTTCTCAAGCCCTTCAAAGCCTGCCAGCCTGGCTGGCACAGTTCCTCTCAGCAGCACTCTCTGAGATTACGGCACTAAAAATAACCCACACAATAAGTTGTGCATTTAGAAGAAGAAAGGACTTGCCCTCAACGTGAGCTTCCCTTCCACTTGTGGCCTCAAGTATCCCCAGACAGTTGAACTGCTGGGCTTTTGTTCTCTGAATTAAGCAGGAGCTGCAGCTGTTGAAGTGGTTTTAAATAAAATAAGAAGCTTAAAGGGTACAACAGAGAGCTAAGATACTTTCCAGTTTTTAGACAAGTGTCTCTCTCCCCTCCCTGTTGTTGCCTATAATAAGGAACTCAGAGCTAAACCTGCTTCCTTACCCACACACTCTGCCCTTCTGCCACCAGCTCACGCACCGCTGCTCGTACAGGGCTGAAACAAAGCAAGGGTGAGGGGGGGACCAGACCTGCAGGTGACAACCCCCCCAGTGGGCATTCTGCTGCTGTATTGAAGACAACCTCCAAGCCTGATGGGTCTGAATCAGCAGCAGACTGGTCACGCAGAGGGCACCGGCACCAGCACTGCCCAGAGCTCGCACGCGCCTGGCGCGGTCGATATGGTCACTGCTTGGTGCCTGTGCCGTGCATGAGCTGCTGGGCTTGGTTGCTCATGGCAGCTCACTGTCACCAAGGAAAGTCCCAAGTGTCCCTTGCAAGGCTCGGACAGTTTGCACGAGTGCCCTCGAACATCCCGATGGCTTCCTCAGCCCCCGCTCCGGCAGGTCACATGCTGGCCCGTGCCAGTGGGAGTCACCTTCGTGGCTCAGCCGCTGGTTTGAGGCAGGGACACAATTTATTGCTTACGTAGCACATGTCGGGTACTGGCTCAGTTGGTAACAGTTCGTCTTGAGCACAAAGCCATTTCTCAGGTACTCAGTGTAGCTAAGGAAAGTTAACATCTACATGCCAGTCTTACCTGGTCTTCAGCTGACACTCAGAAGGTCACGTGCTATGTTGTTTCATTTGGAGGAAATTGGCCAGATGAATGTTAAATTTGAAATGAAGTTGAATTTTTAGGTGCAGAGTCCAAGGGGCTGGGCTCTCCAAGAGAACCACAGCAAATGAAGGGCAGGTGCCACAGCTCAGGGCATCTCAGGAACCATCACCTGGTAGAGGGTGTGGAGGAGGACAACAGCCACCACCTGGCAGCAGAGGCAATCCAACCCCTCAGCCACAGGGACGCACCAAAATCTTCTGCTGCATTTACTACTCACCTTTGGATTTAAGGTCTTGCCTTGGATTAACTTTTTTCACCACAGCACCATGGAAAACCAAGCCCAGAGGGTCGACTGCTCCTTGCACCCAGCTCGGCCGTGGCGTGTCCATACTGGGAAGCTGGAGCACACTGGACCCCAGCGTGCAAGGAGATGACAGCAGCTCCTCAGCTCCTCCGGCGTGGAAAACCGAGCTGGGGTTGGCGAGAAGAAGCTTTGTTCTCAACGCACATAAACAGGACACCGAGCTGCTAAGTATCTTTACTGAATGAATTTATTGGTTTTTGAACTAAAGTTGCTCACAGTTATTTAACAAGGGATACATCAGATTTTTTTTATTTTTTTTTTGTCCATTTTAAACCATTAAATAACGTCAGTTTGTGTCTGTCTATGTGTGTGTGCGCGCGTGTGTGTCTTCGAAGTACAAAATAGGAAGGATAACAAGAGGTATTGCTTTCGTTTATTCTTATATCTTGTGTAAGTAATCCCCTTCCTGCTTGTACCGCATGGGTTTTGCTGATATAGGTATTTTTTAAATTATTATTATTATNGGGGAATGGGGAAACAGGGCAAAAGTCAAAGGTCTTTGCCCCAGTTGTGTCTTTAAAAATTCTTTTTTAATCTTCAAACCTATGTACAAGTAAAACCGGTCCAAGAAGGGGAAAAAATGATTTAAAAAAACCCCCAACAACGACAACAACGACAAAAAAAAAAAACAAAAAAAAGACAAAACCAA
>VWZY01003453.1:957442-968920 GCA_013399075.1 Chloroceryle aenea
AAAAAAGAAAAAAAAAAAAAAAAAAAAAAAAAAAAAAAAAAAAAAAAAAACCAAAAAAAAAAAAAAAAAAAAAAAAAAAGAAAAACAATCGAAAAAACCACAACCCAAGATCTGGTGAACTGGGTTTGTCATCTGTGCTACCTTTATCTTTTCTTTCTTTTCTTTTCATTCGTTCATTCGTTTGTTTTTGTGTTTGTTTCTGAGATATATATTATATATCATATATAAATATATATATGTATATATATACAGTCATTCCTTCATACAAAATTTGTCTATAGACAGTTTTGTACTGTTGTGGCAAGGTATATACATCCTTCTAGTTTAGAGGCTAGCTTGCTAANAAAAAAAAAAACAAACGAGAGGGAAAGAGAGAGAAAGAGAGGAGAGAAAGAGAGAGAACAAACAAACAAATGAACAATGGGGTTTTTAACGAGAAGAACATGATGAGGAGATCCAGAGCCACGTGCGTGGGGGTGTGTGGGGGATGAAGACAATGAGCAGGAAGAGGAAGAGTGTTCAGGATGGGACACCTACAGAAATAAAGAGGCTAGGGGAGCATCAAGCACTTCAGGGGAGGGTCCTCACATTCTCCTGCTTCACAGCGCAGGAGGACGCGGCCTCGCGTGGCTGAAACAGCGCAGCCCGTTACTGGGAGTCCCTTGGCCGCTCCGCGGAGACACCGGTCACACCGGACACCGGCAAATCCCACGCACTGCTCCTGTCACACGCACGGGGTACGTGGATGTAGTCGCCAATCACTGCTTTGCTTGGCAGCCTTGCTGAGCTCTCTGGCCGTGCTGGCTGGGAGGCCGCTTTGCATTTGGTTTGGTGCCAATGGTCACCTCGCTCCCCTTTCAGCCCGGAGCGCCCGAGGGAAGCGGCGCTCACCGAAGGAGCTACGGCTGGCGGGACTGTTGTCTGAGTGTGTGGTTTGTGGCTTGGACACACAAGCTCCTAAAGCACCTCCTGATCCTTCTGACAACAGGTACCTGGAAATGAAGATGCTGAGAGAGCATCTTTCATCTGGTGGGAACAGGTTGCTACGCATCTAACTATTTCTGGGACCTACAAGGGTCAAGAACCACTTCCCTCTTGCCCTGGAGTGGTGTTCTCTCTATGACACAGCCTCCACCACGCCGACGCTCGCTCCAGCCGAGTCAGAGCCCAGAGAAGGGTCCAGGTTCACGTGCTGGCAGAACAGGTATCTCCACAAGGCAGCCACCAGAGCAGGCTGTGGTGTGAACACGGACTGGGCACTGTGTGCATGAGGACACCGTGCACATGAGGACACCCTTTCATGCCACTGGGCCTCCAGGCAGCAGGGCTCAATGCTGTTCATTTAGTCTTGTGTCATGGGATGTGTGGAAGGTGCTGCCAAGTGAAGGGGACTGGCTACTACTGGAAAAGTAGCCTTCTAGGAGTGTTTCTAGTCCCTTCTAATTTTCTTGGACTGGGGGATTAATCCTGATCACAGACACTAAATTCTCTGAGCGTGGATATGGAGGGTGGTTTTTTATCTAACATACACCACAGAGGTGGTGTCTGCTGCTGACCATTCAAACCCAGCGATGCTTTTCTTGGTATTGGGACTGCTGGCTTTGCTGTTCTAACAAATTCAAGTCACTTACATCCCACCTAAGTCATTTTATTCTCCACCTCCTAGAAGGAAACAGGCTCCTCGTATCTGCCTTCCAGTGCAGGGGGTTTATGCTGTGAAGAGTGGAACCTTTTGTCCCTGAGAGGAAAACATTCAGCTGGAGGTCTCCTCAGAGCAGGGACTGCCATTTTTCCACAGCAGGCGGGTGCTGGTGGCTGGCTAATACTGTATTTCCCTTCACTGGCATCACAAACATAGGCAAACCAGTAACTACAGGAGGCAGGTGCTTTCTGCACACGGAGAGCTTGTTGAGTGCTTGCTTATTCTCTAATGGAAAATGCAAGACAGGCATCAACTGCTCTTACACAAAGAAAGGGAAATACACAGTATTTGTGCCCTGCAAACCTCAAGACATTCTCCTTTTTTTTCCCTGCCCAGTGCTAACCAGTTGCTGCTGCTTTCCTCCGCATGTTAACGGGCACCCAGAAAAATCAAACGGCTGGCACATACACTGAAGAATCTCAGTCTCATTAATCCAGCTCCTTCCTCTCCTTGCTACTTTCTGGTTAACTTGGTGCTGGCCCTGGGTCTGGCTGTGCACTCGCTTACAGGCAACTGTCTGCCAGCTTCTGGAAGGGCATCGTTCACCTGAGAGACCAAAGCCTTGGAGATGGGTCCAAGCAAACAGCCAGGCCAAGCACAGGGCTGGAAGTCTGGCTCTGGAAGAGAAGGGCTATCAAACTCCTAGGGGCAGACGTCTGGGAGCTCCTCCTGCCTCCTTCCATGTGCGTGCAAATCCTTTGGGAGGGGGGATATCTGCTCCACAGCCCTGATTTCTGTGTCAGAGATTTCCCTAAAACTGTTTTATGTTTGTGGGTGCATGCTCTGCTCAGACTCATTTCTACCTTCTCAGGCTCACTGCTACTGCTGTTAGGTGGCTACTCTTTTTCAATGAAGAGAAAGGAAAAAAGAAAGCAAACACTCAGCCTTGAATGCAGGAGTGTGGGCAGATCTGGTTCTTATGTGGCTTTGGACCCCTCATCTTCATAAGCAAATGGAGTCAGCAGAGAGAATGAAAAAGAGCACTGAAAAAAATGCTGGAGAGGGAAAGACTGCTAGGTTGGGAGAAGAGGGGAGGGGGATATCTCTAGTTATTCAGCTGAGCAGTTTATTCAACAAGCTTAGAGGGAAAGAAGAGGGCAGAGTAAGCAGGGCTCTGCAGGAATCGGGGAGGTTTTTTGTTTTCACGTAGACAGCAACAGCAGACAAAAGTACAACTTGCAAGAATGGAGCAATAAAACAGTTTAAAAATTACAGAACTTGTATATGCTGAGTCCTGACACAGGATTTTAAATCATCCCATTAAAATATGCAGCCCCTGTTTCATCCACCCTTTCTCCTCCCCATGCCCTACTGGCTTTTAAATGCCTGGAGATTTATTACAGCAAAAGTATTTAACAGTCTGCTTTTCTTTGCCTGGATCACTACTGGATTCCTTACAATCAGCATTTTCAGGTAAAATTTTAATGTGAGGTAAGAAATCCTTAGGGATGTTTAAAGAGAGCTACTGAAAAATAAAATAGGGCATCTCACTAACCCTTTCCTCCCTCTGCCTTTTGTAGTACCTGGGCTTGTCATTACATTCTAGGTAATAATGCTCTCCTGTCCTGCAGTCAAGAAAGGACTAGTCCTACACCACACAACACAGACAATCACTGTGCTGATGTTGTCTACACAACAGCGTGTTGACCCATGGCTGGACTGGTCTAGATACTGCTCTTTGGACAGACAGGAGTCCCCACATTTTTGTCTGGAGATAGGTAAACGTGGGTCAGCTATGCTGGAAGCATGACCATGGTGTGTGGTGTTGCTCCTCTTGGTTCTCAATTCCCTTTGGGTTTATATATAGAGTAAAACAAGACTTGAAAATGCAGGTGATGAGAGATTAGAAGAGCTTTGGCAGTAATCTTCCACTCCTAGCATTCAGTGCAAAACGTGTTCTAGGCTCTTAGCCTATAAATCCATCTGGGGGCCTCAAAGAGGCTGCCTCTCTCATTTCAGAAAGGGAGATGACACCCCATTTCCTCAGCACATGGAGGAGGGTTGGCTCACTGAGTCTTCAAAACCTCCCTGGTGTTTCATGCACCTGTATCTAAGGTCTTCTTTCCCCTTGAGATCCCATGTTCATCAACACCGAGCAAAGAAGGCGTGCCAGGTAGCAAGGGTGAGAAACCATGAGAAGGATCAGAGGCAGGAAGGGGAGATTCAGAGCGTTAGGTTCACATCTTTTAGGAGGAGATGGAGATGAGTGTTTGGAGTTAGACCAAGGAGCTGAGTGCTGCAAGATGGGGAAGGGGAATGGGTTGGAAAACAAGCACTGAAGCTTATGAAAGGGTCATGTGTTGAAGGGACGTTAGAGAAGCCTGGTTATGGAGAAGACTCTGGTTTGTGGCACCGGTATCATGGCCAAACATAGCCAAAGAAGTCCAGCTGTGAATGCATGTGGACACAACAGGAACTAAAAGGAAGAAACGGGGCTGGAGACAGATGCAAAAATGTCAGAGGAAGCCGGGTGGGTGGCTTGTGTCAACCCTCACAGCCCTGTGTGTTTCATCTGCTGTTCGTAGGGTGTCTGGCTGACACCGACCGAGCCCTGTCAGTGCCACGGCTTTGAGAAGCAGAGTGGAAGTGGAGCACTCAGGTAAGAGAGAAAAGAGAAAATGAAGTGATTCACTCCAGGCACCAGAAATGACACTGGGAAAGGATGCGCCTCACAAAGACCCTGCTCTGTCCTTGCAAAGACCCTCGGAGTCCTCTGGGGAAAACGGCAGGAGGTGGTGAATGGGCAGCCTCAGGGCAAGCCCGGAGACCTCAGTCACAGATTAGAACCTGCTGTTTCATAACATTTTAAGCCAGTCAGATAAGGACTCCGTTGTCTTTTCATTGAAGGGAACAGCAGCATTCCCATTGACTTAATGGAAGCAAACCCTGTGGCCCTTCCTTCTCCTCTGAAACCATCCCTCTCAAGTCTATGTAATTTTAATGCTCTAATCCTTGTGGTGCTGAACATAGAGGTGCACAAACCAAAAAAGCCATGTGAGGGATCATCCTCTCTCTTTCCATGCTGTATAGCCTGAGAAATTCAGGGATTCTTCATTTTTAGCTTAAGACTTTGGGAGAAAGTGAATGGGAAAAGGTAGGTCTCCACTGGAAAGAGACACCCTTTGTTAGCCTGACTTCCCAGACTCCTTCCCCGGTGCTTTCATATCCCTTCTGTCCTCTGCCTGCCTCTGCTTCTGTGCTTTCCCTCCTGTGCTCATTCCTTTCTCTTTACCCTGTGTCTTTCCCCCCCAGCTTGCTCTGTATTTCAACAGCAGCTGTGGTTTCACTGAATTGTGTAACAAAAATCCAACTCCATGCATCTAAAGCTCTGAAACAGACTCTTGATGCATGATAATCCATTCCCTCTGAAAACTGTTTTGCTACTTTGACCGAGTTCTAGACCTAGAGTGGAGAGGGGTGACAGAAAGGCCATTGCAATGTCTTGCTGGAGGCCACCACACAGAACTTCCTCCTCGTCTACGAACCCATCCTAGGCCACTTGAAGTGAGATGAAGAAACCAGAGGAATCCCAGGACAGGTACTTGTGTAAAAATATAGGGAGTCAGGACAGCATTTCAAGAGACACAGATGTTGTTTGTACTGGATTTAGAAATTGCCATAACAGATTGATCAGAACAAGTTACTATTTATTTTTTCCCCAGTTAATTACCTAATGGGAAAGTTGTTTCAATTTAATTTTCATTTAGGACCAGAAAAGGAGGCAGACAGTCTACAGAACAACTCCAGTTTCTTAGCAGGACACCTGCAACTGGACAAGGTGACTTCCAAAGGTAAAACCAGAGCTTATTTGCCAGAGTCCTTGGACTCTGCCAGTGAAATTCCACCTGAAAACAGGGTTTGCACAAACAGGCTGCTGCGAGCAGCTACTCAGCTTATCACACACTTAGTGCAGGTGTCCCTGCTACCAGCAGAAGGTGGGAACTATCCACTGAGACACACCTGGGCTGCTCTGAACAACCAGCCTGACACATCAAAGCTCCATAACCCATCCATGTTCTTCCTGCCCCAAAACAGTCTGGCTCCTCTGCAGGAGGGTGGCCCAATATTTGTGACTAGCCAGATGCAGCCAGATGGCCATTCTGCCTCTGTCTTGCACATTTCCTCTCTCTCTGTCACATACACAGAGAGAAGCCGAGATCCAGGTCAGCCTCCCCTGTCACAAACGATGTCACTGAGACAGGTAGCTCCTGGGTAATGATTCTGAGAACAGTGAACGCAGGCAGAGAAGACTCAAAGAGATGTGGCACATTTCCTTCCGCTGCCTTTGGCAGGCCTAAGGCACGAGTAATTAATCAGAAAACAAACATGATGAATAGCTCTGGCTAACCCAGCACCACCACCTAACATAAGGAGGAGACGCGAGGACGGGAGGAGGGACTCAGACATTCGTTTGGACAGCTGGTGGCACTGAAAGGGCAGGCAAGGATAGGGTGGGATGAATAGCTGCCAGATTCTGCTGGGAATCAGGCTATTCTGGCACATCACTGGGACAGGACTCAGCCCAAGGAGCCTCTGTATCTGCCTGTCCTTCAACAAAGATCCACCTGCACCAAGCGTGTGCCGAGAGGGAAGCTGAGGACCTGCACTCACAACGCCACAGCAGATGACAGTAATGCTGCTTCCCTTGCTCTCAGAAGCTTCTGCTGCTTCTTTCCAATATTTTTTTTTTTTTGTCTACAGAAAGGCCTGAAATGTATTGGCACTTAATATGATTTTTGTCCTTTCCTGCCAGATGGATGTCTAAGTTTGATCTTAGGGGGTTTAAGTTCTCTGACCTGTTCCTAATGAGAGAAATGACCTGTGTATGCTGGTGAAATGTTGCTTCCTCATTTCTTCTGAGTCAATCCCTTCAATGTATGATTTAGCTCAATACAAGAAGCAAATATTCACAGGGAGTATCCTGAAGAACTGCAGGCCTGCCATGAATAAAGGCCTGTGGTCTTAATTAAGAGAGAAAGGTACATTTTCTGTATTAGATATTATTAGAGAGAGGGGAAAAGTTCTTGTATTGGACAGTTAAAAATAGCCCTAGATGTCAGAACACGATCTGACACGTACCAAATAGCTTGATACAACTTTTAGTGCCAAGTTGCCACTTCTATTGCTATTCTACGGCGTGAAAACATGAGTGACGAATTGGAAATGTCTCCCAACACAACATGAGAGTGAAGAGATGTGATGGGAGTGTGGGGGGAGTCAGCCATCCAGTGGGACAGCAAAGGATACCAGTAGAATGGGCAAGGATAACTGGGAAGCCTAGCTTTGGGAACTTTGGAAAACTTCTCTCTCTTCCCGTGACCCACCCATTTTGAAGGAATACATGAACTGTCTGGTGGGGCTTCTTCCTCTTGCCTCTCATTTGGGTCACAGTTTAGACAGAAGAATCATTAATGCTCAGAAAGACCAGCAGATATTTCAGGAATGCTGACAAACTCCTTCTTATTCTGCCTGCCTCCCAGTACAGTGGGAGTGAGAAGAGGTGAAAAGGGAATAGCTGTTCAATGGGGAGGGCACTGTATGGGTTTTTTTTTCTGCAGGTTTCACCATCAGTGTTTCTCCCATTGGTTTTGACTTTACGAGTGCAAATCACCAACCTCTTCCTCCATCAGACAGCCACTTCATGAGGAGCAGGGTTATGCTAATGAATGCTGCTATGGATCAGGATCACTTCACGAGCACCAAATCCAGGTATTTGCTGCTGGCAGTAATGCCAACAGTCTCTAAATGAGCGCTCCCAAAGCCACACGCTGCAACTGCAACCCAGGTGGGATGCAACCTGTTTGAAATCACAAAATGTCTCCTAATTTCTCAAGTAACTTGGGATGCTACTGTCATGGGTTCATATTTGTGATTCCAAGGAGCTATGAAGAGTAGGCTTTACTGCACTGCAATTGCTCTGCGTGCCCAGAGCATGACTGTCCATGGGGGACAAGGTCAGATGGCTCCGAACAGGGAGCTATGCCAAGTCCTAACCACTGGAAGCAAGTGATCTGAGTGAGACACATTGGAAAGATATGAAAGGCAAGTGGAGTTGCTGTGCTTCTGCTTCCATCAGATCACTGTGGTGATAGCCACTGGTACACACAAGGACCTGTAAGGCTTCTTGTTTAACTCTGGTGTCAGGAATCAAGGTTTCAAATTGTAGGTGGCAACAGGATAAGAAGAGACACGGAGTCTTCCTGCCAGCCTGTTGTCACAGGGCTACAGTCTAAGACTTTGCAGGAACATACGTCCATGCAGTGCCTAACACAACAGCATGACTGGACTGGAGCTGCTCTAGCTACAGGTACCAACCCTTCCCTCCCCTTATCATCACCTGGTTCCAAGAAGTGCCACTGATGTAACTGAAGACCTCCCTGAGAGTGATGAGGGGTGGAAAACAAGCAAAAACTGGCTCACTTGGAAATAAAATTCAGCCTGCAGCAGCTACAGTGTGGAGACTGGGCAGTGTTCAGGCTCCCCGCTGCTTCTCAAAGGGTAAGGTCAAGAAAAAGGAGGCTTTGCAGAGCCTTCTGCCAGCAGCCAGCACCTTGGGGAAACCTGCTTACTAAGGACTCCAAAAAACCTGGGTGTAGCTGGGAAGGGGAGAGATCAAAGGCTATACACCAGCTTGCCTACTGTGTCAACCACCCAAAGAAATCCTCAGCTCGCCATTTAAAGGACTGAAGGTCATTAAAATTTGCAAAGACAGGCTCTTTTCCAAAGAAGGACAACTGAAATTGCACCCTGGGCTGCTGGGTATCAATGGCTCCAGATCCAACGTGCTCCATTTGCAGTGATACCTGCTTTCTAAGCCCCAGATTTATGGTTGAAGCTGTGTGTATGTGTATTAACTTCCTCTTATTTTATTTTTTTTTAATCTAAAGGCTCTGCAGAACCTATTAGAATCTCATCAGCAATTATACACCCTATTCTTCAGTGAGATAGACAGAAATACCAGATTAGATGGTAGTAAATAGTTCTCTCAATCCTGCCTCAAAAGAAGCAGAATCTTGTTCTTTTCCAGCTGTCTCAGTTTTATAAGGCTTGATGGCAGCATGGAACGTGCTAAAGCTTATTTGTCACTAAACTGATTTGTCTCTGAATACACACAAGATCAGCTCAGTCAGAAGGTATCACTCCTTACAGGCAGTTTTCAGGTTATAGCTGCATTTTAAATGTAACAGTTTTAATTTTACAAGGTAAATTTAATCTTGTGAATGGATATGAAAGGCTTTGTGGAAACCAATTTAGTCTCTCTGACAACAGAAATGCCACTTCCCCTGCTGAAATGGGTGGAAACACAGAATAAAATCTTCCACTCCAATGTGCATTTTGACTTTATTATGAACCAAATTCTTTTCTTCTATTGTGAAATATGAAGAGTTGGCAGCAGTTTTCTAGTGACCACAGGTAGGGTTGATGGAGCAGCTCCTATGACAACCATTAACTTGTTTTTCAGTGCCAATGGCTATATGCAAAATCACTTCTCAGTTTGATGACCACCGTTAGCAGAAGATGGGATTGCATTTAAAGGACTAAATAAATTTGCCTTGCCCTTAATTACAACATTCAATGGTTTATAGTGGGTGAAAAGATATTCCTCATTCCCACCAGAGCTTTCAGATGGCAGAGCCCAGCATAAAGCATCTGAGGAGCTCTTCCTCCTCCAGTGTTAACTCTTGTGCAAAAATGACCCCCTGTGCTCACTCCCAGAATATAAAACAATGCCAGGGTAAAAAAAAAGAAAAATCCACATAGAATAGTGTTCCTTACACTATTTTTTGTTACTAGATGAATACTGTGTCAACCTCACAGGGGGTTCCCTGTCCTCAAAGTCATAGAGGACAGTTTGCCAGTAACAGCTGAATGGTGGCATTGTCCCCTTTCACTGCCCTGTCTCACTGGTGGGTGAGCTTTCCTGCAAGTAAAACAGCTCCTCACTCGTACAGGGGGGTGGAATTCAGCACGGTGCAGTCACCACCGCTTACGCCGTGCGTGAGCGTGCCAACAGGAGCGTGGTCTAAAGGAAGAAGCTCCAGCAGACCCCTGTAACCCGTCCCTTCTCTTCCCTGGAGACAGAGATGCGTTCTGTCTGTGCTGCAGCTGCCACAAAACAGTCTCCCTGCT
The DNA here is from genome assembly GCA_013399075.1 of Chloroceryle aenea. Lineage (NCBI taxonomy): Eukaryota > Metazoa > Chordata > Aves > Coraciiformes > Cerylidae > Chloroceryle > Chloroceryle aenea. The sequence goes on from VWZY01003453.1 coordinate 967,275, forward strand.
GGCCTTCACCTTGTCCTTTTGTCCCTTGTTGGATTGATGCTGACACTGTGACAGCTGGAGGGCCTGCCTGAGCTGAGAGCAAGCGGTAGTGCTCTCTGTCGAGAGAGAGCAGAGTGCTGGCTCATTATCTCTACAGCTCAATTAACTTGTGAGCAATCAGCAGAAGCAGCATTTCCATCTTTTCCTATGGTGTGAATGCCAGATCCAGGCAAGGAACAGAGGCTTGAGAGAGAAGAGGGGTTTGCTGCCTGGTGCCTTCAAGAAGAAGCTGGAGGTCTGCCTGCAACTCCAGTGAGTCTTCATGAGGAGATCAGAAATGGTGTGACTCAGAAAACTCAAAGAAGGAATCAAACAAGCTCCTTTCAGAGCAAAGGGAAAAGTGGCACCAGCAAAGGGACAGAGATCATCTGAAATACAGGAATGGGGCCAAATCCTGCCTCAGCCACACGTGCATAAACCTAATATTGCCTCCCCCGTGACAACTTCCCTCTGTGGTTGCAGACTCCATAACAACTCCAGGGGAATTTTCCTCAGTTTACGAAGAGATGACGCAGGAGTCGCAGGTCCAGCTGGCGAGCGGCACTCGCTCAGCGATCGCTTCCTCAACAGCTTGTGTTCCCTTTCAGAGAGATATCTGAATTCAACCTACATACCAGAATGGAAATCTAAAGAGAACAGAGTTCTCTCACACAGAGCCTTTCTGTACAAGACGTTGGGAATAAGACAAAAACCTCTCTTATAGTTCTTGCATATTTCTACTAGAGGATTTGGAGGAGTCCACAGGGGCACAGGTAAAGAAAGAAAGAAAGAACAGTCCCTGTGTGGATAGAGGGGATGGAAGTCAAGGGACCACAAGCTAACCAAAATGCATGGAATCCCAAGCAAGTTAAGCTGCAAGTTTTGCAGGAAAATCTTTTTTTTTTTTTTTTCCCCCTAATTCCTAGCAAAATTCTGAATCTCCAGTAGGTTCACTACTCCTTCAGCTAGAGACACAACATCCTTCCCCAAGAGCAGACTGGAACTATGACAATATACAGGAGCTAAGCATCTGACAGACACTATAAGGCATCTTCTGGAAGCTTTAAAATGGTCTTACCCCAAGGATATCTGGGGAATAAGGGAGTGGATGCAAACCAGAATGAAATAACACAGCAATCCTGTCTCAATAAACAGCAGGAAAACAAAGGAGACAGCAGCTAGGAGGGCAGCATTCAGCTTCACCGCAGAAAAGGGACTGAAGAATCATGAATCAAAGGTAGCAAGTGAAAAAAAAAAGGAGNGGAAGTTCTTACCACATTTGGAAAGTCTGCCAGTCATCAACTCCATACAGTTAGTGGTGTCTGGATCATAGAACGGAAAGAGGAGGGAGGGAGGGAAAAACATAAAAAAAGGTTTCCATACCTCTGTGCATAAAGTAGTAACTTAGCACATTATTACCTGAAGCAGGAAACATATACACATCTTGGTCTTTACACAACCCGGGCCAAATTCTGCCACCCACTGCAGGTGAGTGCAAGCTGTGACATGAGAGCGGACGCTGCTTCAGTGCCGCTGCTTCCACTCACCTCTTCATCGGGATTGATGAGATGTAGGGAATATTCTGCCACCACGTGAGCAAACTAAAAGTCCTGAGTAGGCTGTTTCAC
>VWZY01003453.1:969314-1059031 GCA_013399075.1 Chloroceryle aenea
AAAAACACAACCCAGAGGAAAGAAAAAGAAAAATGCTGGCCTGGGTCACAGTGAGGGAGGGAATCTCAAGTGCAATGCCACACGCTTGTGCTACGCAGGGGAAAGCCGTGGTGGAGCCTGGGCATCTGTGCATGGATGGGGAGGACCAGAGTACGGGGTATGTGCTTGTGCCACCAGGTCAGTGAAAGACANAGATGTAGGGAATATTCTGCCACCACGTGAGCAAACTAAAAGTCCTGAGTAGGCTGTTTCACCTGGCAGGCTTTGCAAGTTGGCCCACAACAGCCAGGAGATCTGCACACACCCCAGACCCAGAGAGAAGGAGGAGCACTGTGCTCTTGGACATGGAATGAGAAGGCTACGCCACAGCTCAAACCCATCTTTCAGACCCCAAAGAATAATATCCAAGTTCTCAACATAACTCTGCCTCTCTTCTTTACCTGCAGTCTCTTACTCCTCTTGTCCTCACCATCACGATTTGTAGGCAATAGAATTACTTCTGGAAAGGGTGGCAGAATCTGGCACTAAGATACAACTGTCCACTCTGTCTACAGTTCCCATTGCCACAGCCTCTCAGCGCTTCCTACTCAGGTATGACAGGCAGAAGGAGCTCTACATACCAGCTCTAAAGCAGAAAGGACCAGCCCAGCTGGACACTTCCATGTGGAACCTGCTGCTGCCAGCCAGGATTCCCTTGCATTTGGGATCTAAATCATTGCATCCACGAGTGCTGGGCAATGTGAAGCACTTGCTGCTGAGCAAGCTGATAACAGTTAAAGGACTCGGTTTAGCCTCGGATCTCCTCTCGCCTGGCCTCTTGATGAACACTTGGGTATTCAAGAAATAGGCTCTTGGAAACACACACACATCTGCTGAAAACCCCAAACTGCTAGGAAGTGCTAACTGCTCCTCGCTGGCTGAAAAGTCTGCAGGAAAGAGACACGGATAATTTCTCAGCATTCCTCCCCTTAAATACTGAGAAAAGTAATTCCAAAAAATGGGGAGGGGGTGCTGGATACACTCAGGGAAGCTGAGGCCATGCTAGAAGAGCATGGATATATGTGCTTTCTGATGCAGCCAGGTCTGTGCTTCTGATGCTGCACAGATGATCCAGGAGAATGTGGAGTACAGCGGGCAGGTGCTTGGCCCAGTGGCACTGGTCAAAGCATCTAAGCAGCAGTTATATGCTCTCCTCCATTCCCAGGGTTAGGGGGGGCTGGCAGAGGTCAGTGGGAAACGAGACCCATGGAAGGTCTCTCAGAAAGAGAGAAAGACAAAGGAGGAAAAGGAAGGAGGTGAAGGAGAAAAGAGGATTCAAGAACTGGAACAAGGTTATCAGAGGTGTCAGAGCGGCCAGGAGTTGACCTGCCTTTGAAATTCTTTGGCTAGGCTGCCCGAGTGAAGGCAGATTATGCTCCCCACATACACTTCTCCCTGAAGATTCCTAACAGCTTTAAGAAGTGTCTACAGCTGCTGACTGAGCCAACAACCAGAAATCATAGTCATGAGTTTGAGTATTTTTTTTCTTTAATAACATGGAGAAATTTGTTGTCTCATGCCTTTTGCTGGCTCCTCTCTAACTAGTTTGGTGTAACGCCGTGCAATACCAGTCTGGAGTGGTAGAGCTCAGAGGGTTCACCCAATCAACACAAAACTTATGCTTGAAGAAAACACTAAGAGCAAGGAAAGTCTCAAATGCAACCGAAAGACTGTTTCTGCTTTGAATTTTCCTCTTGAGTGTAGCCAGACTGGCTGGCCACCCAGTAAGGACAAGTCTGGAAACAAAAAATGGCAGTATTTGGGTAATGTCAGAGTAAGGAAACACTGTGGCTGGTTTACTAAGATTCTCCTGAAACTGGTATTCCCATTTCCTTGTTCGTTTTAAGAAATTAAAAATAATTACGTCTCCTTAAGTTAATAGTTTAGAATACTGTCTTTCTTTCTAAGTCACTTGCACCCAGCACAGCTCTCTTCAGTATTGCATTTAAAGGTAATTGTGTACCAGGTCTACCTACATTAATCATGTGATGAGAATACAAACTGACAGACCTACAACAGGAGAAAAAGATTGTAACATGGGCTTTTTGACAGAGTAACATCTGGGACTCCATACCTCATTCTGTTCCTAAAAACCTAAACTTGGAATTTATAGAACTGGTTTTGATGAACAGGAAAAAACACAAGCTCTTTTTTGAAATGCAAGACCATGGAAAAATATCAAAGGATCACTAGCAAAACCTCTAATTTCCCTTCCTTAAAACTTTTATACCCATCTCTAATTTGCATTCTCTACACTGCCATGGCCAGTCGCAAGGACTGCACAGGAATTAATTTTTATTTTTAATGTCTTTCCAGGACATGAGCAGGTTGATTTTCCCTCATTCCTAAGGCACAGCAAACATGAGTGCACCAGAAACAGCAGCTCATAACGTGTCGCTTGAAGGACTAACAGACTTAATATGCCTTCAGCTTCTCTGTTATAATAATTACTTTAATGCTTCTTTCATTTCCATCCCATTGTAACATCTGCTTTAGTAAATACTCGATATGATACAATACTTCAGCATTTTCAAGTAGAATTTTCATTCTACTTAGAAAGCCTTTGATTTCTGGCAGTCAGCTTCTGCTCCTAGATAATAATCCGTAAACCAGTGACTGCTGGATCCAGGTGTTATGAGGTGACTACAGCCAGGGTCTGATGGCCTTTAGCTGTCCGAGAGGTGTTGATGGGTCATGTAACTGCATTTTTAATGTGTTGCTGTTTAATTAAGGCATAGAGGCAGTGTCAGACCTCAATCCTTCTGATGATAATTCCTTTTTTCATGGAGATTGCTGGCAGTCACTCACCCTTTGGATTTGACAAAGACTAGAAGAAGTGTTCTGCTGAAGTTTCTTTCCTGATTATCTCTTTTCTTTAATTTCTGTGTTTCTATACTACATAAACTTCACAATCAAGCTGCCTGCTTTGTGATGCTTCTGATACCTCTTGAGACTGACACTTGTCCCAGCCCAGGAAATCTCACCCAAACAGCTGCTCCTCTGAGATCTGCTAGATCCCAGAAAGCACCAAGCAACTCCTGCCAGATGCTCAAAGTCCCCAGTAAACATTCCCATTAAGGGAATGATGTCAAGAGAGACACCAGTTCCTCTGGTCCAAGGCAGTTATCATTTAGCTGGGAATTCCCTAGCGTTTGGGTGCTTATTTGAAATTCACTGTTCTCCTATCAAAACTCAGGAGAGTTTGGATTTTTTCTACCCGCTTGATTTGAGGATGACTTGGTTATTTTTTATTGGAGGCTGTTCAGTAATAACACTGAAGCTGTTTAGCCAAAAGCAGCGCTTGGCCCATCCAACCAGGCATTACACAGCAACTTTTGCAGGTGAGAACCATGAGGGCAAGCTGAAGTGACTGCACTACAAGAGCTGGAAGATGTAAAGGATGGCACAAGAACATGGGAATCAAGACAAACATGGGACCTGGATGAGCCCCAGATAAAACTACCTCAAGATCCAGTTCCAAACAGGCTATGGAAGTTTGGGCTACAGCTGGAAGTTCACCATGCAAAGCACTTATTTGCCCCCTACTCCCTTTGATGCCTCAGTGAGAAAATCCTTTGCACATTTGGAAACCATAAGTTTCTTACTCATTTTTGGTAGGATATTAGCCAACCTACAGCTCTGGTGAGCTGTAAAGATGAACACCCCAAATTCACAGATCAATCCTCTAGCAAAGGTTTTTGAGTCCCATGGACATGTTTTGCTGTTTGAGATGGACACCAGCACAGGAAGAGAGCTCAGGTGCACGTACACAAGATACACACCACGAGCAAGAACTGGCACTGCCCTTTTCTGAAGCTGGACATGGTCTCTAAACACTTGCTCATGCTGATTTTCCAGCAGTAACACTGAACATTGAGTTGCCGATGGTTAAAATCTAACATGAAGGTAATAAATACAATAAAGAAACAGAAATGTATCACAAAGAAGTTATAAAACCTATTTCAGTATTGCTGATTGCCCAGAACATGGGGAAAATGGGAAAAATTAAGAATATACAGCACCCCACACTAAAAACCAAGGCCCGGAGAGGCAAGGAAATATTAGGGAAATAAAAATGGATACGCTGTGAATGATCACAGATGGCTTTTGCATGTCCCTATTCGCCAGCTGTTTCTATTATTCTTTTGTGCAAAGGCATTGGAGGAAAACAGATTATGATTTAATGGAAACAGTATCGGACTGAAACAAAGGCACAAAGCTGAGATATTTTCCTCCATGGAGAGAGATCCTTTTATCCCACCAAAGGGCAGTCCTGCCCAAGGATTACCTAAGGAGAGATTCTGAGCATAAGGCTCCTGGACAGAGCTGTACACAGACAGGAGGCAATGGCAGCTGCTCTCCTAGACAGCGATAGGCACTCTTGATCCAAAAGGGACTGTCCTTTCAGCCTCGCTGGGCTTCATGGGTTCTGTGATACCAGTAACAGGAACACACTGACAGACATTCTGGCTGAGATCAAATCCAAACCTATGCAGTGCCATGCCTCCCTCAGCAGCCACACATGGACATGCAGCAGTGTGGCAGCAGGACAAGCACACAGAGCATGTTCTTCTAACGCTACCTCACTCTCTTGCCACTTCCAGGTCAGAGGTTTCCTGAGCCTGCTGCTGTTTCTCTGCTTAGCAATCCTCAAGAAGATTTCTCTTCCAGGGAGTTCTCCAGCCTCCCTGGGAGTAAGAAGTACTCAGGGGAAGATGATCATCTACAAGCTTCTCACATTCAGAACCTGCTTTAGCTAGGAGATCACAGATTTTACATTACACAAAGACATGCTTTCCAGTATTTTTTTCAGTCCATGGCTTCCATTACTTTCATATGATGGCCTCAAATGGGAAGAAAAAATGAATTGTCAATCCCCATCTACTTGTTCTATGCTAGTCATGAGTCTGTAGACCTGGTAGTGTCTCAGCAACTACACCACAGAGGTTTTGATGTCCTGAAACATTAAGGTAGAAGGTTGATATGTTTGCAGTACGTTTGGACAAGTGGACTGAAAATTTCAGAAGTATTACATTAGCTTTTTGGATAGATTTTGTTTATTTCCATGCTTTTTTGGGTAAGAGAGTGAAGCTATTTTCCTGCTTCAGAGTATGCCAGAAGAAATAACCACAGCCAGTCTTAGGAAGAAAAAATAGAAGTGAAAAGAGGGATATTGAAGGAGAAGGGAGATTATAAGGTGCTCAAGTGTGACACAGAAACACATCTGCCTAAATCAGGTACATATCAGGCTCACATACACACACACACAGATGCATGGGCAACACGACATCTACAAACAACTGTTGTGAACTGGAGGAAATGAGAAAGAGGAGAGCATGTTCTGAAACCCAGGCAAGCCGGCGTGGTGGGCTGGCATGCTGCGGAACGGACCAAAGAGGGGCAGGAGAGAGAGCGACTCGCAGTGCCACGGGCTTATTGGGCTTTGCTCATCTGCTTTATATGGTGTCCATGGACCCCTCCCCTCCTGCAGGCCTCGCTTCACATGCGTGTGCCTTTCACAGCAGGTTTTACCATCCCCTATAATGGCACCTGAGCTGGAAGGCAGGGGAGAGGACTGCACGGGGGGTATCTCTGTGCACAGTGAGCCAGGATACTCCCCAGTGCTGGCCAGTACTGCTGCTCAGAAACAGCAGGGTGCCCAGAGCCAGGGAGGAGCAGAGGCAAAGGGAGCTGTGAGCTTGTTCTACTGCAGCACTGGACTGCCTACAGAGTACCTTCAAACCATGACCCTGAATGGGACACCAAGCACCACAATTCCTGTGAGGTGTTCAGGGATGGGAATATGGGAGAAGAAGAGAAACAGAGAAGACTTTGCCTTGTTTCTAACGAGAAATGCTGAGTAATCCCATGGCAATTGCTAGGAAGCTCTTGCACACATCTTCCCAATCCCAACCACCGGCTAAGCAAGGTGCTGAAAGTGAGCTCCTGCTGCCCCTTTATCCCTTGATGTCCCGTTACACTTTCTCACTGCCTGGGGATGTGAACTACAGGGCCTCCATGTTTTCATGCACAGATTGCCTTTTCCTAGTAAAAATCCTTTTTGTTCCCCTTCCTTTTCTCTTCTCGTTGTACCCTGCTCCAATTTTTTTTTCAGATTGAATTACTTCTCTCTTTTTCAAGAGACCTGCATACTCCTGATCAGGTCAGGTGACAGGATACAGGACATTTTTAACACCCTGTCTCTCCTGAGTTGTCGAGACTAGATAACTCCCTGCCCAAAGGAATTATCATTTTTAAGTCTCAAGAGACCATTCATTTTGGGTTTGCTCCCTTCAGAGTTATCCCTTCCACCCTCTTGTTAAAGACCAGGCTGGGTTGTCCCTGCTAGAACAACATGCTCTCATGTACCTTTAGGCAGTAGGAAGAGATCCTGTGTCTATAAATATGTTTTCTCTGTTTCAGAACCAGAGAAGAACCATAAAGGAAAGACATTTCTCACAGCACAGTTTGCTCTAAACACCTCTCCAAGCCTTAGTCAGACAGATGGGTTTTTATTCCTGCTCTAATATGACTTTCTTGGGGAGCTATCCTGCTTCATGTGCAAGTGTGCAACAGGGTCTGGGTCTTCCTAGAGAGCCTCAGTAGGTAGCACATACCAGGGTGAAGAAGTTAAAGAGAGACCACCATGTTATTTATGTTTTATAACATTTTTTTCCTCACCAGAAAGGGTACACTTCTTCCCCTAAGAAACAAGGAATGCTTGAGCATGGTTCCTACAACAGGGGCAGTATGAGCTAGACTTCAAGGATGCTTTTCCATCTAATTCCCCTCACTCCCACTTGGCCCCAGCATTTCCCAAAAGGAAGGGCTGGGAGAAAATTCTGGCTGCTTCCTTAAGTCTGATTTAATTTGAGAAGTCGAGATTGCTAAACCCTGAATCAACCATGGTCCCAGTATCCTCAGTGCTCCCAGTTCCTAACACAACGACCCATGGGCTGGGCACCCTTGCAGTCCAGTGTGCAGAAGGTCGGGCAGTGCTGGAGGGCAAAAGCAAAGTGGGAAATAATATTTCCTGAACTGAGCATATTTCTCTGTCATGCAGGAAGCAACCACTCATCTAGATGGAGTTATTTTATCTTCAGCTGTTAAAACCACAGTGTTAGAACAGCAGGATGTAACCCATGTGTGCGATAAGTTGAGGTCACCTGGGATTTAACCACAGGATGCAATGCCAACTTCATTCCCCTACTTCTGTCCTGGCTTGTTCACACACAGGTCAAGCACAGAATTTGGCTCTTAGGTATAATATTTAGTTTCTACCTTTTCATCATCATACAACGGGAAAATTGTTCCCACTCCTCTGCCTCTTTATTTTCTCCCTGCAGCCTCTGCTCCCTGCCTTGCTCCTATTTCTTCCCTGTATTGTACACTGCACATTCTTCCTGCTTCTCACCATTTTTCCTCCCTTGAAGCACTCCCAAAAGCTAAGCTTCCTTAGGTTCCCAGTTTTCACCACCTTCTTTGTTCTGTTCTCTTCAAGGTTAGAAGAGTTAACACTGATGTTTTGTGTGTGTGTGTCATTACTAGTGTTCAGAGTGAACATGTGCTACCTAATGGTGGGATGAGGCCAGTTCCTGCATCCTCAGTTTGAGCCTCTGAAGAACCTCAGTATATGATCTGTGCTACCACGGTGTTGGGCCAAGAGTTTGATCACTCTACTAGAAAATATCAGCCATTAACTGACCATCTGAAAATGATGCTGTTAATGGCTAAGTTAAAAGTAGCTCTCAACTCTGTTCTGGGACCCTCTGAAGTGGGGGGTTTCTAAAGCATGCCTGGAGGGTATGAAAATTGGGTATCTTCTAGAGCGTGTCCCTAATTCTGGGAGACTTTGGAGCTGGAGAAAACTGGGAAGATCTATTGATGATGTGGCTTTTAATGGAGAAGTGGGCAAATGGCTCTTTGGGCGGGCGGAGGGCAGAAGCTGTTCAACTGGGGAATGCGCTGGGAGCACTGGAGTGGAAATGAGAGAGGGAGGAGCAGGGTAGGTGTGGGGAGTTACTGCTCTGTCTGAACGGAGCTCGATTCTTGCTGTGATCAGAGGGATGGCCTCCCTCAGCCTCCTGGTACTGAGAGGCACTTCACCTGCCTGTCCCTGCTGAAGCAAGGTGCTCGACAGTAGGAGCTACTTACCTGATAACTGCTGCACTGAAGGCTGGTCATGTGTGCTTAACAACTGTGCCTGAATGGTTTCTACTACCCTCTTAAAACGACGGCTTGGACCTGTGAGGAGAGAAGAGGCACAAATGGTCGTGAGAGGAGTGAGAGCCAAAGCCTCACAGAATGCACACTGGAGGAGAAGGATCACGAGCACCTTCCCTTCAGTCCTGTCCCCAAGTGTCCCACTGACGGTGCCTGTCCTTCAGCTGAAGGCATGGCTTTGGGGAACATCCCCACATTAACAAGGACTGTGGTGGTGTGCTGGACTTGACAGGAGGAAGGATGAAGATAGAAAAGGTGGGGGGGTTGGATGGTTGGCTGGTTTAACCTGGGGGGCAGGTGAGACACAACATGTGGTCACCCAGAAGAAAAGGGTGATTGAGTGTTTCTGTCAGAAAGAAGAAACCAGTGGACAAAAAGTGCCCAGCTAGGATGCCGAGATCTTGGAGTGAAACAAGGAGACAGTTCATGGCAATACTTCAGATGCACAGAGCAACTTCACCTCTTTGAGAATCTCTTTCCCTCCCAGCATTTCCATCACTACCAATGCCATTCCTGTTCATGATGCACTCCTTGGCCCTGCCTGAACTTTTTCCCCTGAGGTCGAGCCAGTTCTATTCTTTCCCCTGGCAGAGCTCTCTTGGCAGGGCCAAAACCCACTTGCAGCCCTTTCACAGCTTTGCCTTGGTTACCTGATAAAAGCGTGAAAGTGACAGAATAGATCCCGTTCTCCTTCTGTGCCTCTCCCCCTTCTGTGTATGTTATGTCCACCTGGAACTTCACTGGCTTCTGGAAGACAGCAGGACCTCCTGTGGACTTATATTCTGCACGGAAACTTGTCTGTGAGATGACACTGTGACTGAGGCTTGGAATCTGAAACAGGTTGGTAGAAGGAGAGAGTAGAACCAGAGCACAAAGGGAAGAGACATTGCAAAACTCGATTTAGAATGACACACGTTTGCAGAGTGGGTAAGATTTGCTGGATTTCCTTCTGGGCTTGAATTCGTAATGTACAGAGTGTTCTTGTGAAATGAGCATTGCTGGGAACTGCAGAACTCACTGCTCCTTACAGGACTGACATTCAGAGGTTGAACACTGGTGCAATACTCAGCATCCTTAGAAATCCACACCTTGCACAACTTCATAACCCCAATCTTTCTTTTCCTATTCATCTACCAATTTGAATAAAAGTTTTTTTTGCTGAGTGAAAACTGATATTAAGGGAGGGAGCAGAAAAGTCAGTGGGATGTAAGACTGGATATAAAAAAACACCTGAGTAGCCTCGTCTGATCTCATTGCTGATCCTGTTTTGAGCAGGAGACCTCCTGATGCCCTTTCCAACCTCAACTGTTTGGCAATTTTAACGATGAGGATGACAGAGCACTAGAACAGGCTGTCCAGGGAGGTTGTGGAGTCTCCTTCTCTGGAGACATTCAAAACCCACCTGGACAAATTCCTGTGTGACCTAATCTAGGTGATCCTGCTCTGGCAGGGGGGTTGGACTAGATGATCTTTCTAGGTCCCTTCCAACCCCTAACATTCTGTGATTCTGTGATTTTATGGCATCAAACAAACACCAGGACATGGAGCAGACACTTAAACAACTGACTGTGATGTCCACATGGAAAGCACATCTGAGAATAATGTACCCAAACCACAACTCCTACCAATGTGAGAAGCTTTCTGGTATCATCCATATTGGTATCTTCAGATCCATGGCAGAATTTCATAACTGCCTAACTTTCAAGCAATTACCATGGATGCTCCATCACTGGATATGTTCAAGACCAGGCTGGATGGGGCTTTGAGCACCCTGGTCTAGTAGGAGGTGTCCCTGCCCATGGCTGTGGGGTTGGAACATGATGATCTTTAAGATCCCTTCCAACCCAAACCATTCTATAATTCTATGATTCACAGTTCCTGCCAAAATTTAACATACTCACATTCTATTTATTGCTTCATAAAGGACTAGACTTTCTAAAAAATCCAAACAGTTCACTTGGAAATCCAGCCTCTAATTTATCAGGAAGAAAGAAGAAAAGTTCTTTGAGAAGTTGACCTTAAGAACTTACTTAGCAGGCTGTAACAATGCTGTTAAGTTTGAACCTGACTGTAAGAGATGATTCATAAACTTTCCACACAAATCAGTACATTGTGCCTCAACCCACACACATGGGCCATGCACACAATCACAGTAGAGACCGTGGTGTCACCACACCACAATATCAACCCAGCAGCACAGCAAGAAACATGCAAGAAACCCATAAAAGAGATTGGCTGCTTCAAACCCCTCTGAGATGGACACCACTGCCTGATGCACCCCAGTACACTGCATTTGCCTGTACAGTTAAAAGGATTATGGCTGGGTTTTGGGAAGAAATTTACTGCAGCATCATAGAGATTAAAAAGGAGTGCAGTGTTTTGTGGAGAGCAATATCAATTCAACAAACGATATAAGAAATTAAGTCTCCTAATTCTATTGAAAAAAAGTCTAATTATGTTGTCAGCTACCTTGGACTGACAAATCACTCAAATTAACTTTAGTGTGCTGACTTTGTCTTCACTGATACTTCTAGATAGTGAGAACAAGGACTTTCTATAGGAAAAAAATGACAATTTCACTCTGCTTTCCTGTATTGTAAATAAACCTCATCTGCAACAAGTGATACTCTGGTCACCAGTGGGAATTGCCCTGCTTTCTGTCACAGAGCATAGAAGAGGAGCTTTACAGCAACAAATGCAGATATGAACCAGGATTTTTGTCTGACTCAACTGGTGGAGGGCACACCCAGCAGAGAGAGACCCAATCCAATGCCCAGATGGTGGCTGTGAGGTTAGTTTGACAGATCAGCAAATCACTGTCCTGACACTGCACCAGCAGTATGCTCTAACCACAGTGATATTCCAAGCACTGGCAACCTGGAGACCCTACCAAGAAGGCTGAAATCTCTTCTCACCTTAGAGAGTATTACCTACAGTTAGAGATTCAGACAGAGTGAAGTGGAGGCCCGAATCAAGCAGCCACTAAGCTAAACCCAGAGGATGCATGGGAAGGAGCTGAGACCCTGCCCAGTAACACATGGCACAAGGAGGCCTGGAGCTGATCAGTGAGCAAAGCCTCCAAGAGGCAGCTGGGTGACTTACCGAGAGGAAAGCGTGGACAATATCAGCCTTAATGGAGCTTAGTGGTTTGTCCTTAATGACCACAAAAATCTGTTCTTCTTTCTCCAAATTGATGAAGTTACCGAACCACGATTTTTTGGCAAGCCTGATATGATGAAAAGAAAGAGATGGTTTAGTATAGTAATAGAAATAGTAAGCTATTTCTTACATACCCCCAGCTAGGAAAAAATAAATAAATTAAAAAGCACACAAGGAAGTTCTTGATAACACTCCAGATGTGATGATACTGCTAACTCTAAGTGGAAAACAGAGAACACCGTGTGTCACCAGTACTGAGAAATCAGGAGCAATGATAACTCTTCTGACTGAGCCAATACACCAGTTAATACTGCATATGAGCCAGGGGACAGAGTTCTGGTTTGTCTCCAGGGATCTCTTAATTTCTCATGATGATATGCGGATGGTGGTAGCACAGGGATTTAAGTTCCTTCCCACCCAGTTTCAACCCCCTTGGTGATCTAGGACTTGAAAAGTTCCATTTCTGAAGTGTCCTGCTGGGCTGACAACATGATCACAGGATCTTGCTTTTTCAAGCAAATTGTAGGTTTTACTGGACCTCCAGTCTGTCCATGAGCGGAATCTACTTCCACACACAGAGGACCAGGACAGACTGTCCCATTCACCAACCCCACTAAGGGTGTCTAGATGAGTGAACTCTGGCCATCCTACAAAGGAATTAATTTGCAGCACTAAGGGAGAAGATAACAAGACCATGTGAGACACAGAGCAGGCTTTCCACTGACAGCAGTCCAGCTTCACAGTTCCTTTCACCATCAGATGGTGGTCTCATCATAAAATGAAATTGCTCTGTTTTTTTCCACACTGATCGTATCAGCAAGTGTTTGATTTTGCTTATTGTTTCACCATCTCAACGTGCCTTCTTGACATCCCCTTTTAAGTACAACAGGCTAAATGAAAAATTCAGGGACATGGACACTACCCAGAACTTGAAGGTAGCACCTTTGACAGGTGTGGTTTGGAGGGGAAAGAGGATGCTGTCAGCCACAAGATAGAGCCAAAGAATTGTGGGATCAACCTAAATCCAGGGAAAATTCCACTGAAATCAGCTGTATTCTATCAGGGAAGAATTTAGTATTAAAATGTCAGAAATTAAGAGAACTGCCATTGAGATACTGCAGTACTGCAGTTTTTTCCCTCCCCAGGATACTTTCTCATGCCATCATGACAAGTCCAGTTTACAGCATAGCAAGCAATAGGTTTTACTTGTTTCAACAGACATTCACCACACACTGGAAGAAGACAACCTCCCCAGATGAGGAGAGCCATCTGCCAAAAGGATTATGACCCATCAGCTTTCCAGCAAAGCAATAAACAGCTGGAGAGAGTTATCAGTAGATTCACTTGCCATGGCAAAGGCTCAGACTGAGGCAAAGTGAGGATGGGTAGAGACAAGGAGAGAGAGGAGCAAACTAGGAAACTGATTTGAAGTCTAGACCTTTGGGATAGAGAACAAAGCTTGACCTCAGCAGCATCCAGCAATCTGCACTCCTTCCCCACTCCAGAGACTCTCCATGAATCACATGACTGTCATCTCATCACCCATCTGATGTACTCAGAAGAAAGACCACAATGGGAAGACTCCTCATCTGTCCAAATAATCATTAGCTTCTACTTACTGCAGACAACCAAAAATAAGAGTACTGAAAGATTCACTTGCCATTTGGTAAACCAGTGCCCCCCACTCAATTAAAGTGGGCTGGAAAACTGTCACTCCCTAAAATATTCACAGGCAGCTGTAAGCAAGCCAGTGAGCCAGAGATTAGCATGGGGAGCAGTAAAGAGAAAGGGCTTCTCATTTAAATGGGTCGTTAAGGAGCCAGGGTTAGAGTGTGAGAGGAAATTGCATACTAATTAGCTCATGTGTCTCACACACACCATAACAGCTCTGCAAGCCCCTGGAGAGCTGGGGCAATAGCTCCCTGCATGTAAAGGGTCTGTGCTCATTAGTAAATTAGCACCTGGATATCCATCTAAAACAACTCCTTGTCTTAGGCTCATATGTTGGCTCTATGGAGTCCTGGAGCCCAATGTTATGTCCCACATGGAAGCTGAGCCTGGAGAAAGTGCACAGGTTGGTCGTGTTAAAATATGGCTCTTCATTTTTGTCTTTGAATTAATGGGTTGGTTTGCCCTTCATTTATAGGTCTCTTAACAAGCACAGGTTACAAGGGCCCCAGAACACAGGGAGGTTTTCTCCTGTTCAGCTTGGAAACTTGGTGTGGAGTCTCCAGAGTCCAGCTTGGCTCTTCTCATTGGTGAGTTTATCACCAGTAATATGGACTCTGGAAGATTCAGTGACAGCTTGGGCTCAGCCCCAGCTTGGAAATCACTGGACTTCACTACCTAATTTTGCTGGTGTTCCATAAGATGGAATAGATGCCAGTGGCCTCTGCTGTGTCTGGAGTGAACAGAAGCAAGAGAGCACACATGCACTGGCTTTTCCCCCTGGCACTGGCAGAAGGAGCCGTGTTTGTGCACCCAGGGAACAGACCCACTGAAGGTGAGGGGGCAGCTCTGCAGTAAAACACCACAATAAAGGTTTCCCTTCTCTTGGAGGGTGTTAAAATGCTACTAACCTGGGTTAAACCAGGTATGAATCGAGGCTCCTCAGCACCCTGAATGAGATGCTCTGGCGTCCCCCAAGATCAGGCCATAAGCAGCAAAAAATGGCCTTAAAATTAACAGCCCTCTCTTGGGCAAACCTCCTAAGGGGGAGGGAGATGGGAGATGTGGGAGGGGAGGACGGGTATGTAGATTACTCCAGGGAATCTCATCAGGTATCCAGTTGATGAAAAAGCAAAGAGATTAGCATGAGAATGGAGGCTGGGGCTTTATTACTTCACGCTGAATTTCCCACTGCTATGATGCTGTTCCTTTTCCTACTTTTGGAGTGTCTGACAGCATCACCTTCTGGAGAGCCTGACTATCTTCCCTACCTGTTCCTGGGTGCCTGGACCTGTAACCTCCAGAGGTCTACCTGCTTGGCATAAATAACAGGATTTCTACTCAAGCTCACAGAGCTTTGCAGATTTAAAGCAGCTGGAGCCATGTCTCTTTAAACATCATCCCAAGCACATTTCCTAGGATTTTTTTTGTATGAGAAAGAACAGCATTACCCAGACGTGTCCAAGTGTATTAGCTACCCATCAGGGTTGTTAAAGGAATGGCAATTGCTGCTGTACCACAGCAAGGACTTGTATTTATCCCTCAACCCACGAGGTCAATGGAGCTCTTGATAAAGGATATCTTATTTCTTACAGAAAAGAAGAAAATACTAGAAAAAAAAAAAAGATATGTGGAAGTGGGCACTGAGCAACAAGACATCCAGTGGTAAAATGTAATCCAGTTCATTATTTTTTATGACTTTTATTATGTTTACTGCAGGGTGCAGTCCAATTGAACTCATTAATTTGGCAATTATACAGGAAAAGAAAGAAGGGCCTTAGGCTTTGACTTGCATCCAAACTGCCTCGAATGACAGGCACTACTTCTCTGTAGCAGCTCTTTTAGAGTGAGTGGGAAGCAGAGGAGGCAATAAAATAACAGAAAAACTTCCTCCAACAAGGAAAGGGAAAGGGGAAAAAAGGGAAGGGGGAAAAAAGGGAAGGGGAAAAAAGGGAAGGGGGAGAGAAACAGATTTCTAAAGATTTTCTGCTTTAATTGTCTTAAAATGACTTTACAAAGACCTTTGAGATGAGTGTAATATATTACTCTTGATAAGGATGTGTTGATTTTATAATATTCTCTCACGACTCTCCATTATTAAATGCTCTGCAGTGTTGAATACACAATTTATTCTACTTTTCTTTCTGGATTTCTTTTACTGACCTGTACTATTCCCTACTTGTCCCTCTCCTGAAGTCTTTGTCCCTCTTCATTGCACAGCATTAGCTACAGAGTGCCCATTTTATACCAGGCAAAGGACAGGACCAGGGAAAGTTGTTAAGACCAGTTACAAAACTTGGGCCCAACATTTCCATCTATGACTCATGAATATTTCACACAAGTAACTTGACAAAAGGCCAAATTGCCTTGGTTGGCAGGGTAAGTCTGTGGGCATTGGGTGCACAAACACAAGCTGTGAAAATAAAAAGGAATAATTTGGCATCTGTTGCATATATTAGGCAGTGTTTGGAGCAGCACTCGCTGGCAGGGGCTTCCAAGCCTGCCATGCAGTGACGCACGCTCGTGCAGGGAGATGGTTGAAATGCACGCTGCTGACTTTTAGGAATGAGCCTGGTAAATATGAAACAGCTTCTGCACATCCCAGTGCTGCTGACTGGAATGAAGGCTGCATTTACTAGCGCAGCCAGATTCCTCTGAATTATCTTAGCAGAGGCTTCTGCACATTATCCTGAGGATGCAAACTCTCCCGGACTAAGTTTAGTGCATGGTTAGTGCCAGTACAAGCCAGTGATTATCCTCTCTGCTCCCCCAGAGTGATCTGCTTGACAACCAAATGAAAGAGGAGAGAAGGAACATGTTACAAACCCGGTATATTCAGCAAGCCATGAGGAAATGAGGTGGTTACTGGGAGACTGTTTCATCCCCTGTTGACCCCGCTGCCATTACTGAGGGATAGATTTTGTCCAGAACCATTTCACATCTCTATCCCACTCACTGGCTAAGGGGTTACGGTCAGATACTGATCCAGAACAGGAATATGTCACCCGATGACATTCAGGCAAGGAAATGACATTGGTATGTGGTGGAAAAAAAATAGCATCCTGGCAAATTACTTACTCTGGGGATGATTCCGGGGTTAAATTAGACATCTCCTCTGGTGTAGGTACTGCCCATGCACGCACAGCCAAAGAGAGGGAGGGACAAAAGAAATTGGTGATTCAGTACACCTTCCATTTTCTGCTGTACACCAACGACACAGTTCTGGCATTACACCCTCTCTGCATTTGCCCACTGCCTCTTCAGACTGGTTCTGACATTTGAACGTCCATCATACATCTCTAGATGGTGAGCTTCTCAAGGCTCACCCTTCCCTTCCTTAAACCATGAGGAAACCTTGCACTGGTTCCAGTGGTTTCCAGTTCAGGCCCAAACACCGTGCCAGTTTCATTGCTTTTCAATTGCTTCAAAGCCCCATTGGATGCAGCTGAGTCACTGCTGGAATTATCTGCAGTTCTCTGACCATCTCAGAGGCAATGTCCCTGGACACCACAGATCAAAACCTAATTCCTCCATGGCTGTAATCCTCCTTTCCCATGGGATCACATCCCAGCACCCTGTAAAAGCTCTGGGTGCTGGGGTAGTTGCAGCTGACATCTGAGGAGAATGCATGTGACTTTGGGTGCCCTTTGCCTGAACGCCAAAAGCCACCTGGAGCTTGGAGTAGAAATTTTTTGCACACCTCAACACTCTAGAGACTCTGAAAACTGAAATAGGGCAGCAGATATGATACTGCTGATTGTATAAAGGAGATTTTTAGACCAATTATCAAAGGAGGTAAAAAAAGCATTAACCAAGATCAAACAAGCTGTGTTTCAGAAGGACCACTTTAGCCCATTGCCACTGGCTACCTCTTTTCAGCAGAAGGCTCATCCCGTGGCTATGGAGAAGCAGCTGATACAGCCATAGGGGAAGTGTCAGAGCTCTGTGTGTGCTGGCAAAATGAGTGGAGAAGCTGAAGACAAAATTTTCTTATGTTCCAAGAGCCATGACAGAGATAGTAAGAGCTGTATGGCCAGACTGAGAAGAGGACTCAGGAGATGCTGATGGACCCAGTGCAGTGGCATGACAGACCTTGCTCCCACGTGCCTTGGGTTAGGCTGATGCCATCACTCTCATTTTCAACACCAATGCTCAGTCTTTGGCACATGCAATTTGCAGAGCCACAGAGAGGTACCAACTCACTGCTGAATGTCTGCCCAAACCAGAACCACCCCGGACGTCCGGGTGAGCACTCACCTTGCAATTTCCGGCGATGGAAGCGAGGAGACCCCAGGAAACTATTCTTGATGGAGTTGAGCCGTGTCCTCCATGGCATTCCTCCAATGCTGGGGCTGGATGGTGGTGTTGGGTTGGGTGTGCCTGCTGGGCTCTCCTTTGGCGTATGGACAGGTGTCCCCTTGGGGGTAGGGAGGGGACTTCCCCTTGGAGAGGGGTGAGGGGTGACCTGTATGATGGGGATAGATTTGGTGCTTGGGTCAGTACTAGAAGGGAGCAATCTAACAGGAGACATAGGGTTGGTCTGCACTTTAGGAACAGCCAGCTGTGGGTTAAAGCCGGCAGCAGGCGAGCGACCCTGGGCATTCTGCACAGGGGTGTTCTGGGAAGAGGGGGCGCTGGTATTGCTGGCAGGGAGTGGGTTGGATTTAGTAGACTGGAGTGGTTTTTCGGCCAATTTGCTCTTGGATGGCAAAGTCTGCGTCTTTGGGTTGGGCTGAAGTGCTGGCTTTGGTTGGAGTACATGTCCAGGCCTGGAGGCGTTCCTACAAGCATCAGGGTCCAAGGAGACTTGGGGTCGGGGAGAGAAAGGGAGGTCGGAGGTCTGAGGGGGGATGAAGAACTTTCTGATAGGCTACGAGACAGACGCAGAGTGTCCATGCACATCAAAAACAGTGAAATACGCATAGAGCGGGCGAGCAGAGAAAGGAAAGTCAGAATAAAATCCATCCGAGTCACAAAGATGCACCATGTCACAGGGAGACACGAGAGATGGAGGTGAAGGGGTAGTGGGGGGGAGGGATTTTGCAAAGAAACGAAAACGAACAAACAAACAAAAAACAAAAAAAAAAGACATGCAGTTAGCTGGGAACACAGCATCATCAACAACAGCAGCAGCGGCAGCAGCAAGAACAACAGTGTCATAAACAGGCTTCATCATATTAACCAACCACGTGTCAGCAAAGGAAAACAATGGAAAGAAAAGTAAACCAAAGGAAAAGTAAAATAAACCAACCAAACATAACCAAAACCAAAAAAACCCAACAAACCAGAAAACAAAACCAAAAGCAACCAAAATGAAAGAAAGTAACCAAGAAAAAAAGAAGAGAGAAATGCCATCTCTCTGGGATTGTTCTGATTGCCCTGCAGTGAGAGAAGCACGATGCCGTAGGGAGGTGAGGAAGGGGAAGAAGAACCACTCAAGCCACAGACAAATTGAAATGTGCCAAGAATGGGATCACCTCTTTCAGCTCCAAGTGCCCAAACACACACCCGGCAGAGAGATGAAACCCCAGACAGGCGTGTGATATACACGGAGCGGTAGGCGATACACACGGGTTACTGCACACACCGGTCAGAACCTCTTTCCTTCCTCTTCAACCCTGACTCTGGCTAATGCACACCCTGGGTGCAGCTACCCACTGGAAGAGGGGGAAAGGGAGAGTGATGCCACGTGGACATCACCCACTCTCCTCCCCTGGCCTGGGAGGTTGAACTGCTCAGAGCAGTCACTTGGAGGCTGCAGAGCACACACCACCATGAGAAGAACAGCAAACTGGGTTGGTGCTCGAGTTGTAAAGAGCTACAACAAAAACTTCAGAGAGGCCTGGCAAATTTGTTGATCTGGGAAGAGATGATGCCTTCCCATCAGACTTTATGCTTCTCCTGCAACAATCCTCATCGCACTGAAGGACAGCTTGATAATCACCATTTCTGCCATAAAGTCACAGCAATATTTGCCATTAAGTCCCAAGTCTATGGGGCTGGGGGGAGAGGGGGTTATGGGGTGAGCCATTGTTTTATATGACAGTTAGAAAAAGACAACCAAAGTTCATAATCCATCAAGGAATTATCAAAATGGGATTATGAAGTGTTTTTTTTTTTTCCCAAACAAGAACATTTACACAGAGGCATTTTGGGAAACCATTCATATATCAACAGCCAACAGCAAAACACAGACTTGGGAGGATAGAAGCCTTTTCAAGGGATATCGACAAGCTAAAAATCACATTTAAAAGAAAGCAAAAGTCCTTACAAACACATTGCTGTTAACACCTTAGATTACAAGTACTGGCAGAACTGTAAAAATAGGAATTGCTCCTCAAGATCTTTTGCTTTGCTATGAACTCAGATACTGGTTTCTATAAATTATTACTTATTATACATTATTTATCACCATAACAGTTATTATTGTCATTCATTCTTAATACCTAAAAGCTGTCCAGACACACCATATACACATACCCATGCCTCCAATCCCAGTCCCAGGTAAGCACACTCACTAGTGAGTTTACTTTCTGGGCTTGATGGATTAGCACAATGTTGTCATAGTTAAAAAATTTAAGACTTAATTCTTAACATTGTTTGCATCAAATTTTGGTAATTAAGAATTTTGGGTTAAGCCACCAAAACTGAAAGAAAATCACCACATCAAAACATTTGTATTATTATTAGCATTGTGAAGTTAAATTAAAGTCTACCATGTGGGTAAATACTGATCACCAGTGAGAAAGAGATGAGGAAAGTGGTAAATTGATGGAAATCACTATCAGCATCTAACTATTAACCATCTGCAAATGGTGCCAATGGACAGAAGTCAACGACTGTTGATTGCAAGCTTTTCCTTCCAATTTTGGTATCTTTTGTGTGTGATGCTTTGAGAAACAAGTTTGAAAGAAATAAAGTAAAATTCAACTTAAGTCATTGAGAATCTGAATAGGAACCCTTAATTGTGGCATTTTTAATAATGAAATAAAGAACAAGATTAGGTCTATATTTTGGCTGGTGCAACGGGGAACACCAATAGCAAGATTTGATCAGATTTAAGAACTCTTTAGTTGCCATCAAATTCAATTCCTCATTGAACTGAACCTAAGCAGTGCATATAGTGAAATGTGTGTTTGCTTTTTATAGTATGTTCTCTTTCAATAATCTAAGGTGCTATTCGAAGCATAGGTAAGGATGTTTTAAAAAAAAATATATGATTTTTATTCCAACATTTCCTTTTAAGCCTCGAATTTGACCTGCCTTGCTATGATCTGCTGGTTGCTAAATCCCTTTGAAGACTATTTAATCAACTGCCCATTAAGTAATAATGGTAAATTACAGCAGCTATGGAAGAGATCTTGTCATCCTTATTCTTTGATGTAGTCCTACTGAGATGTCAGAAACCTATCCCAAGAGATTGACTAATGAGCTCAAGATTCAGGTTTGCTGCAGAGGGTTCTTATTTTGTGCACAAAACCATTTCTGTGCTCTTTTTCAGCACATTTTGCAGTGGCGTAACAGTTCTCAGCCCTCTGCTTCATCCCACTGACATCCAGCAGTCCCAGTGCAAAAACAAGGAAATGGATCCTGCTTCCTGGCACGTTAAGGATGCAGAGGAGACCACAAACACATTTACACCAGTTGCAAAACAGGGTAACACTTGATAGGAACCCAGAATATGTCTTTATAGTTTCATCAAGGAAGGGGTTGGAAGCTCTAGGAGCCCAGAAACTTACACCAAACATTGTGGCTGTAGGCATAAGAATTACACAAAACGTTACTGGGGAATTACCATTTAAAATTCTTGGAATACTGATGTTATGTTCAGCTAGATCCACAAGTGTATCCATACCCCAACACCTGGAATAGATCCATTCCCAGTGAGGGGTGGCAACTTCTCAAGTAGTCATGGAAAGGATGTAGAAGTCCTCACAAGATCCTGGACCAGACAATTAGGTAACAGATTGTCACAGCCCTACAGACTTCTTGATGAGGTCCAGACTCCTGGAAGGACTGCAGCCTTGAAATAACTAAGCTGACCTTGTCAGACACCAGGAACACTCACTCTTACCCCTCTGTTGCCAAGGAGTAGGAGGCCTCTTTCACCACGCACTGAAACAGTGGTAACTTTGCAACAGAGGTACTATCAAGGAAGTTTTGTACTAGCTGAGTATCACTATTAGTTGAGTATCAGTATTTAGCTGACTGTGCATCAAGGTCACGTGAATGTACCTTATGTATAATGGTTTGAGTGTTCTTTTCTCACCCTAATTAGTCAGCTTCTTACTTTCCTTTTAGATTTGCCAGCCCTCGAATTTGTATAATTTATGTTCTCTGATTTTCTAATAGAAGCTATTCCAAGGCAAACAGAATCCAGCTGGTTGTAACTGGCATGGTTTGGTGAGCTAGTGCGACCTCATTGAAGGTAGTTGTGAAATGATTGCTGATACTTGGTCTGAAACCACACTGTATCCAGCCCTCAGCTGGGCATGGCAGTGTTTAGTCACAGCAACATTATTCTATGTACTTTTGAGACTGAAAAAGGGCAGGGGCACAGTGAGGTCCCTGCTAACAGTGCAGGCAATGTGTCTTAAGAAATTCTCTGCTTGCATTTGTAAAGAACGTTTCCCTCACCACCCGTCAAAATTTCCAAGCTGTCAAGGAAAAACAAAACATCCCAACTAAGAGCCACAGCTCTGCAGCAACAGATGTTGAAAAGCATCAAGCATGTGTGAGTGAACTGGACCAACAGATCTTGAAGCAGCACCACTTACCCTTGGACTGCTGAGCGGACTGGTGGAGAGCCCAGACGACGCTCCGCTGATTGACCGAGACCTGAATGGACACAATAAGGAAAACAGCCCTCAGAAAACTTGGACAAGAAATAGCCCAGAACACCAGCCACCACAGGCACAGGCATGAAGTAAGGAGGAGGAGGGAGGCTGTCACTGGAAAAGCACAGGACTCTTGCCTTTCACTACCATCATATTTTTCATCTGTCCCACCCTCAAACGAACGAAATGCTGTTGCTTGGGGAGGACACTAGAATTCCTTTTCATTAAGGGAGTTGCTACCTTCCTTCTGCTCATCAAGCACACAGGAGCTTCTACATCTGACCTGTGCAAGCTGAACTTCCCAATTCAGAAAGGACTGTCAAGACATTCATGTTGGTGCTGAGAATTCTCTTCTGCGCAGTGCTGGTGGACACAGAATGAGACATTCTCTGTCATGAGCAACATGGAAAAGCACTGTGTGTACGAAGCATAAAGGTAGGGGAGTCTTCCAGGTATTAGGAAAAACCTCAAGTCTCCTTGATGCAGGCACATGATTGTTCCCTGTGTGATGACTTCCCACTGAAATCAAGCTCACATTTCCTTAACCCTTTCCAGCTTCTCACTGATGGATTTCATGTCTCTGCTCTCCAGTAAGATTTCCTGCTGTTGCATTAAACAAGACAGCTCTTCTCTACAGATAAAGAGTACTGCTCTTGTTGATGACTACATTAATATCAAGGTAACAGCCCAGGTGCCCTCAAAAAGAGGCCAGTCAAGGGAGAACAAGCTGTCCTTCTATTTGCTGACAAGATCACCTACACTGTAATGCTCTCAGGCTTTCCTAAGTAG
Source organism: Chloroceryle aenea (assembly GCA_013399075.1). Taxonomy (NCBI): domain Eukaryota; kingdom Metazoa; phylum Chordata; class Aves; order Coraciiformes; family Cerylidae; genus Chloroceryle; species Chloroceryle aenea. The sequence goes on from VWZY01003453.1 coordinate 992,030, forward strand.
AAATAAAGTTGTCTTGAAGACTGAAACACTTCATAGGAGAGGACTTGGCTAAGGACCAAATCGTTCAGCAACCACCATGCAACAAGTCAATATAGCAATCCTACCAACATTTCACCCATCTAAGAGCCATGAAAGCTATTACTTGCCCTCAGGTAACAAACATGAAAAGGTAAAATCCTGTAGGAGCCTGGAAAACAGAGTGCAGATGTGTATGTGTACATATGTGTCTATGAGTGTGTGTACACACACATACATGTTTAAAATGGATATAGGTCAGATAGTTAATATCTGCTTATATATAAGATAATGTGAAACAAATTTAGGCCATCAACTACATCATTTTACTCTCTTCTGCTGTTACAGATGAATAAAAAAACCTATCCTTTCTAAAATGGTCTCACAGACATATATTACTAAATAATTTTGAGTAATAGAATTATTAAAAAAATATGTGAACTGAAAAAGAGAAACTATTTCCAAGGACAGAGTAAGCTACAAATGAACACAACGAAAGGTCCCATTCTCTCTGTATCCTCTGCAGAAACTACTCATTGATGCTTTTCTTTCTATGTCATTGCAGTTTGTCCATCACAGTAAGTAGGTGAAACCCAAACGCCCACTCTCAGCGTTCTGTTTTGCCAGATTAATACTACATTCGCACTGTGAAAAATCTGAGGCACTCATTCTATGCAGGAACTCCCCACTTGGCTTTTTCCTTGTAGCCTGCTGCAATCTGCCCATCATAGAACAGCAGTCAGAAGCTAGAAGCTCAGTCTTGGCATTCTTTCACACTAGATTAAACCTGAATTTGTATTGTCAAGATCTGGGGCACACATAAAGGTTTATGCCAAGGAATTTTAAGGGGAGAAGTGTCTGCTCTACTTCTGAAAGGCTATTTTCTGTGCCTCTCCTATAGCTGAGGTAGCCGAGTGCAATACAGATGTGTTGTGCATATGGGAAGTCCATCTAATTAAAATCTCCCTTGTCATCAGGAAAAGCTTTTTCCAAACCACAAATTACAAGAGGAGCCTATAGATTATCTTGGAGAAAAGTGGAAGGCATTTAGGTGCCCAGAGATGCCATTAAACATCTACTTAGGAGTTAAACTCCCACTAAGAGTTGTTCCCACCAACTCTGAATCATGGTGGGAACGTCATCTCTGACACTCACCTGAATTCCAGGATACTCGATTAAAAGTTCCAATCTGCTATTTTTCTGTTTGCAATCGTCTGTTTCCAACAGTCCTGAATTCTCCCCTCCCAACCCCAATGCCTATTTTTTTTACATAAACGATCACACACATGGAGGGCAAAACCTGTCAGGCCCCTCCTCCCAACTCCCAGTTCCTTATTGGAAGCAATATTTGAAAAAGAGTTGCTGTGTACTGTGTTTTCATCCAGCCTAGGAGCCTGAGGTAGGGGACAGAAGAGAGAGTTAGTGTGAAATCCTCCTGGAAATGCATTCAGTAGCCACATGACTGCTATTGAACAAGCTTTATTTCTGCTGATGACATGCACAATATGTAAGAAGTAGGCCCTAAAGCAAATTTTAGTTTGTCCATGCTGGAAATTGTATATAGGAGCAGTGGAAAGAGTTTAAGGGGTTAATTTGAGGTGTTGGGGTGAATAGAGAGCTCTGTATTTTTAGAACTTTTCCCCTTTACCAGGGAGTGCAGGTATAGGATATGACACCCAGACTGAGGAAAGGACCTTCCTTGCATCTTCTTCAATTTAATAAACCTCCCATAATTTACCTTTAGAAATGGGACATGGTTCCCAAGCTGGCTCTAAACACTCAGTACAGTGGCAGGTTCTATCCTCCAGTACAAAAAGAGTAACAAGCAAAAATGACATGTTTGTCCCTCCCGTCAAGATCATCTTGGCTGGAAAATGCTAGAATTCCCTTTTTTTTTTAAGAAAACCCCACATGCACTGCTCCTGTATCTCAGAGTCAGGTGGACATAACTGGGCCAGGGCCAAAAGAAAGTCATGAAAATGGTGCATTGTGCTGAAATTCTGTAATGAAAGAACAGACAGAATTTACATTTTTATCCCTCTCACCAGGAAATGGAAGTATGAGGCCCTACAGGCAGCAGCACATTGGTATGGATCCTGGATTTTCTTATGTGTAGAATGAGGAGGAAAACATGACATCATCTTATCTCTATGGCTTAGAATTGCATTTATTTAGTGGGAAAAACCTATTAGTGAGTAACCTCCTAAGAAACTCTATAGGCATTAAATGTCATTGGGAGTCTTAAGTCTGTAATTATTCCAATAACTTGATACTAAATACAACAACCTAGGAAACTAGAAGCATTGTGAGTGACTCCTTTTGCTCTGTGTTTCCCATTGCTCTAAGCTTGGCCACTAACTCAATGGAAGCCATCAAAAAGCTGTTGAAAATACAGGTGGAAAAGTTAACGCAGTTGCTCAGATGAAGAGCATTCCCTCAACCACAACTGCCAGGTTTAGAGACCCGAAAAGAGACTCTTGAGGCCCTTCCAAAGTGACACTGTTGCTTTGCCAAGCCTAGAGGGAGGCAGGATGTAGAAACAACCCAAAAGGGAGCTAGACCCAAAGTTTAGGAGGGGGATGATGTAGAGGGCACTCTGAATACAGGGTGGGCCTTGAGCCCATTGCGGCCTATTCCTCCCATCTCATAGACTGACAATAACCTGGAGACATCTGAGCTATGAAAGAGAGAGGCCAAGGACTGAAATGAACCCTACGTGCGTGGGCTCTAGTTTGCAGATGTGATGCTTTTAGACACGATTCAAGCTATTTGATACCTGAAAGTATCAAAAGTTAAAAGGTCCTCTGTTTTCAAGTAATTTATTACGCATTTTAGCCATCTGCTGTCAAAGGGGGAAGCCGTGTGAGGCCCAATTCATATTAGACCACTGGAATCCACTTGCCAGCTGGTTTCAGAGAATGGCAGAATTTCTTGAGAGCTCTAAGAGGTGAAGGGCTGAAGCCTCACACTGCTGAGGTGTAGGCAGAGAGAAACACATGAAGGAGAAGCGCCGGTGACCTGGTAACCACACTACACATAGAGCCCATGTACAGAGCACCTCTCCATAGCCCTCCATGCAGATTAGTTTTCAAGTGCTTTAAACGGTGCACCTGCCAGTACACACCAGTAGAGTATAAAGGCTTCGCAACCATCATTAAACATTCGGGTCAGATTTGCCATTAGTTACTTCTTTGAATAACCATGTCACAGCAATTTTTCACACAGCAAAGGGGAGTTTGGTACCATGTCGCAGTCCCAGCAGAACTTGCCTTCATAGCACAGTTTTACCAGGATGCTCAATACAGCCTCTTAGCTGGTCAAGCTGGAGCCATGCTTTCAAGAGGGGAGCCTGCAGCATGCATGCAGCGTGCAGAAATGCATCACACTTGTGTCCCTGGGTGAAATGCCTTTGAAATTTGCAATCAGTTTGATTCCATGTATAGTTTTGAAAGTCATTCCCAAAATTGCCAGCCAACCTTTTATTTGCTTTGAGCTTAAATTGGGTGGAATTTGATACTCCTCTTTCCTTGCTCGCTCGACTAAAACTAAAACATTCTAAACTCTATTTTCAGGGTATGAGACCCCTGAAAATGACCTGAATTAATATGCAGTAGGGGAGCAGTCAGTCATTGTGTGTTACAACATTTCATCACTATTACTCTTGGGTGTCCAAAACATACAAGCTGTGCTTCCTTGCTCCCTGATCGAGGGAATACAAAGAGAATTCCTGTGATGCTCCACTGTCTTACAGTCCCAACCGTGCAAATAATACTAACTCTGTAACGGCTCTTACTGAGAATAATTATATTTAAGGCAGAAGTTCTACTCATGGTAATAACCACTTGTGAGATGAAGCCTTACAGTGAGTACAGAGGAAGGACTGCAGGTGTTGGTAACACACCTCTTCTTCTTTTCAGTGCCACAGAGGGTGATGTTGAACAGCACCACCTTCCTTAATGGGCCAATTATACTGAAGTTCCATTTAGAAATGGTTTAGAAAGAATTAATAAAAAGTAAAGCATGTTACAAACATGAGAAGTAAATGCTACTGGTGCCTAATTAGCTTTCTCAACATGGAACCTCTCAATAAGCTTTTGCTGTAGTCCGTAGTGATCTATTACAATGTTTTTATTAAATTATTTTTTAATAAAATATTCTCTCCTTCTGTTAAGTATTTATAAATGGAACTTTAATTTGAAGCGTGACTGCAATCCTAGTTGTACCTATATCCTCTTTATTGAAAATAAAGAGCTTTGAAGATAGAACTGTCTCTAGGGCCATCTGTTCACCTCTTAAGAGAACATATACTAAAAAGAGAGGGAATACCCAGCATTTTTTTACTGACACAGATGGGATTCAGCTTCATATTAAAAAAGAAAAAAAAAGGAGGAAAAAAAGATAAATTAGGATCAAAATTAACTGCAGGGTACCAAACAGATACAAAAAGGGCTACACAGAGATGGGGATTTCACTCCCAGAAGGTGTCCTGGTACCTGCACAGTGTCTGAGGATAGTTCTCTGTGCCCATAGACATTGAAACATAAGAGACAAACAAAAGAACAAAAAAAGAATCCAAAAGTAACTTATCTGGAGTGTGACTCCAACAGAAAAGCACACAAACACGCACAAAAGCACCAAAAATGCTTCTTCCCACATCTCTCTCTCTCTCTCCCTGAGATAAATCCTCACTCACCAAAGAGTATCAGCCTGTATTGTATTTGTAAAGTGCAAATTAAAAGTTTCTCTAGAAGATACAACAGGTCCCGCAACAGGAATAATCCAAAACTAGAGCTTACCCCAACGGATCAGCACTCGCCATCCTCGGAAAGGGAAAAGGAAGAGAGAGGGAGAGAGAGAAAGAAAGAGAGGGATGTGGAGGCAGGTGGAGAGAAGAGTAGGAAAAGCAGAGTGAAATACTGTTCGGAGAACTGAATGATCATCATTATTGCCACCGGTGCCTATGTCTTCAGAGACCAGGAACACTAGGGGGACAGTTTCATTTACCAGAAAATATCTTTTGTCCTGCTCATGATACCACAGACACATCCAACTTTGGCACTGGGGAATAGGGAGAGGGACATACAAAGGCTGTAAAAAAATAATTTCCCAGCCAAATCCCAATTAAACCAGTCAGCAGAGCAATGGGTTCACACTTCATGGTGCCTCTCTTTTCTGCCTCTTACGGAAGGCACAGTGACATCGGACTGTTACCAAGGCAATTGTTCTTTTTGTCCCCAGTTTGCTCAAGATAGTGTCCCTCTGTCCCCCAAGCTGGCCTGGTAAGAAGTACTTTTTTTTTTTTTTTTCCATGACTGAACTGTGAAACTTATTGGTTATTAAAGCATGCATTTCTGAGCCAGCTTGGGAGCCCAGGGTACAAGATTGTAGCTCAAGCTGTGAATCTGCTTTGATACTGGCTTATTAGTCATGATGGTCTTACAGTCAGAAATTCAGATTGGCTAGAACATACCAGCTCAGCAACCCGGCACTTATCTCTGTGGATGCCATCTTGTGCTCCAGGAGCTCATTTGTCATTTAAAATAAATTCAGTCTCTGGGTCTTAAAGGTTGCAAAGAAAATCTTTCAAATGTGAATGGAGAATAAATCAACGCTGTGATGAAAAGAGCCTGAAACAGCAGCTCTAAAAGCAGAATCAATCTCTGGCACGTTGACTTTGAAGCCTGGCGACAACCAAAAACTTCAGTATTCTTAATTTTTCTCTACTAAACAAAGCATTCAAAATCAAGAAGAACAGTCAGGTTATTAAGCTTTCAGAGGGGCAGGTAAGCAAGCTCAGGAAAGCATCACCACCTTTTCACATCAACAAAGATTAGAAGCAAAAAAAAAAAATCTCGTGTTATTAAGCCAAATTATTTTCAAGTCGGATGCAACGCTTTTTTTCTTCTCTGTCTCCTTCCCTCTCTCATTCTCTCCATTTTCAATAACAGGCTCCCAAGCTGCCAGAGCTACTTCTGGCTGGGTGAGGAAAATCCATTCTCCACAAGATGATCACCAACAGAAATGCCAAATTTAATATATGCCCAGTAGATTTCACAGTTTACTGCTCAGTGCAACTAGCCATGCTTCTGGTTACATCAACATTGCAAACGCCGGGCTGGGCAACACAAGGCAGCTTTGAGAAAAGTTAAAATTAAACCAGAGTTTGAATAGAAAGAAAAAGTTGTTCGTGCTACGCATCAGTAGAGAAGTGGAAAGAAGCATTACAGTAAGTTCTTTTTTCATGTGTTTGAGTGACACTCCATTTGTGTTTTGGCCTGGAGTGCAAATTTGGGTGAGATCTGATTCATATATATACAAATACATGTATGTGTATATATTTAGGGACAAAGGCTGTCCTCAATTGCACCTGTACAAATCTATCTACAGCGATGTAACTGAGAAGAGCAAATTGACACCCATTGTATATTGGAACGTGTGTGTATATTTACACAGAAAATACACCCATATTCACACATGCAGAATATTCAACTGTAAATAGAATGGGTGCAAGAAGGTTGATTCATTTTTCTTTCAAGTCATTTTCCCAACAGGGAAGGCACCAAAGAGGTTAACAAAGAGAATGGAAAGCAAATTGACAATAGGGAAAAGGAAAAGGGGAATGAGGTTTAAAAAAAAATAAATGAACAATCCCAGGACACAATAGACCCAGAAGCGCAGACATGTGCATTCCCTACAGTACTGAAGCAAGTGAACTACGGAGCTGCAGCAACCCAGATACAGAAGAAGAGAAGCACTGAAAGGGAGGGGGGTGAAAGAGAAAGTCAGAAAGAAAAAGAAAAAGAAAGGGACAGTGGCCTCAGCTACTAAGACAACCATGTGCATCTAGAGGGAAGGGACCCTTAAAGATGCAGTATTCCTTTAAAAAAGACATCATAAAGTTGGATAATTAAACACTGGCCAAAAATTGAATGGCCACCATGATTAGCTGGCCCCACTTTGCTGGGGTTCTCTTTGCTGTCTATCCCTTCATGTGGCTGTGCGCAGATCCAGAATCCAGGTCCTCTTGCTTCCCTACCACTGAGGTGCTTCATCCTAACTCTGCAGAGCGGGAGGGAGGCGACCCCAGAGAATGGGATCCTCCCAAAATCAGCCTGCTCCTTCACTGAGAAGGACCCTGGGTGATCCTCATGCAGTGCTCCAACCTTCTCCTCCTGTACTCTGAAGAATATCACCAGTGAGAGGAAACACAACATGCCCATGTCTGTTTAACTCCCCAGCGGTTACCAGTCATTCCCTCTGCTCCTTACACAGCCGTAGCAGCTGCTACAGGAGGACAGAGGGACAATGAATCGTGCTGGGAGCATCTGCTGAAAAAACCTCCTCCTGACACAGACAGAATTCCTGCACTTCTGTTACTGGACCTGACTTTTAGTCACTGCGGAAAAGCTCATCTTCAGAGTAGTTTCAGAGTAACTTTTAGTGCAAGAAGTGCCGCACGCTGAAGAACAGAACTCATGTATAGGGAGAATCAGAGAGAGGAACAGGGATGTCCATGTCTATGGTAATAGCTGGGGAAAGCCAAGCCACTAAAGGCTGTATAACCACTACTTCTTCATGGCTGTGAACGTAGAGGTTTCCAACAGTTCGGGTCCAACCCTTGTTCCTATTTTAGCACCTTCGAGAGGGTGCTTCACACAATATGTGAGGCACAGTCTCTCCTGCAGATGCACGATATTCTTCATTGTGGCAGGTTCAAGACTCGAAACACTGCCCACAGAGGACTGCCTCAGCCTGCCAAAGGCCAAAACAGAGGCTGTCCCTTCCACGGGTTCCTATTAAATGGGGAAATGGAAAGAAGAATGGTGTACAAAGTCCATAGGTTCCTTTAGGAGCCCACTACTTGCCCACTTTTTAATCATACAGAACTCTCTTAAGCTTTGGGTAAGCTAATGCTTGTCCAAAATGTATGAGGACTACATTCTGATGAAGAACAATCCATTGGGATGACAGCTTTTAACATGAGAGAAAAATTCACTTCCTCTGAGACTAAACTTTCAGGAACAACATATCCACTAAGAACCTCCCCAAAAGTCCAAGCTTTTTTTTTCATTCATGGACTCACACAAGTCCACTTAAACTCCCTAAATCTGGTGGCCTGCCCATCTTCCATTGTGCCTCTATTCACAAGGGTTGGGAGTCACATTTTTTGTGACTTTTCACTTCAACTGCTAGATTGGAATCATCCTCCAAAAGCTCTGTCTTCCATGGTCTTCTCTTGTGTTCTCTGGTGCAGGCACAGTAGTCTAAAGGAGTTTGTCTCTTACCTACAGGCACTTCATATTTTGCTCTGTCTGACACGATTTCAAAGTTTCCTACCATTCTGTCACTGACTCGGTCGTGCTGCTGTTTCTAGTGCTGGCAGTGGAGCACTCTGGGCTTTCCTAGTGTTTTAAATTCCAATCCTTCCCAAACCAGTCTTAGCAACTAAGGCTTCTACCCTGGGCATCCTGGCAGAACTGAACCAGAAGTAGCAGTGGGATGAAATTTCACTGGGGAAAACCTTGGTACAGTCACAGGCTGCACTGGGGATAGCCTCAAATGAATGATACGGTACAAAAATATGCGTGGTGTGGGGCTGTAAATATCCCACCCTCTTTGGTGCTCTCTTAAGAGAGAACAGAGCTCTGTCCCCACACGGAGAAGGTAAGTACTGCATCTTTAAGGTCTCAGCAGTGAGGTAGAGGAGAGGAACATATTGTCAGTGTTTATACCTTTCTTCTTTGTTGAATTTGGGATTGGCTTCAGAGATATCCAGGCTTTTACTGAACATTGTTTTACTATGGCAGGAACAAAGCGAGAAAACAGAGTTACTAGTGTGGACATTTATAAAAAGAGAGTCACCTGCAGCAATGCTGGACACCCAGCCCCCCAACCCCTCCTCCCCTTTTTAAGCAATGCTCTGAAAAACCTTTCTTTTACTTGCCAGCTATGGCCCAAACCTGCACAGTGCTGAAGTTCATTATCTCCCCTTGACTTCTGAGGTCTAAGATGACTTCCCCCATACCTACTTTTAAACTCTGATCTCCGTTATCCAACCAAAATTCCAGGCATCATCTACTTTGTCACATTGTCCAGGGAAAACAGAACATGCCCGAAGGCACAAAGTGCAAGCACTCAAACGTTTCTCAGACTTTTCTAGAAGACCACAACACTAAGCACGATCTGGGAAAAGGTTAAAGTCAGACCACAGAGCCTCTGAGAGGAAAACCAATCCATTTGGTAGTCTAATTTGTAGGGTCCATTACCACTTACTCCCAACACTCTTCCCTATACTCAGTGTATAGAGAAATCTCCTCCTTTATCATCTTGGGTCTGAATCCCCAAAGCTTAGAAGCAAAATTCCCTGTGCTTTGCTGAAGGGGTGGCTCTCTGTAATGTATTTCACTGGTAATATGCTTCACTGTTTCACAGAACACTGCTCCCTAATGTTAGCTGATCTTTCATGCAAGCTATCCACTTTAGCAACCAGAAGAAAATGAATAGTTAATGAAGCCCATTTTAGAACAGTTTTTGGACTCGTGCAGCAGAGCTGCTGAAAATTTCTAGCATATCCCCAAGGGGTTCTAGCTCCCTAGCATGGAATTCTTCCTGGTCTGTGTGATTTTGGCACAAGGGACAAATTAGGCGGTGTTAAACTAAGCTCAGAACCTACCTCTTCTGACATTTCAATGAAATACCAGATAGTCTGAGATGTATGGTTACCACAACAGCAGAAGCACTTAAGATATAATTATGACCCCGTTTAGTCGACAACTAGCAGGGAAATTCAAGAATTAATAACCCTCAGTCACCAGTTTTAGGGTGGCTGGTGTTTGTGCACGTGAAGAAAGACCCAGTGGAGAACACTTGGAGAGGTCAGCACAATAATTTCAAGGTGTCCGAAGCTCCTCAAGCAGCCTTTGTGCTGTGTTCCCCACCTCCCTTATCCAAAACTAAGGCACTGAAGGACTTTGTTTTTCACTTAACACTTTCTCAGCCCGTAGAGTTGAAGGCTGCCACCTTTCAAATCTCAATGGAAAGATTTGCTCTTAAACAAGCCAAGATCAGCCACTTGGAGGGTCCCCACGTGGTTACCAAAAGCATAGCTCATCATGCAGACACATAAGCCAGAGGTTATAACCCTTTATGTAAGCAAACATCTGTTTACTACTGGGAACAAGGACAATAGGACTAAACCACAAGACACATGGGTGTGTTCTGCCCACTGGTTGGATGAGTATCTCTGCCAGCTCATGAAAGAAGCAATGGCTCTGTGTCTCCGGATGGTTACACAAGTCATCTGTGTCTAAACAGGAGACCTGTTTTCATGGTCCACCTCCCTGTCTTCCTAGCACTGTAGAATAAAACCAGTGAACAGCCATCTGTAGAGACCAAAAACTGTCCTTAAAAAAGAATCCACCTCTGGGATCTAAGCCCTGCTGCTGTAAAATCCACTGTGAGTGGGTCGTTTCATGGAGCAGAATACACGACTAGCCATTAAAAATCCCCCACTCCTGGGGGAAGGCACTTGTCGTTTCGTTACTGACTCTCCTGGCAGATGGTGCCCCCTCAGCAATGCATCGTCCCCAGACAATCCCCATGCAGTGGTGTTCGTTAATGAAGCCAGTTCATGTTATAAACGACTGTGCTGCCAGCAACACAAAATGTGCTGTTGTCATCTGTGGATGTGGATGGTATGAATCATGGAAGCTCGCACATGGAGGAAAAGAACATCTTCCCTTTAACCCCTTCCAAAACAAGCACTGCCAAGCCCATCATCATCAGTCATGGCGTTTTTATATCCCTTTCTTCATCCTTAATCACACCTTTATGTCCAGCCCTGAGCTGTGGATGCATTGCTCTGTATCTCTTTTGTGCCTGGCAGGTTTCACTTCCTCCTTAAGCTGAAGTCCTTCACTGAGATGTAGCCTGGATAAATCTGTGCTCTGAACTCATCTCAGACCTTTTGATTTCAGTTTTTTCCTCACATGCAGAATTGAGACATTTAAAAGCAAAGGAAATACTTCGGATAGCCAGACACAGCTTTGCCTCCTCAGACTTTTGAATCCAGAGTCAAAGCTGAGAGCTGGAAGAAAAGGTTTTAGCTCTCAGAAAACTTTGGGATCATCCTAACATCTCCTGGGTTTTCTACCTGGTTGGACACTTACTGTAAAGAGCTGGAGGGTGCTGTGACTCACAGGCAGCCCTGGGCTGGGGGAAAGGGGGTCACACCTGTCTGGCTCTGGGAGCTTCATGGCCCATGTGTCTACCAGGCATCAGATTAAATCCTGCAAAGTGAATCAGGAGTGAGCAACTGTTTGTTGTAGTGTTCACCCTCACCACTTTGAGGGCTGTGAGGAACACTGAGCACACCCTGTCCTGAACATTTCTTTCCCCAAGACCTCACATCAAAGCAAACCACCATGTTCTAGATGGGCTTCCAAACTACACTACCATCAAAAATCTTTATGGCAGTGTAGCTCAAAGCCACACATCTGGTCTGAAACAAGTTCTAGCACATTCTGGAAATCACCACCTTTTCCTCACTGGAGACAGAACTGTAACAGCTGCCAGCAAAGCTTTCCTGCAACTTTAGGGGCCTTTGGACATGAAATTATTTCACACTCTTCACCCAGTTCTCAGTCAGCAAAGGGAGTTTCTGGGCACAGCAGGCTCTTTTTGAGCAGATCTTAACAGCTGAACAAAAAAACCCATGTCATAAAGCTGAAATAGAAGTTACAGCAGCAGCATCCTCCATATATTTGAAATGTTCTTTTATCATGATTGATTTATGCAAGTGTGACTCCAAACGAGTGTGCTTCCCTTAGGCTTGTCTTAGGGACTGAGGAAGCCACTTCCATGGTACACACAACTGAACTTCCACAGTTCACTCACTCTCCCAGAAACTTTCTTGAGGAGACACCATTTTCCTCTCCTGTTTCTCCACAAGACTGACACTTTCTTTGATAGAAATGAGCCAAAAATACACATCACTTTACAGGCATGTGGTAATTTATGTGGGTCAGATGCATGCTGGCTCTGACAGCACGTTTTAGAAGCATGTCCAGGTGCCTGGATAGGGATTTCCAGATTCCAGCAATTCTCATGACATGAAGGGTGGGATTCATCTCATTTAACTTTGGGTGCCCAAAAGCTAGGCACCTAATTCAAGGCAGTCACCTAGACTCTTGTTGTAGGCTACGGAGACGGAGAGGAAGAACCAGAGGGCAGTTTATCCCGTCTAAGATTGTTGGAACAGAGGCCATATGTATCTGACACCCTCCAAAACCCTTGTCTGCCCCCACTGCCTGGAGTGACAGCCTGTATCACAATCTTAGATTCAATGCCTATGCTCTCAACAATTAAAAAGAGGTGAGATGGATCTTGCCCAGAGCACATGGTGGTTTCCTAAGCAACAGCTGCAAGCGAACAGAACCCTAAAGCCCCTGGCAGGACTTCTGGTCCAGTGTGCACAAGCGCTGCTGGCTGCCACATCACGTTGCCAATGTGCTCAGGAGTTGTAATGAGTGCTGGCGCGAAGAGAAAAGCTCCACAGCTCCTCTGGATGTAGAACATAAAAGGGGGTAGCAAACCCAGACAGGCAGGACTCCTGGGTGAAGGAGAGACCCACCTCTGTCCATGTTGTGCCATTTCAATAGCTCTGCGAGCAGGGACTGGGGATCCGCCATCTGTCACACTGAGAACCTCCATCGACTTCCTTTCTGGCCGCCGCTTCCCATGCCTGTTCAGCATTGGGGAGTCCACACGCTTCCTGGGGGGATCTTTATGAAAAGAAAACGCTGTCAGCTGAATTCGGCCGTGACTTACCTCACACGGGTTGCTTAAAGCCTCTCTCTCAACAATCTCTCTCGCACACCTCCCTTACAGAGACAGGCATCTTCGTGATGGAGATCAACGTTCCCAGCCTCTCCCTGCTTCCAAATGCCCAAACTTTTAAGACCTAAGTTGTGCTCCACCCACACGTATGAGCCCTGAAAGTATGAGTGCTGGGAACTAATGGTGTGACTACAGCACGGCTTCCAGAAATGACCCTACCAAGCTGGTAAGTGCAACAACGAGATGTCAACATGAGCTACAGCACAAGCCATTAGACACAGCAGAAGCCACCGAGGGATCCTGGAGGTGTACTCAGGTTGCCAGAGCTTGCCTTCAATGTCCCTAGCAGCTAGATCAAGTGTGACACAGGGACATGAGTATGTTCTGAACTCAGAATTGGATTCTTTTCTAAAAACATAGCCTTTTTTTCCCCCATGTTTAAGATTAGATTTCAGGTTTTCCCCACTGCTTTATATTTTTTCCTCCTTCAGCATTGCAAATTAAATGTACTTGTCTATCTGAGATCAATCTCCACTGAGAGCTACTATAATCTATCTCAGAGGTCCTCATACAGCTTCTACTGCTACAGTAACTAAGTGCTTTACACTTTTTATTGTGTAACATTTCCATGAGATATTGAAGTGATACTTTATGCAGAGTGAAAACTGAGGTATAAGAATGAGATATTTAGTGACAACTCATTCTTAAAGGTGCTGCAAACATTTACTGAGGTTCTCAGGAGCACCTAAATTGCTCTGAAAAGAGTCTCAAGATACCAAACTGCATTGCAGAAAGTGACCTGTGAAACCATACACACCTCCATGGTGAAGCAAGGAACTGAAGACAGAGCTGCTGAGATGTTTTATTACTAACATCTCTCATGGCTTCAAAACAGTAAAAAGGAGGAAGGCAGGAAAAAATACTGCAGGATTTTCTTTTCTTTGGTTGGGCTCTTTCAGCTCCTTCCCTCTATTTATAGAGACACTCTTAATTTTTGTGGAAAGTGACCACTTGTAAGAAAAGGGTAAGTTTAGACTGGACATTAGTGAAAATATTTTCACAGAAAGAGTAGTCAGGCACTGGAACAGGCTGCCCAGGGAGGTTGTTGAGTCACCATCCCTGGATGTGTTTAAGATGTGGTTTTGGGGAACATGTTTTAGGGGTGAACTTCGTAGAGCAGGGTTAATGGTTGGACTTGATGATCCCAAGGGTCTTTTCCAACCTGAATGACACTATGATACTATGAAATGTAGAAAGAAGCTCACGGTGCCCAACCCCTAAGGCTTCTTGCTCTGCCAGGATTCCTTTGTGAAAGCAGAAATACCACATTTGACAATTCTACCTCTGCTTCCCAGTCTGATGGTATTACTGTTATTATCCTGCCTTCCTCACACCCCCATCTACTTTCTTGTTTCCTCTCTCTCTCACATCACATTTTTTAGAACAAGATCTCTTTAAGGCAAGGCTTATTTTTGAAACAATGAGGGTGAGAGAAGACAGCTCAAATGCAAATGGGCTACTGATAACAACTGACCCCATTACTGTGCCAGCCAAGCATTCTTTCTATTAATGGTAATGTTCCTGTTAAAATTTAATTAGAAATAAAGCAGTTGTATCTCGCTCCATTTCAAAGTACTTCCAGTAATAAAAAGGTAGTTCAAAATACTAGTAGGGGCAATGACCTCTAGATCAGGAAAAACATATAGTGCATAAAGTTGAAGGGAAAACAAAGGGAGATAAAGCTAATAAAGCATTTATACTGGGTGACTTCAGCTGCCCACATGGTCAAAAGTAACCTGGGACAAAGTTTAGACATTTCAAACTCCCACTTCTTCAACCAAGTTCAAAGGATGTGAAAGAATTGAACCCCCAGGAGAACTGCTGGTATTGGAAGTGTGACTAGAGCTGAGTAACACACACGTGACAGCAATGAAATTACGTTTGGTATCAACAATAGAGTTGATACAAGTTTTGCAGAGGGATATCAGACGTTAGAAAGGAAGGGGAAAAAGAAGGAAGATGAAGAAAGCAGCCAACGTCAAAAGAGCGGAGATGAGTAAGCTCAGACTACATCAATGTTAGTTAATAATAGAGTCTAAATGAGAAAGATGGAAAAAGGCAAGAAAAACACTTAATGACAGGTATTTTAAAAGGCAATTTGATCCAAGCATGTTCAAACCAGAAGACTCTAGCAAATGTAAATTCAGCTGAGTGACACTTGCAGAAGTGACAGTCCAAATATAAGGTGGACGTTAAAACACAGGGAAGAAGAAATCTGAAGAGGAATCAGCTACAGGCTTGAATAACAGTGTTTTGTACAGCCAGTGGAAGGAGAAAGCTTGAGAGAAGGACAGTAGCCAGAGGGACCATGAAGGAATCAACCAAAAATTAAGGAGGAGAAGGACAAAAGGACAACACTAACAAGCTAAATGGTTCTCTTGTATCAGCCCCTGCTGTGCAAGATGCTGGAAGATACTGATTTCCATTCTGTATTTTAAACTATCAAAGAGAGAGGCAGAGCAAAGAGAGCAGGTGGTGAAACACACCTATAAATTCAACAGCAGCAATTCACAAGAGTTTGATTGAAAATACACCCAGAAGCTTGTATAAATGTGGTTGAGCTTCTAAATGAAGGTATTTGATTCCTCTTTAAAACTGGCTACAATTCTACACTATACATGGCCGAGGGTAGAAAGTATTGTACGTTATTTATTAAAAGGATCTGAATAGAAAACAACTGGGCACTGAATCTGTCACCGCTGACAAGTCTAAAGATACTAAAGAAATAGTTAAATGCACAGCCATCCTGCCACAGAGACTTAAGTGGTGTCTTCTAGAAGCAGTAGAAGATTTTGCAGAAGTACAGGAATGAAATACAGGAAAACCTCCAGTGTTTATCCTTCTTGATTCTCTGGAAATATTTCACACAGGGAAATAAAAACAAGACCTAGCTGGGATCTGTGACAGCTCTGAGGATGCATATTCCTTTTGTTTCGCATCAGAAAAGTGAAGCAATTCCTAAGGATTTTTAGAGGAAGAGAGAATCATGCAGGTAATGATCCAGTTATAAAGCATTCTTCTGGAAGGTGGGAAATGAAAGTTCACCTTCAGAGTTTGGATGGGGCACCTATATCCTATATGGCTCTTCTGGCCCAATCCTCATTCTCTGGTTTATTAAGAAACTCCACCCACAAAAAGCCTTTTTTTTTTTTACTGAGAAGGTGGTGAGGCCTTGGAACAGGCTGCCCAGGGAGGTTGTGTAATCACCTTCCCTGGAGGTGTTTAAAAAACATCTAGATGTGGCACTTCAGGACATGGCTTAGTGGTCCTGATAATATTTAGTAGGTGGTTGGACTTGATGATTTGAAGGTCATTTTCAACCTTAATGATTCTGTGATTCTGAAGACTGTGCCAGGCTGAGCTGGCCGTATTTTCACCTGCATCCATCCTTTCTGAGACCTAACATGCAAAAAAAAGAGGAAAAAGCAAAATACTCTGAGCTGCACTTTTATTTTTTTGGCAAGAGCTCAGGCAATGCACAACTTTCCTGAATGTGGTTTTTTCAAGCTGCTATTATTAAATCTATTACTTTTTCTCTGCTCTTCTTTGTTTGTGCAAGGCCATTGCTAATGGCTAATGATGAGATATTCATCAGAAGCATGACTGCTCTTAATTAAACCTTGCCCCATGTTCTCAGAGATACTGCTGGGAACAGAGGAGGTGGAAACCCCCTGTGGAAGAGGAAATACAACTTAAAAACACTCAAAGAATAATGCTCAAAGAGCCTAAAATGTGCCAATGAGGCACAATGGTACATTCAGAGCAATGTTTCCCTGTTGGGGAACATTTTCAATCCTTCCAAAAAAATAAAATACAAGAGTGGAATATAATATTTCAGTTCAAACCATGAAAATAATATCAGCGTGTGGAAGAGAGACAGAAGATGTATTTAGGGCATAGCTACCTATTCACTTACATGCTGGACATGAAGTTCCTAGAGTCACCTTGCTGCTTTTCTTACAACAAAAGCATTTCTAAACCAAGATGATGGTGTCCTTACATGTCAGGATAATCTGCTTGAGTCAAAAGCTGATTAGTAAAGTGTTAGATGACAAACTGCACTGAGCAAGGGGCTTTTGACCACAGGACCTGCAGCTGGCATATCTACCCATCTTTGTCAGAATCCCTGCTAACATGATCTCTATAGCTCCATCCAGGTAAGAGGTTAAAAGTTACTTCATTGACTAAGAATTTCCATCTCTTCTCCCATAGATTTCCCTGCAAAATGATAGGGTTTGGATCCTGGAACTTGGATAGCAAGATAAGAATTCAACAGAATATTAACAAATGTTCCATATATCACTGCCCTGTAGGCTTGGGCGATTCCAGGCTTTCCAGTGAAAATAAAAAGAGAACTTTGCTTCTAGCCTTCAAAGTGCTGAAATGCAGTACCTGAAAATCACAACACTACTGTGTTAAAATGCTGTTTCAGGTCATTGATGGAAGTGACTAATAAAGTTTATTAAACTTTTGTCACTCTGGTCAGCAAGAGTCACTTGTAGAGTTAGCTCCTTAGGGAAGCATTTGTCCCATCATCTGGATCAGTGAAGTGCTTGGTGATCAGCAGTACTAATAAACCAAGGAATAAAGAGGTATCATACAAGCTTTATAAGATATATAATCTTATTGCATTTTAAGCTTTAAAAATCATTCAGAGATAATCTAAAAGCACGTGATTTTGATGTACATACTATAAACAGGTAAGTGATATTATTCATATTTTCAACAGTGTAAATATTGACCTACAGAGAAGAGCAGTGTGATATTGCCTGTAGATCAGTAATTTGGAAACTCTGCTTGTACTGCTTCTAAACCTCATCTGCTCACACAGAGCCAGGCTGTGGGGCCATGAGGTTTTTAAAGATCTGGTTCATGACCAGCTTGGATGTTTCTGTATTGTGTCTTGAAAAAATGAAGCTTTGGGAGCTTAATCACAGACCAGACCTGCCTGCCTCAGGCTGGGGATTCTCACCGGTGCTGTACATGGGTTCAGTTGGAAGGTGACAGTGATGCTAGGGCTTGGGTATATACATATGAAAAAAACCCCAAACCCAAACCCAAACAAATGGTGAAGAGGAACTAATTGAGATGGGTTTGTGGTGACATGGTCATATCTGCAGTACCTATTTCATTTCTAGGGGGAAGATCCTCATCTTCATGACTAGGATACCTCTCCTTCCGGTCAAGCAGAAGAAAATAAATCATTTTCTCTTGGTTTTCTCTGAAAAAAAGAAAAAAAATCTTTAAATTTGAAGAGAAAAAAACCCCATCCACTTGTAGATAAATAATCCTTATCATCAAACAAACAGCTACAATTATTCTAAGTAAGCTGGAAATGGTCATGTACCTGCCAGCTAGACACACAAACCACAAAGCTTTTGAGAACCTTGCTGTGTCCACCAGGCAGCTAGTGAGAGGAGGAAATGGGATTCTCGTGTTACACACACAGAACAGAGGCATGGGACAGATGAGGTAATGTGTCCACAGGAAGCAAGTGTGGCAGCAAGACAGGTCTCCTGAGCCTGTAAGTGCTCTTCTTAACACTTGTGTCCCTCTTAACACCTCAGGAAATATACCAGATCTTGGGTGCAAGCTTGGAGTAAATCAAAGTTTTCCACAAAGGCAGATCCAACAGAATAACAGCAACGATACCTCCTCATCCAGACTACATGGCCCATCTTTTCATGAAGTGACCTGGGCTGTCAGCAAGGGGGGAGACAGCACGACACCTCCATTCCCAGTTAGGCTGTGAGCACCTGACACATGGTGCATGGAAATGGTGCATGGAAAGCCCCGTGCTTGCTCCCAACACCTCACTAGCAAATGAGCAGCCAGAGAGGTTGTTACTGGTCCCTCACAGCAAGAGACATTAGTTAAAATGCTCTCTACCTCTCCCCAGGTTTATAAGCATCCCAGCCCGTGGACACCCAACTGATATGAAGACTGAGTAAGTGCTTACTCTTCCGACAACAAGTCCTGTAAGAGTTTATTTCGGTCACGGAAGCAGCCTAACGAGTGCATGCTATCTAACACGTCTGGATCAATATCCTCCAAGGAAGGGAGAGAACGAATCTGCACCTTTCGAGGGATTGGTTGCTCTGGTTCTGGCTCGTTCTTACCCCCTCTGCAGAGGAAAGAAGATGAGAAAGAGAAAGAGAGCAGGGAAAGAAAGAGAAAAAAGAATCATGAGTCACAAATGAACCCATCCTTTGAAACACAGCCTGCAGCAACAGATGGAAATAGATTGTTAAATCCCCACTGTGAGCCCAGAGCTCCCAAGCAGACAGACATTTTTTTCAGAAGAAACCACTGCAAAGGCTCAAAGTGACCAGCACCTTGTGGATTTGTGTCTTTAATGAGCGATGTCCACCTTCAGTCACAAAGGCAGCGGGAACTTCACTTACCAGTGCCCTCATAATTTAAGCAGCTGTTCAGCATCCCAGTGCCAAACATTTCTAAAGCACCACATGGTTTTAGAGATGCTGTCTCACCAGCAGGTCAGACCTCAGGTTAGCAGGCTGCAAGAACAAGCAGAGGGGTGCTCAGGAGCTGCGAACAAACCCACCGCTGGATTGCACCAATTCTGGTGACAACCACCCCAGCAGCAGTTTCTTTCTTCAAAGCTTCCAATGCAATTGAGACACCTCAGTGTTCGAGTCCCCACCTGACTCACTTTACAGGGTTTGGGGGGAACCCGGGGTGTTTATTTACACCCCCAAATAACAACAATCTCTGCTTCTCTTCAGACATGTAACCTTGAGAGCTGTGGCTCAAGCACGATGGCCGAGGTCAGCGGCAGACCCTGGAATACACCGTTGGCAGCAGAGCATATTGCTCTTGTACAAGAGAAGTTACCACAGGCTTCCTGCATAATGACCTCACCCCATTCACTGGGCTCAGGAAATATTGATTATTCAATGCAATTAAACACCCTGTCTGTAAGAAAAGAGGTCAAAGTGTCAGGGTATCTGTAACCGAACCAATGATATAAATTGCAGGTACCCTGAATATCTTTTGGGTTTTTTTTCAGTAGGCAGCGAGCAGTTTCTGTAACCTGCAGCTGGATTTGGTGGTGGTGGTACTGTGGCTGGAGAAACCACCTACCCTGATGGTAGATGGTAGCTACTCCTACCTCTGAGGTCAGGATCTAGCTCTCAGCAGGTGGTCAGCCACGAGTAAACCATAACCTTGTACTATTAAAGCCAGTGATGACCTTGCCATTAAGATAAATTCTTTCGGGATGGACCTTAGAACGGCAGCTGAGTGGTTTTGGTTCTTAATGATCTGCAGTTCACTTTTAAGAAGTATTGACTTAATTAATCATTCATTATATTACAAGCAGATGTCCCTAAAGGAATTTAAAGAGATGAGAAAGGATTGTTTTTTGAAAACTTCCAGGAAATCAGGGTTTCCTACTGGTTGCCCTCGTCTAGAGCAGAATATCACCTGCAAGCTTCTCTTCTATCACCCAGGGTTGGAGCCCTTTCTAGAGAGCACAGTCTGCCAACGTCTGTGCACTTGAGAAGCAGCTTCTCCTCTGCCCCACACCTGGTCAGCCTCAGACAGCAGCAGGAATTTTCACACCTCCTCCTCAGGTACCAGCCAAATCTGCAGCGAGGGAGCCCTGTCATTTGGCAACACAGCTCAGGGCTTCGGGAAATGAAAACCACAGGGTCGGGGCTATGACCGTCATGACTGGAGTGCCTGTTTGTTCCATTCCCAGTCTAGCAGAGTGACAAATTTGTTGCATTTCAGCCCACACAGACATCAAACAATGTCACACCATGAATGATGCAAATCACATCTATTTTTTAAAGGCCCACGTGAATACAATTGCTGCTTTACACCCCATCCTCTTGTGAGTGATTGGTGAGTACAGTGGCTCTGAGTCCAGGCCAGGGAGGACTTTTTTAGTCCATCCATGAAAGTCCCTCATGAATCACACTGAGATGCACATTTGCATCGGGGCAAAGCAAAGCAGAACCAGTACAGTTAGTCTTTTTTAGACTGATTTTTAGTAAAGCTGGTACCTTTGCCATTAGGTAATAACTCACTGTTACAGGAGTATGTATTTACCATAATAGATAATTTTATTTGCCCTCTTACTGTATTAAAAAAACCCCATGAAAGTAATTGCTGTTTATTTGCTGATTTATGATAACCTGTGCTGGAGGTAAAAATAAATTATTTCAATTAAAAAGACTTACAAAAAAAACCAACTCGATGAATTAATTTGGTTGGGAGAGCAAGAAGAGATGGAGGTTGGTGATGAAAGGTTTCTCTTTGGTTTCCTTCTTTCCTTTTTTTAGGTTGGTGAATCATATTTTCAACTTTCAAGACCTCTCTCTCTGCCTGCCTAGTCTGCAATTAATTTTTTCCCTCAGTTTTACAGTAGCCTTAATATTTATTTGAAGAATTGAAGTGAAATTGTTGGCATATTTCAAGTACAACGTTCAGGTCAGTAACCTGTATATAATGAAGAATGAGGAGTTTACATAGAACAGTTGTGTTCCATGAAATAAAGAAAAAAACAGAAACATGTGAGCAAACCAGCCATCGAGTAAAAACATTTGTAACCCCTCCTTCTCTGTCAGCATCAATATTTCCAGGCAAAATGAATGCAAAGAGGCTGTGAAACATTCCCAGATGAAAGTAGCAGGGTTCTGGAGGTGGCAGGGTTATTCACAGACTAAATTTAGCCAAAGGAGGTTAACCTCCCGAGGTCAATCCATAGCCAGGATAGAGAAAATGAGAGAGAGACTCATTAAAAAAGCTATTTTGAGCATCAGCTTCGTTTTAGGCAATCCAAACAGACTTCTGGAAGAGCCTTTCTCACTCTGCCTTGGCTACACTGGGAGTCTAAGGGAGACTTGCTTTTGCAAAACTCAGTTTCTACTATGGAAACAGCCTCAGATGCTACTTCCAGCGGGGTAAAACCCTGTTTATTGTGTCAATCATCAGAGATGCTGACCTTTGTTGAGAAGTACATGAATATGTTCAAATGTTTATGTCTGCGAGAAGAAAACCACCCCAAACCTTCAAATTTTAAATCTAGAATAAGGTCATGAAATAACATCTGCCTGACTGGGCATGGGAGCCTTGGACAACCATCCTCCAACAGGTGAAAACTTCCAAGAAAAAATATTGAAGAGGGTTCAATGAGATCTCATTTTATGTCCTGCTCCAGTTTTGATAAAAAAATAAGTTTTGATCAGAAAGTCAGCTGATTTCACTGCACGAAAAACAGAGGTCAGCTGTCCAGTCTGATGTAAACAGCATTTACTTCTGGCATTGCTAGTAAGACATGACAGGAGGGGTGTTTGGGAGAGATTCTCCCCCCCAATTTCACCTACATTTATCCATGAGAGTCTAAAAAACAAAGACCTGCAGCAAACAACACTCCAGTCCTTCTGTGGTTTAAAAAGGTGCCAACTGGTAACTGCAGACAGCATGAAAGCTATGGGCAAACTGCTACCACCATTTCAGGGGAACTAAGAAAAAAACACATTATTCAACAAACTGTTGAATGCCCTCAGGTCCTACTGAAGTCAGCTCAGTCCAGAAGTGAACATTGCCCATAAGGGAGGATGAGAGAAAACAAAACAAATCAAAGCAAAGGTTTGTTGGGTTGGTTTTTGTGTTGTTTTTTTTTGTGTGTTTTGTTTGTTTGTTTGTTTGTTTTCCTGATGACAGGCTTAAATATCTGTTTATATCTTCCTCTGGTATTTCCCAAGAGCAGTGGCAGGATTATGAAGGCAGCACTTTCCTTATCACCCACCCGGGGAACCAGTAGTTATGCTGACCCTGAGAAGCAGGTAACAAAGCATCATTTCCTTGTTCAACACGTGAAGCATTCTTCTCAGCTTGATTATCATCGAGGTATTAAAGAAAAAACCCAACTTATCTACTTAGGTTTCTTGAAATACTATTAAAGCCACACAAAGTGCAAGGTCACTTTTGAAAGCCATCAATCTCCCTTACACCCAAACCACCAGGCAGGTGAGTACTTTCCTCGCAGGGCTCCTGCTTCACTGTCAAGACCGTGGTGTTTAATCAAGTCACAGAACTACTCTCACATCAACAGGTTACAAGGTCAGAAGCAGCCTCTTAGCTTGCTGTGGAGAAGGAGGAGTAGGGATTATGAGACAGAAAGGCTCTTGTTCACAGGTGCCTACTTATCAATACCATCATTTTTGTTTCTGCTTCAGAGCAAAGGCAAGATGCCACAAAGGAACAAATGAAAGCGTTCTCGTCAAGAAGGTATTACAAGGGATTGTCAGCAGCACTTGGGTAGCACACTAAATGTGGCTGTTAGTTGGGGGTTTCTGGGCTGATCACTTGCAGGTAGCTTTTTAACACAGCAAGTTGCTGGACTGAAGGTCTTATTTCAAGCAATTGTTAGTCACTGTGTAAAAAGTTCCTGGCTTGATACTGAAAGAGATTAAATTATACGAGTAGCAAAGTGTAAAAATAAAATAATAGATGCCTTCCTGTCCTCTGCCCCTTTCTCCACCTCTGTGAAAGCTGCTTTCAAACTCCAGTGTCTCTCCAGAGATTACTAGTATATCATACAGAAGCAATAATGACTGCATGCAAAAGTGAAGTAAAAAAGTGTTACTTACATATACCATATGTGTTTCTGAATATGTTCTAGCTGTAAAGGAAAAGAAAACAAGGAATTAGTGCTGTAAAACAGAAAAGGTAACTCCACAAGACATCTTACTCAAGTTTTGTTTTGGGGGAAAAGAGAGAGAAGGAAACAGAAACGGGGTCAAACAAATAACATGGCTAAACAAAATAAACTGTGCATGTGTGAGTTGACCTTCTCCCAGGACTCATTCTTGATGGGCTTCACATTTATCATTACAACCTAACAACCAAGTAGAATAAGGTTCCATGTCAAAATAAATGTCAAAATGTTCTATGTCTAAAACCAAGTAGAATAAGGTTCTATGTCAAATATGTTCCAGCCCCTGAACAGCAGACTGAAAATTTATTTTACTTCCCTCTTTCCTGTTTCACACTTAAGGATTTTACCATGTAATGAAGGACTGATTAAGGTTGAGCAGTGGCCTTGTCCAGCTCTGGAAGGCAGATCCCAGCAGATGTTACAGGATGTTTTCTACCAGCATGGGGAAAATGAAGTAACACCCTTTTTCTGAGAGAAACTCTTAACAGTAGAGAGAACAAACTGTTAAATGACTGCAGAATCTTCCTAATCTATTATTTCTTTATTTTTTTTTTAAAGCATCATCGCAGGAGGAAGGAACTTCTCATAGATGCCCAGGGATTATTCATTATGTGGACAGTATCTCTCACATTTCTCATTAGGAAGCACCTTTGTTCACACAGAACGATGCACACGCTCACTGCACACGGGCTCGCCGTTGTGCGACACGCAGGTGAGAGGCAGGTGAGAGCTGGAAAACAAATCAAGTGCTAACAGCTAGAAGATGAAATCACAGGCCCATTAAACTGGTCAGGAAGAACAGAGACAGCTGTCCTGCTCTTATTACTTTCCACTTCAATTTCAGAATAATGAGAATCAGAGGGGACAAAAAAAAAAAAGAATAAAGAGAGGAATTGGCAAGCAATAAAATCTCAGAGATAGGAAGAAGGTCTTTGCCACAGAGAGGAAGGAATCGGAGACCTCCATGCTATGGAACAACAACTCCGTGCCTGGGAAACCAAGAAGATCTGAGGTCAGCTCTATATGAGATCATTTTTCAAGTGAGACAGGGCTTTCCTCAAAACAAAGAAACAAGGGAGTGCAGCTTAGCAAAACATGACAGGAGGCTGGAGGGATCAGTGTGAGAGACAAACAACCTCTGCTAGAACCAAGACTGTATCAACACTGCAACCAGAGATGCAGCAGCTGCCTATCTCACTGGTGCTGGGAGCACCAGTGCCCCCCAGCAAACATATCCATGGGTTGGCTTCAGTAGAATAACCTATTTGTTTCCATAGATTTTGGCATCATTGATTATCAGGTCCCCAGTACTGTGAGGATCTGCTGAGGAGTGCACTGTACCTCCTTTGCTTGGGAAAACCTCCCTAGGAGCTGCACATCTACTCGTTTCTTCAGATCCACCACATGGAGGGCTGGAGATATTAACGACTTCAGACAAGACGCAGATGATACAGCTAAGCAATGTCCAAGCCTCTTTCATGCTTGCTTCTCCTGCTGCACTTTCTGTCTCCATGGGTCACATTGTTTTTCTGCGCCTGGGATACGCAGAAATACCACTGCTGAACAGACAGCAGCACTTCATGAGTCAGAGATGGGGAAGAAAGAAGGGTCACCAGTTCACGTTTTAGTCGCAGAACCTCTGGGCTCCTTCAGAGATGTCACAGCGAAATCCCTTCTGCCCAGCCCTGCTGGCCAACCTCCTTCAAGCTCACGAACCTAGAGCATTTTGCTGAAAGAGAGACCCTGTAGCACCTTGTGATGTACACTGGAAGGTGCAAGAGAGCTCTCGTGGCTGCCGTTCCCCTACACTTCTGACGTTCAACCCACCTCAAAACCACCATGGTGAAGCACGTTGGGACAGCCCAGGTACGAAAAGTCTTCTGTGAAACCAAGTTCTGCCCCAAGTCAAACGTCATCTCATTGAACTGTCTTTACAAGCATGCTCGCTGCTGCCAACGTCCTCGCTGCTCTTTTAAAGGTAATTAATTAATGCTTTGTTGCTTTTCATCTGCGTTAAAGTGACAGGAGGGTTCTGGGAGGGCGATTGGTTTTGACAAGGAGAAGTCTGCCTGCTTTTTACCAGGCAGTGCAGGGGAGGGAGATACACAGTGGGAGCTAATCTCACTCCTCCTGCCTTCATTTAAACACAGTGTTTAAATGCACTTAAGTGACGAAGGCATTTAACAGCCCTTCCCAGAGGGTTTTTCGTGCTGCTTGCACATGAGTTTGCCAAATTTAATGCCATTTTATGGGAGCTGTAAAAACGTTGCTCCCTAATATCTCCCAGGCACCGCAGGCAAGTGTCTCATGACGTCACCTCTGAAACAACAAAACATGCCCAGATCTGATGCACGTGCACAGTCAGAGGAGAGACTGCAAGGTAAAACGCTGCAATGGGAGGAGAGGGGGAATTCCTTTATCATGGTTTTATGTAAAATATCCTTCCAATATACATTAAACTCGTATACTGAAGGAGCCCCACCTGGAGATGAGACCCGCTGTGGAACAGAGCTGCACAAGCTCATCAGAAAAGGAGTTCTCCTCCCCCAAGGAGCTTACGTCTGAATTCTAAGGCAGGGAACACCAGATGGAGACAGACAGGCAGATGGAAAACAAGGCAGCGCTGTCTACATCCTCGGCACTGATCTCAGCAGAGCTGCTGCCAAGCTAAAAAAGTTCTGACCCAAAGGAAAACTTTCTTTAAGTCTGTGGATATGGATGAGGGCTTCTGGGCTTGAACTCATGTCAAATTTCAAACTTCCCTGTCCTGAAAGAAAATAGTCTCGAACCCATCTGTGCACTAAATCGACCCACACCTCAGATGATTCTTCTTCATTTAGAAGATCATCTAGTCTGAGCTTTGAGCTTCCTGTATAACATCAAGATAGAGGCTTTTCCCAACAAAAGGATTCAAGCTGGCAGTGCAAACGACACTGGTATAAACCATTATCTGTGTCAGTGTTAGCAGCTGTACCAGAACAGCCCCTGGGGACCTTGACAAGGGCAAGGAATCATTGTTCAATGTGCGTGGTGCATGAATAGGCCCTTGGCAACTAAAAGATTACAGCCCAAATACATCAACAGGACAATGACCTTCCTTCTACAGGTGGGGAAGTGAGATAATTTAAATGGTGTGATAGGCACCTTACCAGAGGACCTTCAAGAAAAATGAAGAAGGGATCGGGTGAGTTTTCCCTTGTTCATTTTGTTAATTGTTCTTCAGATGCTGTGGTCCGTCATCAGCATCCATTAGACCCAAGGAAAAAACAAGATCAAACAGAAAGCAGAGAGGAGATTCTGAAAATGTGTCTAATTTAAGTTGGATAATATTCAGAGACAGGTATTTCAGACTATGTGGACTGCCACCACAGAAGACAAGTCATCCTACTCTGGAACAAAATGTCAACAGTGGAGCAATACCAGCTTTATCAGAACAGCTTATTCTGCAGTATCTGCTCTGGTTCGTCTTGCTCTACAGACAAATTTCAATAATGCTCATTCATCTTTTAAAAGAAAGTGGACCTGAAGCTCCTTGCTCTCCCCTCTTGGCCTTTGTGGTTGTGTAGAAGCAGCTGTTGGCTGAGAATGCAAATGGACTCCACTACAGGAGCTGCAATTCTCTGCTGTAGAGATGCTGAGTCATTTGAAACCTCCAAGGAAAAAAAACAGAAGAGCACAGAACGAAAAGAATCCTGCAGTCCTGCGGGCACTGAGAGAAATCATCCTCTTCTATGAACCTTCTCAAACCTCAAACTAGTTCACTTTTCCCTCCTGACACTACTCCTGCCAGAAAGGTGTCTGAGCATCCCACTAACATGGCTAAAATGCTGACACTATTTTCTAGCCTACTTTCACATAAGGCCATTTGACACACATTAGTTTTCGTGCCAGTGTCTTCCTTTACTTTAAATAATCCTTCTCTCCCTAGTTATTACCTCTACAGAATATGCAGGCGACCAGTACAACCTTTCTTAGGCATCATCAACTTAAGTGGAGCTCTTTTAGGCTGTGTTATTTGGATAGGGTCTCTCAAATGTCCACCTCCCTAGTACTCATTCTTGGTTTGATTTAATCTGTTATGACTATGCGTGGTCAGAAATACCATGACCAGCACCTGGAATCAACTTTTGCAGTTGATCCTGAAAAGAAAACATGGATCCTTTTATGTTAACACACGTTTAGTCACACAGCCCCAGTAAAGGAGAGTGGTCAAGGATGTCCCACTAATCACACTGGAGGCTAGGCAATATATGGTCAGCATGAACAATACTCCACTAAGACATCATAAAGGAGAAAAAAGAAATCATACACAAAGAAAGGTAATTCCTGCTCCTTGAGGCAGGAAAGGGCCAGCACCACTAACTCTGAGAGCCCTCCTCTCCATTAATCCTCTCAGGCTCTAACGCTGGAGCCGAACGATGGCAGTTCAACGTGGATGCTGGCTCTGGTTTTGTTGATCACTTTAACAGATGGGCTGGGGAAGGTGTGGGTGTGCTGTGAAATGGCAATTACTGCAGGGAGGGAAATGCGCTCGGATGAAAAGGAAAAGCGATACAAATGAAAAAAAAAAACAACAACAAAACAAACACAGGAACAAAGCAGCGAGGGGAAAAATGAAAGAGAAATATTCTAGTGACCTTATATTTCACTATGTTTCTTCTGCTGAATTCACCAGTGAGATATTGAGCAAATGATCAGTAACAGTAACAGCTACATCTGCACTTACTGTGCCCAAGCTGCAATTCCACTCAGATCTTTGTATAAATATCAAATTGATTCAAGTGAGATATTTTCTAGGAATAGAGGCTTCCAAATAAACCTGTATTTATACTCTTTTTCACAGGACACAGCTAAAATAGAATTCAGATCTCTCCTCAGAATGAGCTACATATTCCCAGCTCCTGTGTGGTAAACAAAGAGCTCCCTTCTGCTGGGCTCTAATCGAAGTGAGTGGCACATGAGCAGCATGGGAGTGTGACTGCGGCAGGGACAGCAAACCCCCAGACCCTCAAGTAATGAAAACAGGATTGCAGCTAATAACAAAGAGCTATCCTTTTTTTTTTTTTTTCCTTCTGGCTCTCAGCTCTTGAATATCTTTTCTTTCAAATTCTTATTCACAATTCACTGGTTAGTGCCTGTCAATAACTATCCAATCTGTTGGTTTTTTTCCTCCCTAAGGAAATAAGAGCTTAATTTTGATCAAGATAAGGAGGAGGAGCATCTGTCACTCTGGGACCTTGATTTACCTGAGCTGTTTTCTCTCTTATTCCTGTACATTCTCTGCTGCACTGCACAATTCAAAACATTTAGAGAATATGCTCTGTGGAAAAACTCAGGACAATCTGAAGAAGATCTGACATCTAATGATCTGCTCCCTGCCATACTCAAACCATCAGCACTAAGATCTTTGAGAGGAAAAAAACAAGAGAAAAGCTGGTTTTGTTTATTTTGTGGAAAAGAAACTAAGGTGGAGGGGGGCTTGGTGACTTTCTTGGTGCTGAAGAACAGCTGTCTCATGTCTCAGGGTACCTACAGCTCTAACCTACCTCATGGTCTTTCCATGAAAATACTTGGAAAAATATTCTTTAAAAATCTGGTTTACATAAAGGCCTTTTAAAGTGTCTCATATTTTTGTTGTGTTCCCTCCCACCCCACCTTTATGTTCTGGAAATGTGATGGCTGCTGGGTTTGCAGAAGCAGGGCTACCAGTAACAGCACAAAGAACTTTTCACCCGCCTCACCAAACAGAGCGTGACCTGGTTCCATCCCAACTGAAACTCAAACCCAGCTGCAGCAGTCAGGTAATGCCAGAAAGAGGGTTATGAAGGGAGTTCCAGTTCCCCCCTCAGCAGCCAGGTGCCTGCCTCCCCGAGCCCCCTCACAGCTGGCACAGCCTGATGCTGCCGTTCGCCATCTCAGCGGAGAGGCCAAGCAGCCATCAGGGAGTTTATTTATAAATATTTTAGCAGACTGAAGAACCAGGAGGAGTTTTAAATTTACATTTCTTTATACATACTCCCACTCAGAATCTGTGAGCTCAGGAAATCTGTATCAAATCATCACCACAGCCTGACAATGGGATTTACAGGGGCAATGTACCCATAAAGGCAGACGCCTCCACTGACAAGCAGGCAATCTTGCTTTCCATAATGATTTTAATTGCTAATTTTATTTTTTTTTATTAATTCCCCCAAACATTAACCCAGTGCTGATGAGGAATACAATCACTGCAGAGCGCTCGCCCTCACAGGGTCTCTGCTGTATGATGGGATGTATCCCAGATGCAAAGGCTCGGTGCCGAGTGCCAGCACAGCGCCATAAGCCTAACGGTGCTCAAGGACCATAGGGCACAAGATGAAGGAGTAGGCTGGAAGGGATTTACTCTGAAGAGCAAATGCAGGAGAGAATATGACGCAAGCTGTGTGGCATGGAGCAAGAAGCTGTTGCTTTTGTCAGAAATAAAGGAAGAGCACACTGTTCAATAGGAAGGCTTCAAATAACAGCCCCAACAATTTTGCCCTTCCAACAGTTATAGCACGGCCCCAGCAAACTGCTGTACCAGCCAGGAGAGATGGACAGCTCAGGTGGACTCTGGAATGGTCAGGAGCACCATGATGACATTATGAGGGATTTCCTCTAAACACCCATTGCTACATATGGAGGAGAATCATGAGGCTAGAGAAGAGACATAAAGCAAATCTGCCCTTGTGATTCACAGGAGAAGGTAACTAACTAATCTTCCCAAAGACCTCACCAGTTCCACTCCTTCTGTGCACTGGAGTGGCAGTAAATCAACAGGTTATCTTAGTTATTCAACTGTAACTGCACCAAGGTACCAAATAAAGCCTTGCTCACGTGACTCGGAGCAAATGCCTTCTTACCGTGAGACGTTTCGAGGCATCCACTTCAATCATCCCCCGCAAAAGGTTCTGACAGTCCGGGGGGATAAAATGTGGCATGTGGAACACTCCACGCTTCACCTTCTCCAACAGTTGCCGCAAGTTGTCGTCATCGAAAGGCAGGGCACCCTGCAGGGATGTGAGGGTGGATGGGAGAGATGAGTGAAAGGGAGTTGGAGAGGGCAGAAGGAAAAAAGCCAGGATAAACATGGTGAGAGAAGGGAAAAATTCAGCTCATAATGAACTATTATAATAAGTGAAACAAACATATAAATAATTCCATATTTTCTCCAACATAAAAAATAAAACTGAGGACATCAGTTTTTTTATTAGACCTTTAATTATAAAATGACTACCAGGAAAAAACATAATACAAAATATGAAATTGCCTTCCCAGGCAAATTCACCAAAGATGCATGGATTCACTTAAATTCAGCTCAAGCTTTTGATCTGCTGGTATTCCTCCTGGGCATACTTTCACAGCAGCAATGTTTATCGTCTCCTTATTTTTAATCTTCCTGAGACACATTTATTGCAGGCATTGAAAAGGAGGTGAACAGCATTTGAGAGACTTTCAGTAAGGAACATCTTCCGTCTGACAGAGCAAGGAAATGACACAGCTGAAAGAAACCCAAACTGCCACCAGCCTTTGGAAGCTGCAGATGTTCTACCTGTTTAACACACCCACTTCCAAGGCTGTGGTCAGGTCATCAGTCCCTATTGCTTCCCTAGCAATAGGAACTGAAATTATGTATTGAATAGATCAGCTTGCCAAAAAAACCCAACAAAAAGACCTATTCTGGCTGTAAGGACAAAAAGGAAAAAAAGCAGTTGAAATCTTTAGGATAACTCCACCGACTGAGGCTGATCCCCTTTTATAGCAAGTCTGCACCTTCCTAGATATTCTCACTTCCTCCCTTCACTGCCTTGTTCTGGTAGGTGCCGAGCTTTCTTGGTTTGCAGGATGGTCTGTGGGAAGCTGCAAGCTGTCAGCTGCTGCGATAATGAAGCTTTAAGTTGTCAGTTCTGGCACTGCTCTTACTACAGTGAGTAGTGCATCTGCATAAGCCATCCCATGTCTATGGTTTAGAGAGACCAGTAGCTCCATTTACAGAAGCCTTCGAAATCCCACCTGATGGCAACTACTCCTGGGCAGCAGTTACTGTTCGCTAATTCAAGCAGCCTTGGCAAGAGATCCTCCCTGTCTTCTGCACCCACCTCCTGAGTTACCTACTTTTGTCCAAACCGCTGCAGCCTTAAAGGAAAATCAATTCTGAGAGTTGAGTCCTTTGGCTAACGCAATTGAAGCCACAATGAAGTCAGCAAGGCTGCTTTGTTGCATTTCCAGAAGGTAACAACTACAGCTCTTTTATTACTACCTCCTGCCATTGCAGCTTGAGAGTTTTTGTAGGGCTTGTCCTAACATAATTAACTGGAGAACTCTGCACTCTCCATCAATAATGGATTTATTTCAATCATTTTTCAGGGTCATGTATATATGTAAGAACAGATGAAGATTCAGCAAGAGAGACACCAAATCTTGACAGAGAATTCCCCCCTGAAAATGAAAAGCCCATTCCCACAAATCCAATCATCTTGACACATTCCCCCTTCTGTTCTTCCAAATTCAAGAAGTTCTATTTCAATACAGTTCTATTTTATCAGCCATGAAAATAGCTGCTCAGGAGCAATAAATGACCAGGTGCTATCTGGTGAGAGAGTTAAAATCCTTCTCTTGCAATATCAAGATAAAAAAAAAAAAAATTGAAGTTAATTTGTAAAGTAAAAAAGTCAGTGAATTGTAATGGTGTAAAAAAAAGAGTAACATCAGTTAAGATGAATTACAGCATCATACTGAGATAATTTCAAGGTATCTTGATTCAGGTCATTAAAAAAATTATCAGCATATTTTTTGAAACAAAATTTTTCAAATACGATACACAAAAATAATGTGCAGAATTAACTCTCTACATTGTAAAAGTGCTTTTGTCAAAACAAAACATTTAAGTGAAGTAATTAGGCTGACTAATAAATGTACGAGGACATAAAAACTCATCTTCAGGGTTGTTATTCTTGTAGAAGATAATCTGAACTATTATAGATACAAAAAACTTAACATGCATGTGAAAACTCTTCTCATACACAGTATTCAGTCTGCACCTGGTATATTCTTTTAGGAACATAAACACTATTTCCCTACATTATCCTATGGAAATTGATAACAAATGCCAAGCCTATCTCTGCCTTCAGCTGGACATCCAATTCTTGTAAGGCGATTAAATTACCACTGCACACCAGAATAAATTCCACAGCGAATTGCAACTTTGATGAGAAGAAGGATAAGTTACAAGATACCACATTTTGAATGCTAAAGAAAGTGGTACTGAGCCAGATGGAAACTAATTTAAACTTTGTACTACTGGCTCAGTTTGATATTCCCAAGTGTACCAAATTAAAATGGAACTTGCATGAAACAAAACTGTTGCACTCAAACCTTCTCTCGATAAAACACTGCAGTCAATGTATATATATACCTCCTGAAACACATATATACAGACAGCAGAAAAACCAAATGCTTCTGCAAGCCCACAGGTATGTTGAAGGGCAACTTATCTGATACCCTCTATATCCTGAAGTTGCAACCCTGCACATCCTTTCCAGTCAAAAAATGTGCTGCAGTGTCACAAAACAACAGGGAGTGTTCATGGAGACAGGATTCTGGTGCTTGTCTAAGCTCTCTT
Source organism: Chloroceryle aenea (assembly GCA_013399075.1). NCBI lineage: Eukaryota > Metazoa > Chordata > Aves > Coraciiformes > Cerylidae > Chloroceryle > Chloroceryle aenea. The sequence goes on from VWZY01003453.1 coordinate 1,025,272, forward strand.
ATGCAGGATAGCAGCATTTCAAAGCAGCAGTGAAGTACTTCTCACACCCTTCCCTTGGGACTGATGTAGAAATAAGAGGAAAGGATGCAACCGAGAGAGACAAAAATAGGGGGACTAAAGAAAAAAAAGCAACCATCTGTACATGATGTCAATAGTATCGCCATTAAATACAGCAGCATTTTTGGATTTTTCTTTGCTTTTTAAAGGAGGAAGATGACTCACCACTAGCAACGCAAATAAAATGACTCCACAGCTCCAGACGTCTGCTTTCCTTCCATCATATTTTTCTCCCTGCATGGCAATGACACAGAGGTTCAAAAGAGTGCTCACTAGGAAATGAATTGGTTTTCCTCGAAGAACAAATGAGTGGAGAAAGGGAAACCCCACATTTCAGTTCAGCCACCTGCTTCCCAAGGTGGACTTCCCAAACTAGAGAGGCCACGATGCAGCGCGTTAATGGATTAATGATTATTGGTTTTCAGTCTGGGATCTGCAAGAACAGGCTCCAAAGTTGGGAATGATTGACAACACATGAATGATTAGACCTGGCACTTAAACAGTGTCACAGGTGCATTAAGGATGTCAAAAAGGTTTCCCTTTCTTCAGGGAGCTTGTCACTAGTCACGTTACTTGTGAATTCATCGCGTTGTATGGATGGTCTCTTCTTTACATTAAAAGTATGCTTAAAAGAGGGAACTCCTGGCCACTGAAATGTTGGATCCTTGTTCTCAGAGGACAAAGGGAGAGCAGAGGGAAAGGGCAGTTTGTATCATTTAACAAAACCCACATCCCTGACAACCAGCCCCAGTTACTCTGCTGGAACGACACGGCGTCAGAGACGGGAAGGCGTAGGGCACTGGGTGGAAAGATCAAGTTAAACGAGGCTACTGCATTTCTGCCTGATTGCATGGCACAAAGGGGACTGGGAGAGTAACAGACCATCATTCCTCTCATGTGGTCGATGTGGCTTGATTCAGGGCCAAGAAAACCAAACCCTTAGTTACCTTCCTTCTGTCCTCTCCAGTGTTGTCTGCCCTGGAAAGGTTTCCTGGACTACCTGCATACTTGGAACAAGTGACTCTTGAAAACAAAAAAAAACTTTTATACAGATTAAAGTTGACCAACTTACCCGGATGACTTCAGGGCAAGCATAATGTGGTGATCTGAAACACAAAATAGAGTCCAATGAAGCATGGAACAGCCTGCTATTTATGGATTACGTGCATTTCCATTTCGTTTAGCAGAAGCACAATTGGCTCGCTCATCCAGGACGCAAGTGTGCAAAACATCACTTCAGTGAGAACACATCTGTAAGGAACTCAGAAAGGATCAAAACTGTATGGCCCCACTATGAATTTCTTAAAAGTGAGGAAGAAAGAGAAGACAAGGCATATTCTGGGACTATATGGAATTCCAGCCCTCTAATACCATCCTTTACCTCAGCCTGTGCCAGCTCTGCAGGCAGACCACCATCGCCTTCCCTATGGCACAAGACAGAGCACTGTCCCCAGACCAAAAACACGTATCCCCAAACCACATCTTGCATCTCTTTTGCTAAGGCTGCCTTCAATTCCTCCAGCGGTCATAAAAGCTGCCAATAGGTGAACTCAATGTGCAATTTATTTTATTTATTTATGTTTTTTCCTCCTAAAAACCTCATGGATAGTGGTACTATTACCTTGTGAGTTAATATATTCTTTTCGCATCCTTCCACCCATATATCTCTGGTTTGATTCCTGGCTGAGAATAGTTAATTACTTCAACTTGCCAGGTAATCATTTTAATTCTTAAAGATTATAGCCACAGCTATTTATTTTATAGCCTTCATTAAAGGAACTTGACAAGTAAAAGGGAAGCAAACTGTCCGAGACCTGCGTGCAAATCACGCTATTGTTTATACTGACACCTCCCAGCAGTCCCTGAGCCCGTCTTCATCTGTGCATTTGTTTCTTGTGACAAACGCAATCACGGCTGGGCAATACCTGTCTCCCAAAGTAATGAGCAAACCAGCAGCACAGTGAGCTTGGCTTTGTGCTGGGATGCTACATTAATGCCCAGCGAGACAGCCCATTAATTGAATTTCCATACGCGCGCCACTTATCTCGTGGCAAAATATCATCCCGTGGGCATGGAACGCCCTGATTTGGTATCACAGCTTTTGGCAGGCCAGGATAATAAACTCAGGGTACGCTTGGGACTGCAGCTACCTTGACAGCAAAGCTTAAGCAAGGGGAGAAATGCAGCTGATCCCTCACAGATTTTAAGAAAGGGGGAATTCAGAAGTTTAGTGCAGTATTTTATACCCTCCAATTTAAGAAGCTACCACAGGTATTTTAACTAAGTCTGTCTGCTCCACAGTGATCCCAAGTGTCTTAATTTAGACTGGTTTTTCAAACTTCCATTTGAGACCCAAACCAGATAACAAAAAGCAGAGTCCTCCCTCAAAGAGCTGGCCAGAGCTGGCTCCTGGGAGACCCAAAAGGCTTGTGCCTAATGGGTAGGACACACTACCCAGGCTCTCTTGGCAGCTCTGTCACTGCAGCCATATGGACATGGACAAGGTTACTTCAAGTTTTTAAAAGCTATGGCTTCCAACAGCTTGAAAAAGATGACCAGAACCTCATCATCAGCTTTTGCACCACACAAAAGTTTCTATAACTGAATTCACTGGGGTTTGTGTTTCACCTTCTAGAGCAACAGCTTCTACAGTAACAAAGAGTGTGATGGCAACAGTAATGAAATAAAGCTAAAGCAGCTAGTAATATTAATAAAACTGCTGCTTCTTGACTGAAGACTGTTGTTGCTGGCATCTTGCTGCACCTTGCTAGCCACTGCTGGAGCTAAAGTGAAGCCAGTGTGAGATGCTGAATTGCTTTGTGTTATGTACATGTTCCCAGCCCTCCAACATATATTGTTCTCTGTGAATTTTTTTCTTTATAGCATTCAACAGCTACTCTATGCTTGTTCTTTTTAACACACCAAAGCCTTAACCACTAAACAGTTGTGCCACTGAACTAATGCACGATTTCACAAGCTTTCAGAAGACAAGTTATTCTTGTGAGAATCCTTGGCTACTGGTGGTGTTTTTATCTCATATCATAAAAATGGTGTAGAATGTACAGGCCATCCTTAAAGGTACACACAGTTCAGAATTAAGGAGCAGCACCAGAACTGGGTCTGCAGCACAAGACTGGACAAACACAGCTAAATGTCACCAGTGTTAGACTGATTAGACAGACCAGTGGAAGAGGGTAGTATGGGAAAGAAGGCAGTATGGGAGCTGTAGGAGAAGGCAGCATGCAACTAGAATTTGGAAAAAAAACATGGTAGCAAAAAGAGTCTAGGAATTCAACACATCAGGGACATCCACTCAGCTTAGTCACCTCAGAACAGAAAGACCAGTTCTCATAGAATCCCAGAATTCCAGTGCAGTAGGGGNCCAGCAGGGTACCCAGAGCAGGGGCCCCATGATCACAGTGTCCAGGTGGGTTTGGAATCTCTCCAGAGAAGGAGACTCCACAACCTCTCTGGGCAGCCTGGGCCAGGCTCTGCTATGCTTGCAGCAAAGAAATTTCTCCTCCTGTTCAGCTGGAGCCTCCTGGGTTACAGTTTGTGTCTGCTGCCCATTCAGCATCAACCCTTAGCACAACCCTTTTAGTATCTCAATTTGCAGAGTGCTTCTGAGCTTTTATTTGTGTGCAGTGACTCCAACAAAGATTTCAGAACTCTTAATTGTGGATGCTGAGCGATACAACCTCCTTTGCAGCTTCCTGTGCTAACACCCTTGAAAAGAAGAATGCAAGTGTTGTGAAGAACCCAAGACAGTATGTACTGGTTTATGTGTCCCACTAACAAATGCACTTAGAGCATTTACCTTCCTGAGGTCAGCTGGAGTGCAAGGGAATCTGCTAGCAAGGCACCAGTGAAATTCTACTAAAATCTAGGAGAATGGGTGGAGAAAATGCTATAATAAATCCTCTGAACAAGTTGGATTGATTCAATCATTCAACAGCTGCACTGCAACTGCCCAGAGAGCACAGGTTTCTGGCATAGCCATTCTGAATTCTTGCCAGCACACATTAGTGAGGTATCTGCAGCCTTATCTTGACTAACAGCTCTAAAAGGGATCCTCCGGTCAGCCAGAATCCATAGAAAACTCATTTCCATGCTGCCAATCACAGAGCAACTTCAAATGCATTCAAGAGAAATCTCAAATTTAATCAAAAATCTATTTATCCTTCTACAGAGTCATGAATATTTCTTTGGCTCTTATCACTAATTATTCAATATACGTGTGTCAAGAGCAACATTCCCTGCCTCTTCCCCTAGGCCATCTCCTCATCATTCAGCCACATCTTTGTGCAGCAAAAGCCACAATCTGCCCTTGATAACAAATAAGTTTATCGCTCGGCAAGATCAAGAAGCAGCTGCTGCCTGCGGGTACTGCTGCAGAAAAAGCACCAGATCCACCAGTGTTTATTTCAAGGGCAATGGGGATTTTCCCAGGCTGGTCTCCCTGGGGCAGGGAGGGCTCTTGGAATGGTCATTCACAGCCCTGATGACTCGAGGACACAGTAATCTGGAGGATCTTGGGGGACCTGAGCAAAGCATTTACATGGGGATCCAAATAAGCCAGAGTGCAATGGTGAAATCCAGGACAGTCTGGGACAGGTGAGTCAGGCATTCAGGAGGAAAGGCAGATAGCCTTGGTGCATCTATACTGAATTTCAGCTCAGAAACTTGAAAAGTAGTTCTTGATCCATGCACATTGAGATACAGCACTGCTGCAGCTGATCTGAGACAACCGGGTCCGTATCTTCAGTCCAGATGTGAAGTGCCTGTGACCTACAGGGCTCATGATGTAGGTAAGAGAAACCTGCCCTGGGCACACACAAATTCACTGCTGCGGGTGGTTTAACTGGGAATACACAGCAATGACTTTTCCAGAGAAGCAGCTGGTTGATGAAGAAGCACAGGGAAAGCTGCGTGATCTTACTCCTCAGTGTGGCAAATCGTGACTTACGCTGCCTGCTGGGTTCCCAGGTCCCACCAAAGATGCGTGTCCTTGGTCCCATGCCTTAAGATGGTACTATTTGGGGAAGAAGAAAAGCTGCTCTGAGTGCCATTCTCTAGCAGCTGGAGGCAGAGTTTCTGCAGAGAGGGAGGAACACAAAATCTCCATCCTTCTGTTTTGTTATGCATGAAGTTACCTTGATACAGGAGGCTCTGCAGGTGCACTGAAGTTCTCCTAGCTGGTTTTGCTGTTGCTCGGCTGCTAGAGTTGCTTCTCCCCACCCTGTTAAGCATTGTCTCCCACCTCTCTTTCAGAGACACAAGCTACTCACTAGTGCAAAAGGCTGCCTGTGCTTTCCCACATGCTGGGGAGCAAAGGGTTGAGATGAAGGTGAGTGCCAGAGGAACAGCAAAATGGATCAAGGGAATTCTTCAGGAGAAGGATGTAAGTTAGAGAATCCCGAGTGGAGAAAGTGACAGCCACAGATCACATGAAACAGTACAATGGGGAGAGACTGGAGAAAGGGTTCTGCAGCAGTGGGTAGGGGAGGCTGCACTGAAGGCAGGAGCTGTAGGTAAGGCTGTAATTAAGGCAGTTGCTGGAGCTAAGGCTGAGAGCTATTTTGCCATTAAAGTTTCAACTCAGGCATTTAACTTTCTGTGAGAAGACTCAGCATCTTGCCCTCAGCCATCTTACAGCTGTTTACTCCTAGTGCACGATTACTTTTGGGGGGAATCTGCAAATCAGTTCATTAATTAATATATCAGTTCAAATTATTAAGGCTTGGAACCTTGAAGAGATCTTAATTTAATAAATGAAACTGTATCAAAAGGGCATAAAGACTGCAAACCTAAATATTCACAAGCTATATGTTGCTAAAATAAAGAATGAAGAGGTTATGCTGGACTCTGTGGGTACATCAGGGTGGGATGGTCGATGTGCTGCTGTCCCCAGTGCCTCTATTTTACTCAAGGCCAAAGCTGGAAAGCCTGTAACCACGTGAGGGAAGTTTAGTGTCAGTTTAGATTGACATCCTGGAGGAACACTGTCCCTGTCCCTGCCACAGGATCCTTCTGTGAAAGGAAATGAAAAGGTGCCTTCAACCGAGATATTCGCAGGTAATGATGAGTTGCAGGTTACCCAGTTTCCAAAATCCCACTGCAACACATCCCAGTTTGGATTTCCAGTCTTTCTAAGCACGTGGAGAAGCAGCTGCAAGGTGGCTGGCACCCTGCTCTCCAAGGAATCAAGCACGGAGCCTTCTGAGATATTAGGTCCCAGAATATCCAACTGTACTCTTAAAACTGGTTGAGAATTTTGAGCTTCATTTTGCAAAATCACGTGTCCTCACATCAGTGGAAATAACCAGATCAATGTGGCGAATGTAATGTGAAAGCAACATAATTAATATTTGCAAACCTAAGACACCTTGATGAAAATCCTACCTGGCATTCACAGCACGGCTCGAATGCAGCGAGCAGAAATTATGAATGGATCCATAAAATGAATGAGGAGGAAAAATCAAACATTAAAGAGCTGTTTATTCAAAACAATCACGCCATCTAGACAGCAAATGAAGCAAAGATTTGCTGGGAAAAACCTGCACAAGATGTTAATTGATGGCCATATCCTACCATGCATGGGCTAAGTTGAAGTTATACTGGCAAGCTGAAGAACAGTCCATGTTAAAATTCTCAGTGCTTGATTTTGCAGACTTCAAGCTCTTTTAGCATGCCTTGGGATGCTGGTATTAATGGTTATTAATAATGTTGTCTGGTATTTCCCATCATAATCCTCATTTTAAGTTGTCTATGACTTATCATCAATTTAACAACCATGATTTTCTTTTCTTTTTGCCTGCCTCAGACTGGTTTCATGTTTGTGTGTGCATGCATGTTGTACCTGGGCTGAAATATTGCCACTATCTAAGTCTAATCCAAACTAAAAGTTTAGGAAATTTTAAGAAAATTTGGAGTGTCCACAACTGCAAAGGGAGAACCTGAATATTTGTTTGCATTCTCTAGAAAAATTTACTCAAACTGTCACAGAAAACTGCTGTTTGCATTTACAAAGAGAAACTTTCTAGAGCACCACAATCAAAATTCTACCTGCACTGGTAACAATTTACAGAACAATTTTTATACCCAAAACTGATACTCTGTCATCACAGGGTACCAAACTTTAAAACAAAGTGAGTGCAAAACCAATGGGGAATACATCTCGGAGTGACAGCAATGGACTGGGACAACAAGGTAAGGGAAACTAGAGCTGGAACCCTATGGAAAAGAGAAGAAACTGGGAATTGGGGCCAAATACAGAGTAGAAATGACTGGGAGAAGTTGGCAAGACTAGAGTGAAAATCAGGAAGGAAGACTGTGATGAGTGAAATGGAGAGGAATGAAGAGATGGCAAAAATTTATTTTGCCAGGTTTCTGTAGAGGAGCAATGGGGAACTTGGAAAGAACTTTACAAACTCCCAAGAACTGTAACTCAACAGTTTCCTCTTTCAATCCTTCATCTTAGTTCAAGAAAAGGGAACAAGGTCCAGGGAATGGCTCAACCCTTCCTACTTTTCCAAGACTCCTATAGAAATGACTGCAATTAATGTTCAGAGTGACTTGGGCACTGCAATGACTTGCTAAGATGGAGAGTTGAAGCAGAGAAAGGTAATGCAACTTATCCAAGACCACTCTGAATGTCTTCAGCTGAGGCAGAAATCAAGCTCAGATCACCTGGGTCTCAGCCCCAAGGTTTAACCTCAAAGCACTCAAGTCTTCCTGCCTAGTGACAACTCAGGATGGATTGGCAACACCTACCATGCTGAAACACTGCGAGGCAGCAGGCTGGCGAGAATCGCTGTGAGAAGAGAGAGGGGAGCATCTCCACCTGCCATCACCTGGATGGGTGAAGAGGAGGAAGAGCCAAAGGGATCTAAAGTAACAGAAGCAGCATCCTACTACATCTTCTGCTTCTTTCCTTGTCTGCTGTTTGCTCACAGACCTCCACTGCTCCTGGAGCAACACAGAGACTCGCTGTGTTACTTGGGCATTTCAAGGACCGTCTCTCCATGAGACTACAGTGAGCAGAATTATTCCTGCAGACTCTACACACAGCTTCTCTTCCCCTCAAGGGTCTGAAGACACACAGTTAAGACTACAGGTTTAAATCCTGCATATGCAGGATTTCCAAGATACGCATTTCCAGTAATGGGCATTTGTTCCAGTCCAGGCCTAGTGAGCAGTCTGCCAGTGACAGATTATGTCAGGGAAAAACAAGTCCATCCTTACCTCCCTCTCATACCAAACCACGACTGGCTTGAACTTTCCTTGTTCTCTCCAGGTAGCCATCAGTGCTACAGAAAACTGTGCAGCTGTGAGGAGCAGTTCCCAGAAACCACTGACCTGAGGTATGCCATACAGTATCACTTCAGGCTATGTTATTGTCTCCATGAGGCCAGGCAAAGCTCTGTGGTGACCCAAAACCTACCCAAACGTGGGACTTAACTTAGCAGTTCATTTGTGACAGCGCAGAGTTTTTGACCACGCTCTAGCTGCTCTGCTGCACTGACAAAATAAGCTGCACCACACGGCTCCAGCCCATCTGATCCTCCCACTCGGAGTGACAGAAATACCTGGAGACTCCTTGCGTGACTGTCCATGGAAATGTTACAGTTTCATCTCATTATCGGTGTTCACAGCGCAGATAAAACCATTCTGGAAATTAACTTCTGGGTGCATGGAGCAGCATCTCATTAAAGCTCAACATCTCAGCCACGGTTCACTCTGTTTTGCTCCTTTTCATGCTGGCTGGAGGTACCAGCTACAAGGGCAGGTAAAACTGTTGCCTTGAGAAGCTCTGAGGTTGGTTACTGTGTGCGCTCCGAGGGAAAGGGAGTCAGAACTGGGCTGCCTTTCTTGGTGAACAGCATGGCATATTGTTACAGATTCCTTCCTTCCTTCACCCTCCAAACCAGAGAGATCACAAGACACCAGTATCAGCCACGCTGGGCTCCATGCCAGGAGAATTAATGAAGTGGTGTAATAGCTCACACGGAGGCCTGGTGATTGGCACCACGCTTAAAATGCATCTGCAAAGCAGGAGATCATAGCGTGGCTGCTGTGTTCTGTTTATTACAGGCACATCTCTTCCGTTCCATTGATTTCTTTATTAGCACGTTTTAAGGGCGCAGTGTGGGGGCTGGCTCTGCTTGAAGCACAGGGGTTTGAATTCCAGCACAGCTCATGGAAAGAAGAGTCCCTTTGAGACTCCAGACCTGGATGACAGAGCCTGCTATTAACAAGAAATGGAACCTTACTGAGAGGTTTCCAAGGACTTGGAAAGATCCTACAGGGCAAGGTGAGACTGGGTTGGGTTTTATACTTCCTCTTTGGTTTGGGTTTGGGGTTTTTTTCATGGAAAGAAGGGGGAAAATTTTATCTAAAGAGTATAGAGGCACTGTGGTGACTGCACGGAGGACTTCAATTCCTGATCCAGAGGGGAGGTTTGAAAGCAACTGCAAGAAACAGATGTGCAGACTCACAGTTCCTTGCCTTTGATCTGCGCTGTTAAGAGGTCAACTCTTGACTCAGTGCAGACGGGAAGGAACTCGGGGGGGTCTCATCAACCAGCATTTTATCGCATCATAAACTACAGATAATTTTGCAATCCATTATTCAAGGTAGAACTGATAGATTCAGCAGTGCCAAAAAGCTCAGGACTGAGAGGCAGTGGCTGGACTGCCCAGGGAACCACGATGGCTCCATGTCTACCCTGAACAGCCTTGGCTGAGAGCACAGACAGAAAAAACATGGACTATAACCAGCTGAGGATGGGGCTCGGCTGGCGTCATCAGATTCCCACTACCAAAGGCCACGAAGAGGAGGTCTGTGTGGGAAGAGGTGGAAATCTGCTGGTACTGTCTGCAATGCCAGGTGCTGAGCTGGCCATTACAACAAATTCTGACACAGCTAAAAGCTGGTGTCATGGTGCCAGACTGCAGCAGCTCGATGCAGTCACTGCCCCTGCCCTGGCTCACTGTGGCAGCCCCTGAGCAGCCATACCTATGGGAGGGTGGGGGGATGTGGTCAAGAGGAGCCCCAGAAGTGACTGCTGATGAGCAGGTATCACCCCTGCAGAGCACGTCCTGTCTCTGGATGGGCAGCTGGGCTTTGCTCAGCTCTCAGGGTTATCACTGGCTCCCTTGGAAACTCCTAGAAAGCTCCCGCTGGCAATACCACCCTGGAAATGTTCTCAGATTGCCCTGGCAATACTCCTCTAAGGAGTATCCTTTGTAGATGCATCCAGGCCCTGCTTGTCCTTGCAAAGGGACCCTGCTGCCTTCCTGCCAATCGAAGCGGTGTGGTGCATGACCAAGAAGAGCTGCAAGCAAGCAGTCTCATCAGGACATACAAATCCTACCACAGAACCCACAGAGTTGGGTTTTCGCCCCTTAATATTGTCAAAGCTTCTTCAAACAGCCAACACTGCTGCTTTCAGTTCCCCCAAAATTATATGGCTGGTGAAAGCAAGCATATGCACATTGTATGTGGATGAATCCAAATCTCAAAGCCTTGATTTTTATATCCATATGTGACACCTATATCGGCCTGCTTTTCACTGTAAAGCATTCAAAAATAGAAGAGGGAAGATTTAGACAAGAGAGAAAGAAGCAATTTTTTAAACTGAGGGTGGTGAGACCCTGGCCCAGGTTGCCCAGAAAGGTGATTGCTACCCCATCCCTGGAACCATTGCAGGTGAGGTTGGCTGGGGCTCTGAGCACCCTGCTCTAGTTGCAGATGTCCCTGCTCAGTGCAGGGAGCTTGCACTAGATGACCATGAAAGGTTTCCAACCCAAACCAGGCAATGATTCTAAAAACTCTTCTTTTAGCTTTCTCATACGCAATGTGCATCACATTGATTTATAATCTCGCTGGGAAGTAACAATGCAAAGTGTAAGTCTGAAAGTCCTACTGAAACCCTTTCTATAGACAACTTTCATGTCTGGAATCTACCCCTGATTTCTGCAGCATGTTCCGAGACACTCACCCACAACTGGTTTCTAACAAGCTGTCCCCAACCTGCAGCGATGCCATCCCGAAGTCTGCTATCCGGATGTTGTTCTTTTCATCCAGCAGTAGGTTTTCTGGTTTTAAGTCCCTGTGGCTGTAAACAGAGGATCAAAATGTCAGTTGAATTATCCATGACAGCTTTCCCTCTCCAAAACTTGTTCTTTATCCAGCATAGCATCCAACCTGTTAGAGTTTAATTGATTATTTTTTTCCTGTCCCAGGCAGGAGAACACACACATCCACGATCCAGTCCTTGAAATACTCCAGACCGTATCCCAAATGCCTGCTCCTGATGAATCCAAGGCTTGAGCCTGCAGATGAAACCAACAGTTTCATCTTCCAGTGATACCAACACAATCTGAGGGAGACTGAGGGAAATAGGTAGGAGGAGGATTTCAGCTTGGATTCCAGGCTGACATACTCCATCGTATGCCAGCTCCTTAAGGTAGGAGGGAACACCATCAATATATTCTGTCAACAGCAGGAAACACGAGTGGTATCTAGAGAAAAAAAAGAATATCCTTGGTGTAAATGCTACTGCAAAAAAGCCCCTATTAGGAGTTGCCTACATAGGCATATGGCTTTGAAATAACTTTGGGTAATTAGTTCTGATGGAGAAATCCCTTCAGCCCAGCACTGCTTATAACTGAGGGTGCCAGCAGTGGGAAGGCAGAGACAGGGTTCCCTCCTTTCCATCAGAGCTCAGTTCTCTTACCACTTCACAAGACGGGGAAAACCAGGCAGCCGTGATCTTTAGGATGGCAACTCCTGCTTCAAATCAAATCTCGGTTACCCCCAACCAACACCAACTGTGCACCCACATCTGCTTCTTAGTCCTACAGTGCTTTGTTCAACTATTACATCTGGGCACAACTGTATCAGGGATTGCCTAAGGAGACCTCCAGCAAGTCAGTGCACATTCAAAGCAGGTACTGGTCATTTCCTTCATCACTGAGTCCTATGATTGTTTCCTCCTCATTTTTCAAAAAGCCTAAAATTTCATCTCCAATTTTGTATAAACATAATAAACCCCACGTGTTACAGTGGCCTTGGACAAACAATCCAGGAGATAATGGAGCTGCACGATTTGGGTTTGAGCATATTTTCAACTGACAGAGCAAAAGGCGCTTTATCAAATCTACTTTTCTCAAAGAAATCAAAGTTTCAAGGTAACTGGAGACAGAAGGCTTATTAGCCATGTAATAACTATCCAGACAGTCATATCTACTTAACAAAAAAGCAGATGAGTGACAGGAAACATTCCAGAGGCAGTGAATAACCAGGTAATGGCCATGAAAAGAACCCCTGAATGCCACCGTCAGTCCTGGACAAAGGTAAGATTGTTCACATCTGCCAAATCTGAACATGCTCCAGCCCCAGCAATGAAGTGAAGAGCCCATACTCGTAAGGCAAGCTAGGACACTAATGAGACAGTGGTGTGTGATTTAATCTTTCCTCCAGTAGACAGTTCTCTTCTTACAACAGGTTTTATTAACGGGGTGCTGGGAAGACCTTCTCCAACTGGGGAGATGTACTGGAGTTCTCCTGTCTGAGGACAAGGGCAAGTGAGAGCTCCAGGTAAAGAGAGCAAGATGTTGTGAAACAGATCTCCCCACAGCTCAGGTTTAGTGCATAACCTTCAACTCTGTATGGTTTTTCAGTGGCTATGGTTGTTCCTCAGTCTTGGCAACTGCTCCTGAATGACTCCTGAGCAGATACATGGGGTAGGTGAAGATGCTGCTGTTTGTGCCTGTTCCCCTGTTTGTACCCTGGCTGGTATCATTCATCCATGATCAGTCTACAGCAGGCACACTGATGGCATGGGCCTTTTGTACCTGAAGTTTGACATTCCTTGCTTATCCTAAAATTTGGTACGTTTCTTTGAGTGCAGAAAGAGAATTCTAAGGAATGATCAAGGCAAAGCACAACCCAAGCACGGGAGGTCCACAAGCAATTCTCCAGCCTGGGTACATGCTCAGAACATGTGTGAACCTTGAACCAGTCCCACACTCAGACCACTGAGTGGCGGTGAAAGGGAAGGGTGACACCTTTAAAAATGGGTGCAGTGAGAAGGAGTCTCCTTTCACCCTGTCTTCTCAACACAGGACTAAATCATTTAGGCTGGAAAAGTCCTCAGCTGGGATCCACAACACAGACCACTTTAGGCTGGGTTTTTAGAGAGGATCAAGAGGGAAAAGGAGGTTCCTATAATGTGGCAAATAGATTCCAGCTGGTTTTTGGAGAGCCACTGCAAGAGAGAGAGAGGAATAACAAGGTGTCACCATCCACATTCCAAATGAGGAGCTGGCTTCACCTGACTGTGCTGTGGAATGCTCTTCTATGCACAATCAGCCTACACAGGCTCGTGGTCTTTAGACAGAGGTCCTGAAGCCACCTCCCAGAGAGCATTTTGAAAGCCTTAAGTTGAGACCTGGGGATTTGTGGGAATGGGACAGTATGGATGAAATGAAATCTGGAGTGGCCACCAGCAAAGCACTTTTTTTTCCTCTCCAGACACTCACCAAAACAAAACCAAGACAAATGATCAGCTCTTCTGTAGAGCCTCTGAGCAAAGAGTGCAGACTCTGTTACAAAACGCAATACAAGAACTTTCACATGGCAGTTCTGCATCCCTCTGACCATTCTCCATCCCTCTTTCAACACAGTCCCTCCAGGATGGATGCTCTACAGAGGATTTCATGGCAGCCTGAGTATTTCTGGTGTTTTGTGGTAGCACTCCTCTCAGAGAACAGAGTGCCAGTGGGACTAGACAGTGCTTGCACAGTCAACCATGAGAGAATTTTATGCCCCAATGAAAATTTTCTTCTATCTGGAACATTTCTCTGCTATCCATCTTTAGACCACTTTGAGCTAGCTGAGGCAGCATCCTGGGGATAGAAGTCAGGCCAGGAGTCTGCACCAGAGGGGCAGAACCAGCATCGCTGCCACTGGGAATGAGAATTCCTCACCGCATTTGCATTTCCCATCTTTGTATCGCCAGCTTTTCAAATGCCAGAAGGAAAAGAGAGGAACATATGGGAATAGGGAAGGCTTGTTATAATTCACCTAAGAGCCCAGCAGCCTGGACAGCCTCATGCATTCATATATGGAAAGAATTCTCTTGTTCCCAAATGAAACAAAACAAAACAAAACAAAAGTCCCACTGTATGTGGTAATTACTTGGCATTAATGGAACATTGCAGAGCAAATGCATTTAATTTGGTCCCATTCCAGCTGATCTCTCAGGCTCTCCATGTCTTCTATGACCGCATCAACTCCTCTCTCTGTAGGTGAACAGAGGACTCGTTACCCTTTCCTTGTTCTAAAGGCTCTAAAGCTGTAGGGGCTTTATCACACAGCTGGAAAATCAGAAGAGAAGAAAGCAGCTCATTTATTGACAAACACGGCAAACTCTCCAAGTGAGCTGAGAAGGAATCAGAAATAAATGCAGCACTGCAGAAGAAGTCAGTGAAACCCTGAGCTGGGGTGGCCACAGCCTCCCAGAGCTCCTCAGCCAAGACAACAGAGCCAGAATATAGAGGCAGAAGCTTGAGGGGAGAGCATGGGAGTGAAAGGGAGCTGTTAAACAAGCCTTGCTGGGGGAAGCACACGTTGTCACTCTTCACAACCTCCCTCTGTCACAGATTACAACAAAGGCTTTACGATTCCCTCGCAGCACAGAACGGCTACAGAGAGAAGGCTGAAAAAATTGTCCCATGGAAAATGGGCACAGTTCTTGGAGGTGGTGCACAGAAAATGGAAGGGACAGGTACAGGTTAATGTGTTCCAGCTTCCCACTTAGGTGCGGGCCATGGTGGCTCCCAGGGATGCTGTTCAGCTCCTCTAGCTCCCTCCACTACCTTTTGAGTCTGTCCTGCTCTGGGAATTCCCCATATCTGCACCAAAGGGAATTGCAGCACACATAAAACAAGAGAAGTAAAACATTCTCTCTCTGTCACCTGGGGCTGCCAGAAGATTTTTGGTGTGGGGGCAGATTCCAGATCTTGGATTCCAAAAACCTACGTCACCTGGCACGAGATGATGAACTAAGCTGGCATTTTAAAGTGAGTTTTGAGCTGAAATGTTCATATCAGTTTCTATGACAACTCGTTGGAGGTCACAGATTTCTAACCCAAGAAACCTCCTAATTGGAGTAGTTGCAGGTCATTTGTACTAATCAAATTGCTGGCTACTTTGCAAATGCTTTTTTTACTGACCCCAAACTCCCAGAAGGGCCAGACCACAGAATAATTGTTCTGCAGTGTGCCTCTTAAAAGTGCTTGATGTGATGCAAATAATTCAGCAATAATAATTAATAGTAGGAGACGTAGTAATTTTGATTTGCATGAGCAGAAAAAGCCTGTCATCTTCTTTTCTCTTGCTTCTGCAAATCAGATCTGAACGTGTAACTTGTAACTTGTATCTATCTACAGAAGAATATTTGTTCAGAGCCACGGTTGCTATGCTCAAATTTAGTAAGTTTTCACAGAATTCTGCAGAACAAGTAAATATAGTTATAGATAGGAAAAAGGACAACTTTTAGATGAGACCTGGAGAAGAGTTTATGTGCATAAAACCTTGCTTGCTTTTTAACAATTATCTCCATTGATCTATTAAAATACATTGCTTCTCCCTGCCAGCCTCACCTTGAAACACGGATTGATGTATTTCAAAGCCAGAACAGACTGACCATCAGTGCTCTACTTGCCAGAGAACATTACCTGCTTATGTTTACAATAAGACTATGACATTTTTGAGTTTTCAGTGGCTTATATAAAGAAGTAACTTACAAAAATACACATTATCTAACTGGCAACTTTGCCTTTGGCATTGCAGCTGCTGCACTTGATGGGTTTTCTCTGGTTCCCTGTACAAGGGAAGTTAGAAAATGCCTCACTGTTTTAGACAGAGGCTCAATCACAGAGCTGAAATCCCTGGATTCAGGCAATGACTGCTGAATCTCAGCTCTCAACAGGAGAACGAGATACCTTCCTTGCTTCTGATGGGCTGAAAGAAAACTTGAAAACCTAAAGGACCAGGAAAAAAAAGCCAAACAGAAACTAACCTTATTAAATGCCACAATTTCTAGACCAGTTTCACATTTGGAGGCCTTGATGTCAAAGTGTCCAGGTGCTGCAGTCTTAGGTGTGTGACAGAGCATCCCTGGAG
This sequence comes from Chloroceryle aenea, assembly GCA_013399075.1. Lineage (NCBI taxonomy): Eukaryota > Metazoa > Chordata > Aves > Coraciiformes > Cerylidae > Chloroceryle > Chloroceryle aenea. The sequence goes on from VWZY01003453.1 coordinate 1,041,523, forward strand.
CACAGCCCGCTCCTCACAGAAGCAGGAAGGCAGAGCAGGAGTGACGAGGAGGGTGGCACCCTCTGACAGAAGATGGCAACTGGCATTCTCCAGCTCTCTCTCTTTCTCACAAACACCCCAGATTTCTCCCTAAAGCTGTGCTTCCTTTTACTGACAATGCTCTGCAGCTCCTGCCTGCAGGGATATACCAGAGACAGTGGCTTGAACTGCTGAGAAATCTTGAAGCCTCGTTTTATGAGGAGCCTTCCCCCACCCCTGCACTGACGGGAAGAACACAAGGCAAAGTCAAACAAAGCTCTTATTCATTGCCTCAGCCCCTCTAAGTCACACACCCCCGTGCCTACGCATGCACACTTCAGCAAGAGCCCTGTGCCTACTCAAGCAAGCACAGCCCCGGGCGATGGAAGGAGAAAGGGCCCTCATAATTGTCATTTATCAATATTCATAAAGAACCTGCCTTAACCCCTCTTGTGCATGCTTGGGGAAAAAAAAGAAAAAAAATAACCAAACCAAAAAACAACAAACCAAACAAAAACCCCCAATAAACCACAAAATGAAACCCAACCAAAATAAAAATAAAATGAAATAATCATCTCGCTGTTCATTACCGCGGGGGATTTCCTCTCAATGTCACCACTGCCCTGTGCAGTAATTGGCATTATCTGTTATCTCTGAAGCCGTAATAAGGTTTGCCACGGGGCATTTTCTGTAATCATATTTTTATTTGTCAGCTTGCGAGACACAGACACCAGATATGAGCTTGACCAAAGCAAAAAGCCAACGCAGAGAAAACGCGCCCGCCGCCAATCCCAGCTCTTGCCGGTGATGTCACACGCAGCCAATGAGGCACCCGCCAGCTCCCGGCACCCGGCTCCCACCCTCCCTTGGTGCTGCAGCATTCCCTCGCTCAGGGGAAAAGAGATTCTTCTGAGGAAAGCAAGGATTTGTGACCTGCACCATACGGGCTCCTACGCTGTTTCTGCTAGAAAAGGCAGCCAGCGCTGAACGAGCCGAGGGATCCTCCCCAGGATGGAGGAAGGATGCTCCAAAGGGACTATTGATTTGGGGCAGCCAGCTGAGACATCTTAAAGGCCCTGAGTTTAGGAGCACGGATACTCAGCATTAGGTGATTGACAGCTCAGGAAGAAAGCACTGGTTACATCCAAAGCAAGCTTCCTAGGCAAGGACGGTCTCACAATGCTGGCCAAGGAAGCCCAGGTTCCTCTGCCGTTCCTTGCACCCCCGCTGAGCACCTCAGTATGATGGAGAGCTCTCGGAGCAAGCGTGGAGGAAGAGCTGGAATCGAAGCAATCCTGCTGCACCACTGAGCTAAGGGCTCAGCTCACCAGCTCAGGCAAAGCAGCAAAGGTGACACAGAGGCACCGTTCACAGGACCCCACGTCAGACCCTGGCACGGTGCTGTCTGTTCACACCCACGGTGGCCTGCAGGTCCCTAGCATGGCACAGTGCTATGTCCACACAAAGTCCTCAGAGAACCCTACAGTAGGTTACCTTTAAACTTTCCCCCATGGCCAACCTATACCACAAAACCCTGCCGAGTGACTGAGGTACATCAAATATTCTGTTTCCCTTAAATAAGAATGGAAAGCTTATACTCTTTAAAACAACACACAAGCAGACTCAAGCTCCAAGCCTGTTTTGCTTCCTTGTCTGAGCTGCTGGTTTGAAAACACCTCTTGGGCACAGGCGATCTCTCTATTCAGCAGCAGCAGAAGCCTTTTACTGCCAGGAGGACTGGGGAATCCTTTCTAATTCTTTGATCTGGGAATTCTGGTGCATCAATACATTCTGAGCAGCGAAAGCTGAGTGTGGTTACAGCCAGCTGTGAAAGGAAGCCACAGATATTTCAGTGTTTCAGGAGGTACAGGAAGATAGGCCAGTGATATGGGGCTCGGGACACCAGGCCATCAATCTATCATGCCAGTAGGATAGAGGCACCCACGTTTAGTCATTAACCAAAGCAGGAGCCGTCATTTTTCAACGTGGTCATAACTGGATAACCTGGCTGATGAGATGATTTGTCATTTCACTGCCCCACGACAGGACAAGGTCAGGCTTCATTGCTTAGGAAAGCACATTAACTTCTCTACTCTCACACACACACACATATATTCATGTATGCTCTGACTTTCCAAAAGGATTTAATGATAGTCACCCACAACACAGACACAGACACAGACTACACAGGTCTTAGAGTGACCTGAAGGGAGGGAAAACTTACAATTTACTGCTAACTTATTCAACACTAGATGCTAGTTGAGTGGGTGCTGGCAAGGGGATCAGGGATTTACTTCTAAACAAGACTACTGCCCACAATCCAATCTGTTTAATGGAGGAAAATGGATTCCTGAAGAGAGACATGTGATCTGCCTTGGACTTTCCACATGCCAGTAACCCTGCAGAGGTCTGACAGCCTCATCACGATTTCCACTCAATTTAATAAAGCCTGCTGTATCGAGAGGCATCCAGCACAAGCCCAAAGGAGTAGGATGGATACATATAAAATATATGCATACTTCTGTACAAATATCTATCCCAGCAGAGATTCCTATTTCTCTGGAATAAGCATTTGGAAGAATAAATAATTTCTCTTCAGTTGTACTTCAACATTTTTGAGTCTTTCTGGACGGGGTCTGTAAGTCTTAAGCCAAGCAGGGAGCAGAAACACCTATGTGTGTGATCAGCAGTGCTTCCACTGCCTGGTGCACACAAAACATCACAGCTGTACAACCCACCAAGGATTACACCGATTATAAGAAGGTCATGATCACTCAACCCAGTTGATTAACAGGGAGGAAAAACTGTGGAATTTGCAGAATAAAATTTGTCAGAGGTCTCTGCCAACAGAGACAGCTTAGATCCTCTAGCTAGGGCACGCAACCTGCTCTTGGCTCCTCTGGGAATTTCTGTGACAACTGTAACTGCCCTTGCCAGGCAGGCATTGTCCTCAGGAGCTTCTCACCCAGACCCACCACCTCTGAACTGCCTCATCTGCTGATGGTATACTCTGCTGAATATATCTTCAAAAAGTCTCTTATTTTTCTTTCCATTATTCACAGAATCACAGAATGGTGGGGGTTGGAAGGGACCTCTGGAGATCATCGAGTCCAAGCCCCCCTGCCAGAGCAGGATCACCCAGGACAGCCCACACAGGAACAGAGCCAGGGCGGGCTGGAAAGTCTCTAGAGAAGGAGACTACCTCTTTCAGATAAATGTTTCCTGTTGAAAAATGTCAGAGCTGTAGAGGGAGTGCACTAGAAGAGCAAGATAAACACGTAGGCATCCGTTTGTGCCGTGGATGCCTGGTTTGCTGGTTCTCATCACAAAACCAGGGGTTCAGAAAATCCCTGTGCAGTTGCTGAGAAGTGATTATGCAAATCCACCTCCAGAAGTATCTGCTAGAGGCCCTTGGCCTCCTGGGGAAGGTGGGGGGGATTCACACCTGGCTGTGGCTATAGGAGGGCAGCCACGCAGACAGTTTCCCCCAGCTGAACTAACCGTGAGGAGCTGTGGTTCTGAGGGCTAAGGAGGCAGTTACGGGTCAGCAGCTCTACAGAAACTCTGTGCTCCACCTGATCCTAACAACTTGATTTCTGTTTAAATTACCTAAACCTGCTAGAGATGAAGGAGAAACTGGTCCAATTTAAAACACCACCTGAAAGCACAGGTTAAACCATGCTTGATGGTTAAATCACCTGATGGAGTCAGTGAGTATCAACAGCAGGCAGATCAAGGAAATTCTTCCCTACTGGAAAGGAAATTAAAGGCAACAGTGACTCAAATGCCCAGAAAGGACTCAGCAAAGGTTGCTAAAAACCATCAGGTTTCCCCAATCCAAAGGAAGCCATACAATTACTCTGCTGTATTTCTAATTGTCCCAAGTTTCTTCAGGGATTCATTTTGGTATAGAGTCTGCAATTCACAGTTCTTAGCAAATGCCCCAAGAATGATGGAATTTAAACTGCTTTTCCTTGCTGGTTTTGGTTTTCCTGGTTAAAGCATTCCCTGTGAATGATCCCTCCTCCAGTGAGGAATGATGGATAATTATCTCCATGACAAGTCTACCTCTGGCTGACGCACCGCCTTGGACGCCCAAGAACTTAAAAGTACATCAGCACTTTACACAATGCTTACAGAGCTTTACAAAATCAGTTCCTTCATAGGAAGTAGAAGTATTGAGAAATACAATGCCTTTGTTCCATGCTTTTATGTCCCATGTTGGACATACCATGTTGAATGGCTGTACTTACCATATTGAATGACTATGGCAGAAGTCTAAAGCAGAGATGATTTGTCGGAAGAACTTTCTGGCTTCTTTTGGTGTCAATCTTCCCTTTTTTACGAGATAGTCGAAGAGCTCCCCACCTGACACATGTTCTAGCACCAAATACCTAGAAAATAACAAAAGCCAGGATTTGGTAAGCACATTGTGGTAAGCACAACCCCCTCTCACTCACAGCTATGTGCAAACACCTCTACATGCAGTCAAGGAGAACACTTCTGAAAAGGACAGTGGAAGAGAATTTTTAAAATAAGAAGTGATTAATATTTTTAACAGGCATTCTGCAAACTCCAGACATGCCACTGTTGGATTCAGTGTTCAGTATAATAGTGGGAGAGAATCCAGAAACCAAAACTGACTCAAAAGACCAGGAGGGGAAGAAGAGAATAATCAGGTTTGAACTTTCACAGCAGCTCTTAAAGCTCAGGTGGAGTAAGTCTGAGTACTAGGAAGCCTCAGGTCCCTCAGCCAAGCTGACAGTTCCTTCCTAAAGCAGCTGTGGCAAAACTGCTCTCACACACAGTTCCTTCTTGGACACCTGAGAACCAGACAGATGTCAACAAACTAGAGGGAATTAAAAAAAATAATGAAGAAAGATAAAAAGAACACCAAGCATGTAGCCTACGTAAGGGCTTCAGCTTTGGCCACTGAAGAGCAGTGATTTGCTGGCGTAGCTGCCCTCCCTTGCAACCCACACATGAAAGATGTGAGACTGAGTGAATCAGAGGGGGCCTGGGAGTGAGAGAGGAAGGCCAAGAACACACACAGCACCCCTGGCAGCCCCGGAGAGGAGAGGGAAATCTCCTGGAAGGAAAGGACTCGCTGTGGGTAGACCATCTTGTTGTAATTAGAGGTAATGAAAGGCAACCAGGAAGAGGAAAACAGTATAAATCTCTGGAAATGTTGCCTAAGAGTGGGAATGAAAAGGTTTCCTCAGGGAAATGGCAGGAACACCATCAACGGAACCACGGAAAAATAAACCAGATACAATATGGTCTAAGCAACAGATTTCTGTTGACAAGAGGGTTGCTTGAAACCTCCATGGACATTTCCACCTCCGCTGTGATGTGCTCTCCTGGCTCCCTGCTCATTTGCCCTGCATACACCAGCCTAACACAGAATCACAAAATTATGCACTGTGATTATTTATTCAGAATCTGAAGTAACAAATATAAACAACAAATTATTCATATTTTTACTGAGAAATCACTCATGGTCTTTGGCTCTATTAATCAGTTTAAACCCTTTAAGAGGGGCAGAAAATCTTCCCTGGCTAGATTTATTACCAGTATTAATCCAACTCTTCAAATTTGAGTGGACAATGTAAATCATTCAGCCAGGACACTGCTTTTTCTGTACCTTGGAGGAAATTTCTCAATTTGAAATGGAAAGAGAAGTTTATTATAAATTTGAGGGTTTAATTATTCTCATTTACAAAAAGCTGGAACAGTAGAAGGACAAAAAGTTCTTCCAAGGAAAAAAAAATTGGCTTAATGATACAGGCATTAGCCTCGAAGTTGCAAAGTGGGACCTGAGCTCTTGGGCTACTTCCATGTGTAAGTTCCCAGCCAGCACAAGGAGGAAGCACCTCCCTGCCTTAGGAAACACAGCAGAGAAAGCAGCAAGAGACAGACATTGATATTGTCTTGCAGCTAAGAAAGTAGTACAGAAGCACAAATAAAAGGGGACAACAAAATGAAATGATAAAATTTAGGGACTTAAAATGGTATTTTCTGCAACTTTTATCAAAATAGAAACAGTTTCAAGGAATATGGTAATAATGGTTTCTTTTATTTTTTTTTAATAATCAGAAAAACCTTGACTGGAAAATCACATTTGGAATACATGGGTTGTGTCTCTCCAAGAAGAGATGAGTAGTTCCCAGAGTGCCTGCTGAGCACACCTTGGTAACCTGGAAATCACCATCACCTTTTCTGAGCAAGACATGAAGCACCCAGAAGAAAGCTGGTATTGTAGGAGCTGTGGGTGAGGGGGTCTCCACATTTCCAAGTCTTAATCCTCACTTCCCTGACAGACACTGTGGTAAGAGGGTCTTCTCCATAATTCCTTCTCCCTCTCATCCCAGAGATGGATCTGGCGAACTATCCCATACGGCAGAGCCAAGCCTGGCACAGAATCAATCCTAAAATTCTCCTTGACAACTCCCTCTCTCCCTGGGCCCAGCAGAAGCTGGATACAGCTGTGCATTTTGCCCCCAAAATTCAAATTGCTAGCTGCTCTCTTTTTCTGGGAGGTATTTTGTGGAGATGATTGCAGTTCCAGGCCCTCCACACTGGTTTCAAATGCACCGTTTCGGAAAATTACAGACCCAGCATTTCTGTCACCCACAGCAGGAACTGCAAAGCAATTTATTTTCATCAACTTCATCTTATTAAAAACACTCAACAAAAATGCACTGACACGTTGTATGAAAAATAAAACAAATTGAAAGACAGGGAGCATTTACAAGGTTATCCATTTTTGCTTGCCACCAAGAAGCACCAGCTACAATAATGAAAATGAACAGGGGAGAACATTTGAAAAAGATTTGTGCCTCTGACAAGTCAAGGGACCCAGAGAAGCACAGCGACGATGGATTCTGATCTGACAAAGCCCCTTACGTGCCAGCAATGAGAAGGATGACAAACACATTCCCCAGTAGGCAAGTCCAAGCCATAAATGCTGCAGGGATCACTCCATGAGTACTACGTGGTGATGCTGCAGCTTGGATTCCTGAGTTCTGATTTGCAGTCGGTCACCCGCCAACTCTACTCCCTCCAGTATGATGTGGGGTTTTTAGGATAGCCCCCAACTAGGAGATTTTTGATTAACCAAGGGCAGAATTCAGCACCTGCCTCCATCTCTGTGCAAGCCAATGTTTTGCTGGCATGTTACATGGCACAGCAGTAATAGATGTTATCTCCAAACAGTCCAGCGAGAAGGGTTTAAACATTTCCAGGTGTGACACTGGTTCTGACTGCATGCTGTCTATCTGTGTCCATCCACTCGTGTGTCTGAGACATCCCATAAAAGAACACACTCTGAAAAGCCAGAGAAAACCAGGGAAAGCAAGACCATTATGGCAAGGGCTGGAAAACAGGGCATACAGACACGACAGTGTTCCTGAGTCCACATCAGCATCTCAAATCCTTTACTTTAGCAAAGTGCCATAGGATTGGAAGTATGCCAATGCCAACTCTTGGAGGATTTAGGAGAAGGTAAATAACAGAGTCTGTGGGGGAGAGAAACCCTTTCTTCCTGAGTTTCCCCTTCCCTTTGATCTTTCCCAGATAAGACAGGATCTCCTCTCACGTCAGTACCACTTTTCCCATTTATCCGAAGCAAGCAAGCGAGTTCTAAAAAATCCCAGGACACAATGAGAACTAGTCTCCTATTACATTTGGAGATGAAAAGCAACTTAGCAGCGAATGAAGATTTTTTTTTTTTTTTAAATTAAAAAAGAATTCTGTCTGCTTAAGATTGACAACACAAGTCTTCCTACTGTAAAAATGTAGAAAATCCTGCACTGTACCAGAGGAGGTAAAGGGAAAAGGGGAAGGGAAAGAGAAAAGAAAAAGAGGAAAAGGGAAAGGAGGAAAGGAAAAGCCCATCCCCTGTCTGGCAGCATGCATGCTGCCTGCTGGGATAATACAGTGAGGAGCTATATTAGGACAAAAGGCTCAGTGAGAGCACTTAGCTCGCCCATCTTGGATGCTCTGGACACACACGTAATCTTTGCGTGGCACAAGAGAAGCACTACAAGTATTAACCTCCTGTTCTTTACTGATAGGGAACTGCAAAGCCGAGTGACTTGCAGTCACCCAATATCAGAGCTGGGAATAGCACCTATGGTCCCTTCTACTCCATGCTGTCCCCACCACCAATATCCTCTCTGCTTTTTAGGACACTGGAAAAGCAAGGAAACAGCAGGCTTCTGTAACTCAGTATGAAGCCAAGTGCAGGTGGTGTTAAAAATAAATTGTTTAACTCACTAGATATATTCTTTAAGAGGTTGCAAAAATTTTAGAGAGACCAGAACTTGCCTTCAAAAAGACACTGAGGTCCACATCTTGCCTTATATCTTCTGTCCCTGCTATCAGGCAAAACATGAAACTAAAAATCTCTGATTAAGTTTTGGACCTTGAAGAAGACAACTTTGGTCTTTAAAGACAAAGAAGCCGAATGCTTGAGACAATAATAATTTTGCCTGTTGAAGAGGAGCAGAGATTGGGTGCAGCAGCATCTATCTATTCCCTTTGCCTTTTGTCCATCTGCATCTCTTCATTACCACCTTCCCAGTAAAAGTTCTTAAGTTCCTAACCTCAAGTGACCCACTATGTATCATACCAGAGACATGCATGCAGCTTATCAAAGCAAGCTCAGAATAATTTCTTTCTTTCTTTTCAGTTCATTTTATTTACTCTTTCATGAACCAAACCAGAAATAATGAAAACTAAACAACGTAGCAAAGAAGGGATGAACTAGCTGCCTTCACTTCTAGATACCTTCTATATTGCCCCAGAGGACTCCTCCTAAGATCTCTTCCTTGACCTTTGAGGTTGACTTCTGCCTCTGACCAGTCTCCAAACCCAGGTTCTAACATCCACTTCTTAAAATATCCAGGCAAATGATTCTGTGCTCTCACAACACCCCCCCAACACTTGGAAAAGCGTCATTGTTAACGGTGGAGCTACACTGTAATTCTTCTTCAGCTCCTTCCTGTTCTTTGCTGGGATGCTTCACAACAGCCTGGACTTCCCCATCACAGGGTTTCCAGCAGCTGGTTTGTGTTTTCAATTTTAAAATGGATATTGCACAGTAAGCTGACTTAGCTGACACAGGCTCTGGTTTTGTCCCATTCCTGTCCAGTGCCAGCACAGCGAGGTCTTCTCCATGATCAGACTGCCATCATGCTACAATACTGTGAAGACATCACTTAAAGCACCAGCAGAGACACATTTGGTGATGATTTCTCCTTCCCATCTGGTGGTCTAGGCTACAATTTATTAAAGGGTGCCTTTGCCCTAGACCTAGGAAGCTTTGAGGGGCAACTCACAGAGCTCTCGCTGAAGCAAGGCAGCTACACGTGACCTCCAGAGCAGGTCTGTGACAAAGAAACAGGCTGGCTCTGAGCAATGCCTGGAAAAATGCCGTTAAAAAAAGACCAACTGGCACAGAGAACACCAGCACCATGCACTACCAGATATTTACGGCAAAATAACAACAACAAAAAACACCCCAAACAAACACACCAATTATGGTCTGCAAAGAATGAAAAGCTGTCTTTCAGCCATTAGCAAGAATGGTGTGAAATACTAACACTCTTGCCAGATGGGCTTGCCCGCAGTGGCCCATCGCTGTACATCCCAGTGTGGGTACACAGCTCCTGCTTTCTCAGCCTTAGAGAGGAGAAGAATGTATGAGACATTCACGGCTGCACAAATGAGGTCCTCTGGGGCAACACAAATGTATTTATTGTTCTAAAAGTGTTAAATGGATAGAGAACTTTAGATGAAAGCTCATACTGAAACACAAAGTATTTCAGGTGTTATAAATGCAAAACAAAAATAAGGGTGACAAGGAACACTCTCTGGTGCTCTAGGAATGTAGTCAGTTCACACAGCTTCTTTTGGTCAGGCAACAGAAGGTTTGCCCATCAGGACATGCGATGAGCTGTCTGTTGGGGAACCAGTTCATAACCCATTTTTTATTTAAAAGTACTATTCTGTTTTGGCAGGGTGGTTGGACCAGATCTCCAGAGGTCCCTTCCATCCCCTATCATTCTAGGATTCTATGAATATTGACACATGTGAAGCACAACGTCACTTAAACCTAAAGAAGTAAGTTGGTCTTCTACATTAGCCTAACCATACCACTGGGGAGCATCACACACCACTGGGGGATGTCTTAGGACCTCGACTAAGACAGAAGCTGGATGGGATAATCGTGGCACTGTTTTCAGATGGACACCTTTTCAGATGTGCTCCAGCAAGATGCAAATGCAAGATGTGTTATACAGAAAGACAAGAGACATCCGGAGAGTTCCTGCTTGCTTTCTCTGTGCTCAAGAGTTGACTTGTCATGCCTATAGGCAAAGCATTTCATGAGGCCAGGTAGGAATTTCCTTTACAAAGAGAGTTACATCTTTAGTTTTCTGTCCCTCTGTTTGTTATTGCCCATATCTGTAAGAACTTCTTGAAGTTTGGCCACAAAATCAAACACAAGTAGCAATGGCCACACCACAAATGGCATGTGCTGGGTAGGCACTGTCCCCAGCCTTGATGGGCTCTGAACCATCCCTCAGTAACCCACCATCCCCAGCAGATTATTCATGAAAAACTAACCACTCCTTCTGACCAGTTCAGCCAAGAGCTGGAAAACATTTCAAACCATCAGAACATTTCAGAGCTCTGATGCATCAGCAAAGGATCCATCGTCTGGAATACCAGACTGTCAAAGAAAAGCTTCTAGAAGAAAAAAAGTCCTGGTGATTCCTTTCCCATGCTACCACCCTACATGCAAAATGTCCTTCCATACATATATATGGACATACACATGGCAGAGAAGAGGTTAAAAGCTGCCCAGCCAAGATTGACATGCTGTAGTTCTTTGATGGCTTTTTCACTCCACTGTTTTCTATTGATTAAATAATCTCTATCAGATATTAAGCCCCTTGTTATTGGCTCAGCCTATAAATTATTCAGAAGCTATATAAATTCTTATGGTGGGCATGAATTTTTAAATCCTCATTTGGCACCAGGCCAGGAACTCTATTTTTATTTATTTATTTCTTTCCTCGCCTGCAAGAAAATGTGCATGTGTTAGGGTTTGGGTTTTGTGGTTGGTTGGCTTTTTTTTTGTTTGGTTGGTTGGGTTTTGTTGTTGTTGTTGGTTGGTTGGTTGTGTTTTCTTCCAAAAGACAATTTTAACTCTGCTCTACTTGTTTGAATGGCGATTGTATTTGATTGCCCTTTACGTCTGGACATGAACAGATTGGGGCTTTTGAGGGGACAGGAGAGGTAGTAGGAGATCATGCTGTCATGCTCTGATGTCTTGGGGGTGAAGGGTGTTTTGAGTGGTGCCTTACTGTGTGTTGTCTCACGCCAAGGCACCGCAGCAGCCATCCTATCTGGGCACACAGTATGGAGCAGATCCATCCAGAGCATCATGGCCTAGATGGTTTGCAAGCACACCTCAGGCAATGGGCAGAAGATAAGAGTCAGGCTTTTGGGTAGAGCCTGGTGCACAGGGTGTAGTATTAATCATCACCACCACCACCACCTCTGTGCAAGCCCCGCTTTGTGCCAGGCTGGCAGAAGCCCCGAGCCAGCTCCTCGTGTCCCGGCCACCCCTGACTCAAAGCCTCATGAGCGGTGGCTCCACTCCTACAGCTGACTGCCCTTCCTTTGGCTACATGTGCCTGTCATTCACAAAAGCACCAGAAGTCAACAGCAGAAGGGGTCAAAATAGCTGGTTTTCAATATTTCTCTTAATTCTAAGCTAGACTTAGGTGGAACACAATTTTGTTTTCCAATCCTGGTCTATTTTCTTTTCCTGTATCCACAGCATCCAACGCCTCACAACCAGACTACCAAGAAGCAAACCTACCACACAATTAATTTTCAGTGCTGAACCCTTGGAGCAGCTCCAACTTTCTGAACTCTCCTTCTGCCTTTAGAGAGGTTTCCCTGCAGATGCATCGAATGTCAAACTGCTGAGCTACCAACAACACAAGAACAAGCAGAACCTTTTATTTTTTTTTTCCCCTCTTTCTCACATCCTCACAATTAGTTTTGAACAAAAATAAACTACAAAATAAATGACAGGAAAACCCTGCGGGAGAGGACTGGCAGCACAAACGCCTCTGCAGACACCACCGGAGTTGTAAGTCTTTGACTCCTGCTGTCAGCTGATCTTGTACCAGCCAGCAACGTGATCAGTGCACGGGTGGAAGGAGGACTTTTTAATTTTGTTATCTGGCTCATTGGGAAGCACCTTCACCTCTGAAATCAGGAGGTGGTGTGTTGTGTACATTGCAACGAGGCCTGGGCACTTGGCCAGCGATGGCACCGTACTGCTGAATGATGAGAAGGGGACTTGGGCTCAAAAACAGAGCTGATGAATGTGTGGCACTTTTCAGAGACCAATACTCTGATGCCTGCTCCTCTCAAAACTGATTCTTGTTTGAAATGTTGATCAGGTTGGACAGCAAAAGAGATTTCAAATAAATGCTCCCACAAAATCTGAAATCTGAAGGGCGAAGAGTTGAAAATTAATTGATAGACATCTATACATTTATATATGCAAATATCTGTATGCACCTCGAAGTAGAAATTCACAGATATGTATTGACATTGAGGGAAAGGGAAACAAGAAACACTAATATAAGCATCTGAAAGAAAATGTGATGGAGTGGTCCTCAGATGTCTTTATTCTACCTCATGTCCACTCCCTATCAACCCTGTGATAAAGTAAATAGCTAATCAAAGGAGATGAAAGGGATAATGCCAGCCCCGTTGGAAGTCCTGCAGCAGAACTCTGTCAGCCCCTTTAGACATGGAAGGTCCATCTCTTGTGGACTGTATGATGGCACTTAGGCTGTCATGCTAACAGCTCCTCCAACAGTGGGACAACTGTTTTTCCAGGATCAAAAGGAAAATGAATTGACTGCATAAAATGCAGTAAATGTACAAACCAGAGATTTAAGAATAAAGCATAAGATTGCTTCCTAGAAAAGATCTGAGCCAACCATTTGACTGCAGAATGACTGGGCTTTGCATGTTTCCTCTCATTTAATCTCAACAAGGCTGCTGATGAGAACCACCCGCTCATTTGCGATGCAGAGCTGCTACCAGCCTATGAACCTCGTCTTCCTCTCCAGTTGCTACACAATCTCTATCTGAGGACAATTCAGGAAAGACCATTTCTATACATAGCACAGAGAAAAGAGAATTGTCACCCAGGCTCAGACAGTTCACTTGTAGTGCAGAAACTGTATGACCAAAGGAGGGTTTGCCCCCCATAAGCATTACAGAACACACCAAAGCTTTGCTATCAGGCTCATTCCCTCAGTTCATTTACATTTCCCTAAAATTCTTGACTGTCTGAACTTGGTTAGTCAAAATGACTGGGGTGCACTCAAATTTTGGTAGCTCACCCATCATTCCTGTGAGATTGTACCTCAAACCCTAGGTTCAGTTTTGGGGTCTTTGCTCCCAGAAGGATATTGAGGGGCTAGAATGTGTTCAGAAAAGGGAAAAAAAGCTGGGGAAGGATCTAGAGAACACGTCTGGTGAGGAGCAGCTGAGAGACCTGAGTTTGTTCAGCCTGGAGAAAAGGAGGCTCAGGGGAGACCTTCTCACTCTCAACAACACCCTGACAGGTGGGGTCGGTCTCTTCTCCCAAGGAACAAGAGATAGGACAAGAGGAAATGACCTCAAGTTGCGCCAGGGGAGGTTTAGGTTGGACATTAGGAACAGTTTCTTCCCAGAAAGATCTGTCAAGTGACAGACCAGGCTGCCCAGGGCAGTGGTGGAGTCCCCATCCCTAGAGGGTTTTCAAAGCCATGGAGGTGTGGTTCTGAGGGATATGGTTCAGTGGTTACCTGGTACTGCTGGGTTAACACTTGGACTTGATGATCTTAAAGGTCTCTTCCAACCAAAACAATTCTATAATTCTATAACTCTTAAACACCTCTGGGCTTACCCCATAGCAGGCTACTTTGACTCATTCTCCCATTTTTAAATCAGGAGTATGATCCCCCCTTTCTATTATATGATAGGAAAGAGGGCAGCACAGCCTGTCTATAGCAATTTCTAAACCACCTATTACCGTGAACTCCCAGTCATGCTTGGAGGCCATCAGTGTGATCATACAACAAATAGGAAATAATTCAACCATCAGTAATATTGCCAGTTTAGCCAACACGACGTGTATCTGAGGCAGCACATCAACACTCATACGGAGAGCCACAGTGCAGCTGGGTTGTCTCCTATGCCCCCAGACCTGTCATCCACAGTCTTACTAAATCAGACAACTCAAAACGCTGGACAAAGAGCTGGAAGTCGTAAGAGCTCATAGCTGTCTTCATCTCTCCAATCATCTTGGTAACAAAACCCACCAAAATAAAACAGAAGATGACTGCTAGGCTAACACACATATGCTAACAGATTATTATTATTTTTTTTAAAAAACTCATTTTCAGAGTTAAATAAACTGTGGAAAAAAGGATTTGATTCATGATCGCATTAGGAATCTACTCAAGCAAAGCCCCTTGTCACAAATTAAATCATAAACTAAAAGTCAAACATGATTTGTGAAATTAACATTTATCGAGGAAATACTCCCCAGCGCTGCATCCTGATTAGCCTCTGGCTCATGAAATATCACCCATAATTCACGAGCTCCTCCGAAACCATACCAGGACCGTTAGCTGCTGAGGTGGCAGGCGTGATGGAAAGGTGGTGCTGCAACCAGGGAGCCATCCCTTTTCTGGTGCTGGTGAGAAGTAGAGGTCACAATGGCTTATTATTTGGGAAAGTACACGCACGGAAACACTGCTCAGCTCGTAACACTTTGCCCCTCCATGCTCTCTTCCACCTCTTGGATTTATCCAAGGCCATGGCAGTTGCTAATTTTGAAGCCAGAGGTTTGGCAACAGCTCTGCATTGTGCCCTTGCTTTAAAACAGTGACTAAGAAAAAAAGGAAACGTAATTAACAGTCACTGGCTCTTTTCACAGGGTCTTTTCAGCAGAGGGGTTTGGTGTCTTTGCGGGGAGATGCAGACAGCTCAGTCTCCCAGGCAGAGGAGCTACAGCACGAGGAAGAACTCTGTGATTGTTAAAGGCTAAACAGTCATTGGAAAAACACTTTGGAGCCCAACAATTTTTAGAAGCCAGGATATCCATATATAGTTTAAAGATATGGGATACTTCCTTTTTCAAGGTGATTTTCAGCAGGAACTTATTTTGCTGCCAAGGAAAAGAGTCATTTTTTAGAAATCTTGGTGTAAGACCATCCCAGCTGCTCTGAGCATTGCATATTGCTCTTGTGAGACCCCACCTCANGCCCATGTCGGGGAGGTTGGATGAGATGATCTCGAAGGTCCCTTCCAGCCTAAGCCATTCTATGATTCTGACATTTTTCATGTAGAGCAAAACGGCCCCCAAGTCTTTTGGGGTAAAGGAGAGCTCAACTCAGCTGCCAGCTCCACAGGCATTCAGAGCCAGAAGAAAGCTTCAGCACCTCTATAACCCATCCTGTCACTCCAAGCGATGATCAGGGCCTTTCTCCTTCCATATTCACACCTTGTCCCCACCTCCCCAGTATGACACCTGCCTGCAGCACATCAGCTGCACTCACCCCAGTGTGAAGGTGTATGCCTGACATGACACAACCTAGAAATAAAGGATCACAAAGAATATTTCCTGTCTCTTAACCAAAAGAATGCCTGGGGCCCCATCCTACCCCAGGATACAGAGGAATGTATTCTTACCAAGGGATTGAAGGAGAATATATTGACTTGAAAGCCTCATTTCCCTTTGCTACCCTTCTCCCATATGCAGGGCGGACTGTGGTAGATCTGGACTCTGTCTTCAACTAGGGCAAACTGGGCTGAATGGAGCCATGAGCATTGAAAGTAACAAGGCTGGAGCACTCGGCACTCAGCCTTTGCTGCCTCCAGCCCAGGCCAGTGAGCTCTGGCAACTGCAGGTGACCACAGATGGCAGGGTCCACCCTTACCGAGGACAGGGGTCCATGAGACGTCACCCCCTGCTCCCCTGAGCCAACACTTAGGCCCAGAGACAAGATTCCCAGCAAGGGGAATTCATTGCTCCACGAACGAGACTGGCCAAATAGCCCAGGAGGGATTGTTCCCTCCACTCAAGCCATTTGCTGTGGGTAAGAAGCCATTTCCTTCCCGTGCTGTGACATTAAGGAGAGGTTACCAATGGATGGTGATTTTTAAAAACCATTTAATTATTTTTTAACTGCTCTCTTCTATTTGCAATAACCTGTTAAAAAGCTGAAAATAACACTGAGTTCCCCACTGGGTTGCCCTTTTCCATTCAGAGAACATTGATTTTTTTGCCTGTTGTGCCAAGATTAATATGGCCTGTTTGTTTGACAACAGATTCAACATATCTAGTGTCCTGTCAAGCTGAAATGACTCTGTCTGTGGACGACATTCCTGTCTGGCACTGGTAATGACCTAAGAGAAAGAAAAGGCTCTGCTAATTAACTCTTAGTGCAAAACCATCAGAAGGTATCAGCAGCCCTTAAAAGCAAAAATCGTTACTGATGGGGCAAATTTAAAATATAATTAGTGAGAATTGAGGGTTTCAATGAAAACTCTTAGGCAAGGGAGGTTACCCAAATTATCTCTGGAACAGGCTGTTCTGGTTGTGATTCAAAATGGTTCCAGATCTTATGGGTACAAACCTTCCCCCCCTTTTATACTCTCTGATAGAAAATGTTGGTTTATCCTCTTTCCTCCATTTTAAGTAGGAAAAGAAACAGCAGACAAGCAAAGTACAGAGGAGAAAATGAGAAAAGCCAAGGAACTGAGTGTTCCTTCCTCACCCAAGTACCAGGTCTCATACAGACACCAGCTGAGGGTGACAATACACCCTGCTCTGTTCCTTCAGAAATGTTACCAAGTTCCAAACCCCTCACCTCCCTCCCTTCCTTCCTTCTTCCCTTCCCCTTTCTCTGGCAAAAGCCAGTAATACCTACAAATATTTTTTATTTTCGTAAACATCATGCAGCTTTAAAACGTGGGGATGTTCTATCAACTTCAGGATGGCTATTTCCCGCTCCACCTGGAAGAAACAGAAAGAAACAGAGAAGATTAGAAGCTTGGTCTTAGGATACATTAGATACCATCACATATCTTGTTCCCACTTATCCATTTTCCGTTCCTCATTATATACAGAGGATGTGGCAACAGCTAACAATGTATCTTATTTAGCACTCATGTAATTTACAAAAAAATTATTTTCATTTCAGAAAAGTTCATTTCATTCAGCCCCAGCACTCCCTGCCCTGCAGAACAGAAAACTAGCAACATTTCAAGGCTGAAAGAAAAGCCTCCAATCTACCAAAGGGATTTAGCTACAGGAGTTACATGAGCATTCAAGGCTGTTCCTGCCCACAGTCCAAAGCCAACAAAGTATTCTCAAAGCACAGGAACTCTCAAATGTCAC
>VWZY01003453.1:1063347-1077280 GCA_013399075.1 Chloroceryle aenea
ATTTTTGTCTCCCCTTCAGGAAATCCTGTTACTCTTTTCTCTTACAAGATACTCACTGATATTTGAAGAGGGTTTGTTCAGACTTCTAATTGATAAAGTCAGATTTGCTTCCAGAACGAGGAAAATACATCCCTGCAGAGAAGCCAGCGATGGATATGGGTTGGACATGGGCTCAATCATGATCATCCCCCGGGGCACAGCTCAAGAGGACCTAGCAGCTACCCCATCACTAGCAAAGGAGAGGTAACTGAACTCGCTGGCGAAACAGCAGCTTCACCTTCCTCCCCAGAGTTCTGCCAGCCCTTGGCAGGCTTTTTTTTCTGCGCATCCCCTTGCTCACGAGCCACGGCGTGCTGTCCAGAGCTGGCAAGGGCAGGGCAATGGAGAAACCCTGCAGGGGGGTTTGCTTTAATGCAGATGCAATTACCAGAAAGCAGGCCAAGCTCAGAATAGCCTGTCTAGGGAGGCTCAGAGCCTAGGATAAACAGGAAGCAGGGAGAAACATTTCATAAGACTTAAAAGAGAAAGGAAAAAAGTGAAGCGTTTTCTGTCACATAAACACCAAGTCGTGGCACAGGGTCCCAGCTACATCCTGGTTTGCCTCGTACCACAGCAGGTTGCTGTGCAGCCTGGGAGCTGGGGGAAAGAGCCATGCAGGGCAAACGGACGGAGACACACTGCTAACGTGCAACCTTGCAGGTGCCAATTAGAGCTTTTAAGAATCTATGCAGGAGGCTGATTTGCCAGGATGCTCCAGCAATTCGGCTAATGAAGGAGTGCAATGCGGGGGCAACGAGGCCCTTAGAGGATTAACACAAAACTCTAGTTCCCTCTCCTTCACCCCTACTTCACCCTCCTCCTGCCTCAGAGGAAACCTGCTTTAGGCCCATCTCATCAGCACAGTATTCACGGGTGGCAAGTGCTCTGCCCTCTCACCTCACGACTCACTGACACACGGGGTGCTCCTTCACCTGCGAGGCACACAGAGGAGGTCAAGGGAGCTTGAGGTTTGTCTCAGTGCTGAAGGAAGCATCCTTTTCTCCTGTATTCATTTGCTCAATACCAATTGGGTCGCCCATCACCCAAGTGGTGCTGTGAGAAGCTGAAAAATAAAGGGGACCTCTGTTCCATATTACCAGGCTGCAGTTTATTGACCAAATCTGTGCAAGCACTACGCAGGAGTCACTAACAGCAGTGCTTCTCAAAGAACACATATGCATAGAAAGCTGGGGAACAGCAGAAGACATTTCTCCTGGGATGCTTCAAAGTTCATCATCAGCACACCACAAAGCTCTCCCCTCCACTGACATCAGATTGCTCAAAACCCTAGCGTGAGAAGGGAGCCTGGAGCTGCAGAAGTGGTGAAGGGCCATGAAGTCCTGTGGGCTGTGACCATGGTGTGCTGGTTTTCCTACTCAGAGAGGGGGTGGGGGTGGTAGGTTTTCAGGTGAAAATCAGGCACTCTAATGTTGATCCTGCTTTGCTTTAAAGTAATTAATTAAATACTTTTCAGAACTCATGGCTGTCCCTCGGTCTCTAGAAACTTAGCGAGGACATGAACTTCCTCTGAAGTTCAGAATTATTTAGACTTGGGATAAACTTCAAAGGATGCAGAGACTTGGATGCTCATTTAACTCCTCAGGCTAGAACTGGGGTTGGAAATCTTGTTCCAAAGTACCAACTTCCTCCAATGTCTGGCCTGCTGTGCAGTAATTTGCATTTCCACGATGAGAGTACAGAAAGCAGAAACTAAATCACCGTGATACTTCACTAGGCTGAAGTGGCAAAACCAAAGGCACCAGATAGGAAGAAACTGATCTCAAGTTCTCTGGAAAGTCTGTGTTCCTGCTGTAAACAGAAATATTGCAGGGACAGCCCCTGGGACTTGAGCAATTCAGAACATTTGCTCCCATGTTATGTGGGATCAAAAGTTAAAAGTGGTAAAAAATGATTGGTGTTGGTGAGGACCACCTAGGTCACCTGTTTTCACTCTTTCCCATAGTCACAGAATAAATGGGCTCCCCTGGAAATCAGAAGAGAATAGCACCTCAGCAGAAATGGTTTTATACAAGAAGGACCTGGAGGCTCAGCATGTTCCACAGGGTCATCACTGCTGTGAGGATACCCTTCTTCCAAACAAACTGAAACCATTACCATATCTCAGCAACACCACATTACACCAGTTGCATCCTTAACTCAGCAGGAGCACAAAGAGAGCAGAAGCAGAAAAAGATCATGTTAAACACTAAAGTATCTTCCTCTGCAGCTTTGAACTTAGCTGATTTTTCACTTCAAGTGGCCTTTCATGACATTTATCTAGAACTTCTTCAGCAGGCCCTTACGGAAGCAAGTGGAGAACCACAAAAGTTGTCCATCTACAGAGAGTATTTTGGCTGCCCTTCAAAATTTTGGCCATTTAGCTTCACGTTTCCAAATACACTGCACCAGATTCAAAATGTATTGAAGGCGACAAAAGACATCAATTGACTTAAGTGGGCTTTGAATCAGCCCTTCTAATGATCATTAAGTGGTATCTGGAAGAAATCTCCTATTACACAATTTTGACTAATTAAATGCTTTAAGATGAATTCAGGTTTTCTGCTAAGCACTAGTAATTACAAGAAGATTCTATAAAAAGTGGATAAATGAGAGGGGAAAGCAGGCTTAGATCTGCACAGAATCAGGCAGCTAGACAATGCTGTGCAAAAAACTTACAACAAACAGACAAAATTCCCGGAAAGCTGAGAAATTCCTCTATTAGGGGCTCATTCCACCACAATTTTTGTTTACATGCCTGCCTCTTAGAGTTATTTCCTCAAATGCATACGTGTGAGAAGCAAGTGAGATGTGTATTTGATGTTCAAATTTGCACATGCCAGCATCTACACCATGAAGCTTTAGTAGGGAAATTTATTTTCCACACACTGCTATTATAATGGGATGTCAGCTTCTACTTGTCTTTATTGAAATAAGTATTTTTCCACAGTCACTTCAAAACTGCAACTTGAAAGCTCCACTGAACTGTGAAATTTGGCATGATGTCCGAGGTTTGAGGTCAAATACTCTGCGAATTTCCTTGGAAATCCTTTCTGCTGGTGCCAGCGCACCTCCACAACAGGAGAGGACTCCTGGCCTGGCCTGGCATATTGATTCCAAGGTCCTGAAGAGATAGGGTTTGGGTCCTACAGGTGATCTAACCATGGCAAGTCCTACCCAGGAACTTCACAGTTGAACTTGGTAACGCCTGCAGTGTTCCTCAGCACTTGGCCATAGGCACTTACACTCATCTGCAGCGTATGCTTCTTTAAGATGCATCAGGGCTTCATGCAAGAGACACTGATGGGAGCTGACAAGGAGTGGATTTATTCATTCAGTACTTGAGATTATCTGCTGCCCGGTGGTACGTAGCTAATGAGTGACTGACGCGTGACTCTCTGCCAGCAGTCAGCAGAACTGGCCCCTTACACTGGGAGGCAAACAGCCTCCCCGTGCCTCCTGTCACCTCCGGTGAGTGCCACATCCTGGCTGCCAGCGCTGAGTAGGACACGGGACACACAACAACAGGAGAAGTAACCTCATCCTTGACCTGTCTTCCTTCTTCCCTCCTAATCCTGGTGTTTGAAGTTAAGGAACACTGTGCTTCCTTCGACCTGAAGCAGAATGTCTGCTCAGCTCGTTCTTTTACTGGGGGTAAAACTAACTCCTGAGTAGCCAGGCCAGTGCTGATGAGAGACCTGCCAAGCCTGTTTGAACATCGATGCACCAGAGTTCTGCTGCCATTCAGCGAGCCCCAGACATCAGACATTCAATGTGGGCAGCACCAAACACACCACTGGAACGTCTGAGCCAAAGTGCGGGTGGAGGATGCAGGAGATGCTGAATCCCATTAAGGGAATCTGGGCAAGCACAAAGGAGGTGGTACAGCACAGCATAATATTCTGCCAAAAATGTAGCGGAGAGCTTCTGAGAGCATTGGTGGAGGATACGATAAGGCAGAGGGCTTCCCAAGAGCATCCAGGAAAAGGGATGAGACAGGGAGGAGATGCTGACAGCACCATGGACTGGATCCTTAAGGGAGTCCACCATGGGTAAGAAAAGAAATTTAAAAGCACGGTTTTGGAAAAGCTTCAAAGGATAAACTCTGCACCATCTCTTACAGGTCTCGGCTGGCCTCTTCCCCCCCTTCCCCTTTTCCTCCATTAGTCACATTGGCCTTGTTTAGCTCTTTGGCATTGTCTTACACAAACGTCCTCGACACTTTCTCCAGTACTCTTCCAGAACCAATCAATACGACTGCTGCCAGTTCCTTCTCTACATCTTAATGGCCGTCTCTGGTTCCTTAAGAAATACGTCAGGAAATAAAAATGCTCTGGGAGAGGACAGGACAGCTGGAGGAGCTCTGCAGAGATTGGAGGCAGAACGCCAGGGTCCAGGTCCATCATACCCCACTTCACAAGCCTAATGACATCAATCCTTTCCAAGAGTAGAAAATGGATAATATGATTTTTTTTGTTGTTGTTATTCTGCTCTGTTCTCCTGCCCTTCACTTCTGGGTGCCCCTTGACTCTTTTATGGATATTTGTACATCCTTGTATATTAGGATCTTGTTTCAGCTGAGTGAATAAACTCGTCAAGACACAAGCAGTTGATATCTAGAATCTCCATCCTGATAGTCCCTCAGAGCTGGCAGTGACAGAAGCAGAGACCGAAGCAACCCACAGCTCTCCCCTTTGTTTCCATCCTCTAAAGATGCTGTTGAAGCACAACTGCACCTCCCAGAGGCACATGGTCCCAGACAAGCACCAGCGTGGACTTCATCCAGGAACTGCAAGAAGGGCAACATAGACTCACTGAGTTCACATTTGCCCTTCGTTCTGCTATAAAGAGGGAGCCTTGAGGGGAGGCCTGGCAGCTGCTTGCAAAGGTATCAACATCTGACTATCTGCCAAACTGGGGAGCTGGTGGCTGTGTGCTCAGAGTGACCAATCAACCTTTCAGCCCAGCTCTCCCACCACAGCAGGTCAGCAACAGTTCCTATGGCACTGCAGCATCAAGAGCAGCTCCCACCTGGCATGCACCAGCTCTACATTAGCACTTCTATGGCCATCCCATCTTAGGGTCACTGGTTCTGTGAACTACTTATCTGTGATGATGAAATTAGTCTGCTTGGGCCATAAAATAAGCACTCTGAGCACAGACTGTGTCTGAGGAAGGCACTTGTACAGTGTTTCTGTAACAACATGACCGTAACTGGTGTATCTCTACAACTCCATGAGCCAGCACTTTGGTTCCAAACACCCCCACGCACTCATCTATATGTGGGACTGGAACCTTTTAATCTAGACCCACCTCAACCATAAGCATGTCTTTTCACCTCTTGCAAGACAGGAGTGAACAGTGTGGGAAATGAGCAGTGACCTCTCTGCAGCTTCATCTCTGGGATGCCTATTTGGATCTAGCCAACAGCAGACAGGCTCAAAGTCTGGTCCTCTCAGCTCCTTGGTGACTCACACAGCACAATGAGCTTCATGGACTCAGCCTCAGTCGCAGGTCAGAAGTAAACTACCAGTGGACAGTTAAATAGCTATTGTAAAACTGTCCCTTCCCTTCAACCACTGCACCTCAGTGTTAAGAAATGAGCCAGGCTGGCAAGATGATGCTGGCCCTGACCCAACAGCTTTGTTCACGGTGCCTGCCTCTTCTTCCTTCAGCATCAGGGATGAAGCAAAGACAGCAACATCGGCTGGGAGCTTTCCGTCGAGCTTTAATCTGCAGAAGGATGGCTAATAAGGCAGGAATCGTAGTACAAAGCAAGAGTCAGAAAGAGACAAAAGAGGAAGAAATACAATTGCATATTTTTCCTCAGTCTTGAGGCTGCCTGTGCTCGCTCCCTCAGGTTCAGCCTGCAACAGAAGACATTAGAGCAAGACTTGTACTCCCCTCAGTGAAGACAACATCTTCCTCTGTTTTGTACAAGCAACAGAAGCAGCAGAAAATTAGTCGATTGCTGCCATCAGCATCCAGGATCTCTCACAGCTGGAAGTTAAGAGATCAAAGGCAGCAACGAAGGAACATTTTGTTTCTCAGTTTTTTTATCTCTGCTCTTTTCACATCCTTCCCATCGCACACCAGTCCCTTATTGCTGGAGGTGCTGATGACATCTTGCAGCCTATCAACATCAATAACAGGATCAGGAAATCTCTTGGCAAGGGAGGTTTACAAACAACATTGTAAAGAGAGGCTCTCAGAACAGGCAATGAGGATAAGCCAAGTCACTCCTCCTCCACATTGTCCAAACCTCCTTGAGAAAGGAGGGCTCAGACATTTCTGGCCATACAGATCCTTACAGAAGGGTCCAGCATATTCTCTAGAGCTGAATACAGTTGTTTTCCATGACTTCATTATGTTTTCCAATACATTATTCAATCTTTCAGAAGTACTTAGCACTGGCCTATCTCTATCTGAACATTCATGGGACTCATGACTAAATGAGACCAGAGTCAACCAGCAATGAATGGTGAAATCCATCCATTAGTTCTAAGTCCCTAAGAGATGGGTCTTTCAACGTGAGGCCTGCCTTGCTATTTACAAATTTACATATCAAACATTACTTCCCAGATCTTCCATATTTCTGAGCCTTTCTAAGTCCTACCGGTGAGTTCTTCAGCCTCACCATACTAACCATAGCCAAAAGCATTCCCTGTCCTAAACCAGATCACCTTTTCCCCCTAGGAACAATCACTTCTGCAGTACAGGAAACTTCTCCCTTCAATCACCCGTGTCACTCCACAGCAACCTATATATTGATGACATTTTGATCTTCAGAGGTCCCTTCCAACCCCTACCATTCTGTGATGACAAACTCTATTCTGGACTCACCCACACAGCATCATCGCACGGAGACCAGGAAGAGCAAAGAAAGAACAGCACTTTGAACTTGAGGCGGGTGGTATTTTTATTCTTTCTAAAAAGAATTGCTGTGGGTTGTGCATCTTCACAACGGTCGTCTTGAAGTGCCATTGCTTACTCGAGTCTCTTCCCACTCCTTTGTATCTGCCCTAGGCAACACATCTAATAGAGTACAAAGCTACGTGGCTTCTGATGAAGAGCAAAGACAGGAGGCAACGCTTCGTTATGTCGGGCGATAACGAAACGCTAAAGGAAGTGCTAATGACTCCAGAATCACATGGAGGAAGCAACAAGAAAGTTCTAACGATAAGCAAATTAACTTAATTCTCTGCAAAGAATGGGCTTGGCTGGACACGTTTCCTCTAGCTGTTCCTGAAAGTGGCAGAGCAAGCATTCCAAAAAGAGAAGAAAATGTGAAAATTGGGGTTCACTGAGATCATACAATCCTAGGTCTCTATGCTTTGGCACATAAACAGGCATCCTGCTTTCACAATCTAATTGCACTTCCCAAATACTTCCGATAACACTTACGAGTGCAGATTTAAAAGTGCTTGCAAACAATTTGCAAAGAAGACAGCAGGCTAAATTTGAAACCAGCAATATTTGAAATGGACAGCTGGGCTCCATCTATCCCGCTCCCTCCCCAACTTTTCAGCATGTGCTGCCAGAGATCACATTCATCAGTCAGCTGAACCTTGTTCCCAGATGTTTGGAACATGCAAAAAAACAACCTGTGAATCAGGGAGTTTTCCAAGACTCAGCAATATGGTCACAACAGAGTTTTGGAATGAAAAGGCGAGGGATGCTGTTCATGGCATCCTCTTGACAGAGAAAAGAAAACCCATTACATCTCTTTATAGGAGACATAATTAGTTCCCTTCTTTCCAGTGGAGAAAGCCTTTTCCTCTGTGAAAAGCTTACACTGCCTCCCCCACAAACACGGGACAGACAACACCCCCCCAGTCCTGCTGTGGCAGAGGCTGTGCCGAGGAAACCCAGCAGGAACCTCAGAGAGGAGGTGGCAGTGCCCATGCTGCAGGGCTCACGGTGAACCCTGAGCTGGGCAAATGTGTATGGGGGGAAAGTACCACAGAGATGCTCTCCTTGCACCACACAGGACTCAGGGAGTTTGGATGGAAAATCTCAAGATACTTAGGGGTAGCTGATCATTACATTAACCTATATATGATGGCAGGGATTACAGTGCATCCTGCTGCTGTATAATAGGCAACTCTGTGTGTGTGTGATAAGTTTCATTTACGTTCTTCCTCTTCCCCTTAAGCTCATTTCTGTACAAACCCAGCACTAAACCCATTCACAGTCCCTTCTGAGCAGGAAACGTGCACTCCAGGTAAAGGATCTGCTGCTGTTTGTTGCTAGACACCACGGGACAGCAGGGCAGGGCTTGCTTTTAGGTGTTCTTCACTGGCCATGTTTCACCAGGTCTAAGGCACCAAGCTGAACTAAAGACTTCTGCAAAGCAGCTTTGCAGGATACTCAGGAAAACTCTTGAAGTTTGCCCCAAGCCCATTTCACATTTTGTTTGCCAGGGGAACACAGCAACATAGACAAGTCCTTTCAGTTCCTGAGGGTCCTAAAATTATTGCTGTGTGCCGTTCAGTGAGAGAGACTGGGACAGAAGCCGAGGAGGAACTGTGGTGATTTCCAGAAGCCAGCCCTCTTCTCTGCAGAGATCTACACCTGTTAAACAGTTGAGGCAATTCTCCCTCCCTCAGCAGCAGACTTGATCCATTCCAAGTGGACGTCTCGAGGGTTATGCAGAGTTTTGCCCTTTGGTATCAGTCAGCTGCCCACACGTTCCTGTACTTAAAGAGTTACACATCCACCTTATGCCACCACAGAAGCCACTTGAGAACAATCACATTCTGTGAAACCCCAGGGACTGGGAGAACCTTTCTCTGGCTATTCCTCTCCTGGTTTTGCACTCTTACGCTTGCTAACATTTCTAAACTGTTAACCTTTTCTGCTCCCTACTTTTTTCAGAGGCAGAATTGATTTTCCTTGCAATTTTCCAGACCTTTGCCACGTTCCCTTCAGGGTGGCTGGGGACCTGAACTTGTAGACAATGTTCTATTTCCATTTCAGCAAAGTGTTTCAAGTGCATGCTTTAGGCTGCACCACTGCTACATAGTCCAGGGTCTACCTACAAGCAATAGGAAGACAGTGAAGGGATGAAAGACTGTGAGGAACAAATTACCTCGTAACTTCTAGCAGAAACTTTTAGGAAAGTAACAGATTTAGTTGGAAAGCTCTTGGTGGCCAATGTGTAATGTGTTGGTGGCTGACCAGGAAGTGGGGATAGTCCTTCTGACCCATGGAACCTGCATTTTGCAGAGCTACTTTTTTGATGAGATTCCTTTGGACATGTCTTCATTTACTCGGGGAGTGAGGCAATGCCATCCCTCTTCCTTCTGTGGGAACATTTACCTGTGTGAGAAACCTCAGATGTCTCCACGGGCTAGAATTTAGCACTCTCCAGGCACACTAAGATCCCCAAAGCACTGCTGCATCTCTCTGATCCCTTATCTTGCTCATAATCTGCAGATGATCAGTCAGATAAAGCCCACGGGATGGGAGGTTGCTGCCTACCTACTGAAGACCTAAGTTTGTCAGTTCTGTCTCAAACAAGTGAGCAGAAGCTTCACATTGGGAAATTATATACAAGTGTACAGCTCTGATACATTCTCCTCAAAGAAATATGAAGCAGTTTGTTAAACCTGAGACAGGAAATAAGGAAAAGAGAAAGAAAACCAAAGCCAACAGCCCTCCCTTAGGAGTGAGCTGAATATTTTCAAGTAAGAAACTTATGTAAGGCACTGGGATCACTCTGCTGGCAATCTCCTTTAGACCTGAGGAGTCACTGAACAGTTTGCAGCAGGTTTCCGTCTTCTGGGAGAAGCATCTGATGTTCCAAGCGAACCCAGCACCTCAGAGGTGAAACAGAACTGCAAGAAACTACAGGGGGTTTACATGAATGAGAATGATTTTCAAGGTTAGGACAAAAGCAGTGTGCCCAGCCTCATTTTTTTTCTCCCTCATACTGTTCCTTCAACCCAAAGGATCTTCAGACAACACACGGGGATTGCCTTCATGGCTGAGCGTGCGTTTTACCAGAGGTTCTTTTGGGCAGAAAGGCTTTTATTCTAAGCATTTTGGTTCTGTTCCTCCTGCTTTACTTGGACTTCTGGCCATCCCCAAGTCCCATACAAACTTCCCTTCTCCCAACACACCAGGATCTAGCACGTGCACTGATTTTGCTCCAAACATCACCTGCATTTAGGAGGTGATGCTGCATTAGGAGTCATCCTAAACCACCAAAAGGAATACTGCAAGAGGTTAAAATAGGATTCCTATTTTAATTTCAATCCAGGTTGGAGAACTCCCTCCTTTTCTCTTTCCCTTATGACACCTCTTTAAATAGAGCTGCTTTTTCCAGCCCCAAGCCCACCTCAGGCCAAGGGGGTCCAAGCCCTGTTTCTCAAGCTCTTCATTCCTGGGAGTGCTTTGGGCGCACGATGGAAGCGTTTGCCGAAGCCACCAATGATGAAGATGTCAGCCCTGTGAGGAGCTGCTACCTTCTGTGCAGTCTGCTTTCTGTGAGCCACCTCCAGCCCTCGGCCACCTCTCCCTGGGGATCCCCACAGCCAGCCCTGCCACGGACCTGGGCTCTGCTCCTCGCACCCACGCAGTCCTCACTCAAGATGCCAACTACTGCTGCTGCAGACACCAGAAGACAGAGGATGTTGTCTCCTCCTTTCTCCCTCCCTCAACTGCTTTTAAAGAGAAACACCCTTTTTATTTTCCTTTTGCATGCTGTGACAGAGGAACAAACATTCTGACCTTAGAAGCAGGGCAGAGAGTTGTACTGCAGTGCTAACGGGGGCTGTGGTGAGCGCTCTCCTGCTGACGTCGTTCCAGCAGAGTCAGGGCACTAAAATGTACGTACAGAAGCAACCTCCCATGCAAAAGGCCACTGTAATTGTTGCAGAGCTGGACCAAAGGCTCTGTGCCCATTTCCCACCCAGCTATGTGAGGGACACAGGAGGGTCCAGCTGCTGGATGAAGCACAGCTGCTATTCTTCAGTCCCTGGAGTACAAAGCTCTGCAAATCCAAACAGAAGTCAGAGCATTTGTGAGGCTACTCTAATTTACTTTCAGAGGCTTTATCTCTTCCTCTAATGCAGCAGAGAGATTGGAGAAAGCAGCCTGTGCCCTTCCAGCTACCGGCAAACATCCCTGCTAGGTAAAAGCCACGGTGTGATAGCAAAAGGGAAGTCCTCTTTCTGTAACAGCTTTCCCAAATCAAAGCTCAGTCAGCAGCCAGCACAGGACTGCCAAGCACTTCCAAAAGGTAAGGTGCATTTCCATTTTTTAACTGATCAACAGAAAAACGAGGGAGCTGCACATGACCTGATGTGCTGGCACACAGCAGATGCAGTGATGTCAGAGCTCCTGTTCCCTCTGCAGCACTGGCTGAGCAGAAACAACAACAACGATCCCTTCTCAGTTGCAGACTCCCCTTACACTGTGAGTATTTTGTCCTGCAGGACAAATAGAATCATAGAATAGAATCACAGAGTCGTAGAAACATCAAGGTTGGAAAAGACCTCTAAGATCAAGTCCAGCTGTCAAAGCAGCACTACCACGACCACTAAACCATGACCTGAAGTGCCATGTTTACACGTTTTTTGAACACAATAAAACCAATACAGTTTCAAACAGAAAGAAGCAGGAATCCAGAGAGACATGCAGAAAACTGCCTGCTTCCTACAGACCTCTGAGGCAGCTCTGATGCATTTGGGGTGCTTGTTCTGCCTCCACACAGGACTTTGCTGTACAAGAGCTCCACTCAAATGCAGTCAAAGTCTTAATGTTCCTTTGGTGGTAAATTCCACGTGCACCCCTTTCTTTCCATTGAGTGACAGTCTCCCCGGCCAAGACCAGCTCAGGGAATGGCCTGGTTCAAGGTGGTCTTGGTCTTCACAACTTGGATCAGGTCTTTTGATAGGTGCCAGCATGCTTTTCATTCCCAAGAAAAATATTCTCCCAACTGAAGCTCAGAGGATTTCCTTACATTAGGATTAAGGATCTTTCAGCCTCTTAAATTATTATTATTTTTTCCTCCTTCCCAGACATTATAATTAAAACCAAAACTTTCAGGGCATCACTGAAAAGAAGGTGCAACACCTTTTATCACCTGTAGATACCTCATTCCCAACTTGAATCCGAATGAGGTCTGCAGCAAAACCCACCTTTGGCAGATCTCTGAACAAAACAATAACCACCTAAAACCCTGGACGTTTCATAGCTGGGGTAATGCTGGAACCAGCATCTGAAATGAAATCCAGAGGAAGCCATAAAGCTGGATAAGGATTGTGTAAATTTGTCTGGATTTGTGGGTTCTAGAAAGACTCTGGCAAACTTCTCTTGGAGACAGGGCATTGATACCTGCCTGCTCTGAAAGGGCACACAATGGGGTTGAGGCTGAGGTGCTGATTTGGGGTTTGGAAAGTCTATCTGCACTCTGATTTTCTTGATAACTTCTTTTGCCCTTGATGGGCTACACAATCGACCTGTGCCTTAGCTCAGTATTTAGAGGACGGTGGCGACAATCAGGTATTAGACTTTTCCCACATTTTTCTGCCTTTTTACAGGCATCACCTGTTTAGACTGCAAGTGCTGCAGGTCAGAGATGATCCCTTGCTTTGCTTTCCAACACAGCCCCAGTGCCTGCGTGCTGGGACACGTGCTATGGCACACCCTTTGACAGACACAAAATGACGCTTCAGATGCCACCACGAACTCAACTTTCAGCCTGCAGAGAAGGAAACAGTGGGGTTCTGCAGCCTGCAATATGTCAGATGGAGCAAAAGAGAAGTTCAAAGCATGCTGTGATGTCTGAGCACCTGACTGCGTTGGTGCTGGTGCTCTTCTGTACTGCCCTGGCTCCACACACCGAATGGGGAGTTGGCACCGGTCCCCGTGTCAGTCGGAATGAAGCGGAGACACCGCACACCCTGTGAGCACAGGAAAATCCAGGGCTCTGGAAGCTGGGAGGGAGGGCAGGCACATTACAGGTAGACTCGAAGGAACAGAGCCAGCTTCATGCTGAAAAGCAGGGGATGTTTGTCATGACAACAGCGCGAGCTCTGCAGCCTCCAACACATGCAGGAGTGCAAAGAGAGGCAGCGCGCGGGGTCTCCTGCTCTCAGCGGGGAGGAACTGGCAGGGCTGCAGCACTGAATGGAGGTTTATTTTTAACATCACTTTCTAAAGCAGGAGCTGGTGATTTTTTTGTTTCTCTCCTCCTCTTTCATCCAATGCTCTAGAAGGATACGAGCTGGTCTTGCAAGAATTTTATTTTATTTTTTAAATTATTGTTTCTCCTTGAAGAGAAACAAATGCTGTGGTAAGTAAACTGAAAGGTTCACCTCGTTTCAGCCACAGTTTCCCAAAGTACTTCTGTGTCCCCCATTGAACTGCTGTTTTGTAACGCTGTGGAGGAGGAGCACGCTTTGGGGATATTCCACAGCTCTACTCCTGCCTCCACTGCACCACCAAAGGACCTTCTTCCTTCCCTTCAACCTCCCTTTCTTGCAAGGGGACAAGAACCATTGAAGAAGAAAGATGCACCATCACCTTCTTCAGGCCTTTCTGCACTGACCAAAATCTTGCAAATGTAAAACATTCATTAACTGAGCGGTGTCACGCTTTGCTCCAGCCTCACGTCCTTCAGGGCGTGTGAACACAGCCTGCTGTGGACTCACAAGCCATGCAGCAAACTCTTCCCATCGTGGACTAACGCTGGGGGAGCAGAGGATCCAGAGCTGCAGCCCCGTGAGCTGAGGAAAAAGCTCTGCCCATTTGTGCCCCTTAATAACGGGCAACAAACACAGAGGGCAAGCATGATGGAGGAGGAGAAAAGGGTCTATCTGGGGAACTGCACACCACAAGCACTGGGCTTTGCAGTCTGTACGTAATAGGGGTGAGTCAGACTCTGAAT
>VWZY01003453.1:1077598-1091924 GCA_013399075.1 Chloroceryle aenea
GCCACAATAAGGTCTTCCCAGAGCCTTCTCTTCTCCAAGCTGAACAACCCCAGGACACATGAAGCTTTTTGGACTCCTTAGCCAGTCTTTCTCCATGAAAGGGAGGTGAGGAGGTAGCAAAGAGGGACAAGACTCAGTGGCTCCCCTCTCCTGCAGGGATGGGTGACCTGCAGCCAGGAGCCAGGGAACCCTCTGGGTGCTGGTGCACGAGGCAGAACAGACACAGCTCTTCCCTTCAGCAGCTGTACGGTCCTGCAGCACTAACAAGTGACAACAGCTTGTCGCTGTCACCTAACAAAGCAGCTACGACNCCCACATTTTTCTGCCTTTTTACAGGCATCACCTGTTTAGACTGCAAGTGCTGCAGGTCAGAGATGATCCCTTGCTTTGCTTTCCAACACAGCCCCAGTGCCTGCGTGCTGGGACACGTGCTATGGCACACCCTTTGACAGACACAAAATGACGCTTCAGATGCCACCACGAACTCAACTTTCAGCCTGCAGAGAAGGAAACAGTGGGGTTCTGCAGCCTGCAATATGTCAGATGGAGCAAAAGAGAAGTTCAAAGCATGCTGTGATGTCTGAGCACCTGACTGCGTTGGTGCTGGTGCTCTTCTGTACTGCCCTGGCTCCACACACCGAATGGGGAGTTGGCACCGGTCCCCGTGTCAGTCGGAATGAAGCGGAGACACCGCACACCCTGTGAGCACAGGAAAATCCAGGGCTCTGGAAGCTGGGAGGGAGGGCAGGCACATTACAGGTAGACTCGAAGGAACAGAGCCAGCTTCATGCTGAAAAGCAGGGGATGTTTGTCATGACAACAGCGCGAGCTCTGCAGCCTCCAACACATGCAGGAGTGCAAAGAGAGGCAGCGCGCGGGGTCTCCTGCTCTCAGCGGGGAGGAACTGGCAGGGCTGCAGCACTGAATGGAGGTTTATTTTTAACATCACTTTCTAAAGCAGGAGCTGGTGATTTTTTTGTTTCTCTCCTCCTCTTTCATCCAATGCTCTAGAAGGATACGAGCTGGTCTTGCAAGAATTTTATTTTATTTTTTAAATTATTGTTTCTCCTTGAAGAGAAACAAATGCTGTGGTAAGTAAACTGAAAGGTTCACCTCGTTTCAGCCACAGTTTCCCAAAGTACTTCTGTGTCCCCCATTGAACTGCTGTTTTGTAACGCTGTGGAGGAGGAGCACGCTTTGGGGATATTCCACAGCTCTACTCCTGCCTCCACTGCACCACCAAAGGACCTTCTTCCTTCCCTTCAACCTCCCTTTCTTGCAAGGGGACAAGAACCATTGAGGAAGAAAGATGCACCATCACCTTCTTCAGGCCTTTCTGCACTGACCAAAATCTTGCAAATGTAAAACATTCATTAACTGAGCGGTGTCACGCTTTGCTCCAGCCTCACGTCCTTCAGGGCGTGTGAACACAGCCTGCTGTGGACTCACAAGCCATGCAGCAAACTCTTCCCATCGTGGACTAACGCTGGGGGAGCAGAGGATCCAGAGCTGCAGCCCCGTGAGCTGAGGAAAAAGCTCTGCCCATTTGTGCCCCTTAATAACGGGCAACAAACACAGAGGGCAAGCATGATGGAGGAGGAGAAAAGGGTCTATCTGGGGAACTGCACACCACAAGCACTGGGCTTTGCAGTCTGTACGTAATAGGGGTGAGTCAGACTCTGAATCGCTGTGCTGCTGCTATCTTGGTTCCAGGAGATGCTAATTCAGCTGGTCAGGTAAAGTGTGCTTTTAAGAGGCTAATAGGAGCAAGCATATTGAGGCTCTGGGACTTTTCCAGGCTTCGTAGCTGGCCCGCCTGTCTGCAAGGGAAGAGGTGATTGTGAAACACAAATCCACAGCAAGGTCTGGGCTACCAGCCTCCATCAGTTCACTGGGGTAGGGCATGGCACAAGACCGGGGTCTGTTTGTCAGATCAGTGGGGCAGTTTATTCTGCTGCGGTGCTTTCAGAGGCACTGCAGTGTGCAAGGTCTCTGTTTCGAGCAGGCACCTTCTACCAGCTTCAAAAAAACATACGTGGAAACTTCTAAAAGACTGATTTCAAAAGAGGGGATAAAACATTGGGACAGAATGACACTGCTCCCCAGTTCTTAAGTACCCAGCAGGATTGGAGGGTTGCCTTTAAAAGACAAAGTGCCCAGCCTAAAAGCTACTGCAATGAACCCAAAAGACTNAGGCAGAACAGACACAGCTCTTCCCTTCAGCAGCTGTACGGTCCTGCAGCACTAACAAGTGACAACAGCTTGTCGCTGTCACCTAACAAAGCAGCTACGACAATGGCAGCGTGCGAAGAGCGGACCCAGGGTACCATTTTTAGGGTTATTTTATTCCTACTGGAACCAAACTTCAGCCTCTTGGGAGCAGACCCTTTTCACTGAGCTTTCTGGAGGGAGCAAGGGAGCGGAGGTGAGATTCTCAGCCCAGACATCAGAGCCAAGCTGTTCTCTGAACCACTCTTTGTTGCCGTCTCTTCGCAAGCCTGCAGCCTCCGCTCCCTCCTCCCCTTCCCAAAAATAAAGCTCCATGATGTAAAAACATTCCTTTGGGGCTGGAGGTGGAAAGAAAAAAAAAAATAAAACTAGGACACCACAGTTCGGAAAACGCTCAGCACTGCATGAAATATTCACTATCAACTGAAAGAGGTTTACCCGGAGGAGGCTATGATGAAGAGGGAATGAGGAATCGATTTCACTGTCCTATGGTTTGTTGTTCTGGCTGCTGCTTCTCTTCTCCAAATAAGCTAAGCTCTTTGGAAGCTTCTGTCTGACCCAATTCTCCTTCCCTTACTCTTCAGTCCCTCTATCCCTCCTGTTTTATGAGCAAACACACAGGCATCCTAAAGGCATCCTTGTCCAATCCTAAATACTACTGCTCTCCAGAACAGGGCTAGCAACTTAACAGTGCATCCAAGAGAGGAGGAGGGAGAATGTGCAGCTCAGTGTCCCATCAGCTGTGCACCAAGGGGACGGGGAAACAAGAAGTGGTGCCCTGTTGTACCTGTTTGTGTTCTACCTGCTGCACTTACAGGCAGCCCCAGCCCAAAGCATGACTAACTGGGTGACTTCGTGTCCAGGCGTGCAGGAGGTTCAGCCCCATCACCAGACATACACCACATACACCACCCCAAGCAACACCGACGTGTTCAGATGGTGCAATGGGGAAAGGGAGAAGAGCAGAAGAGGTGATGTGAAACATGACATGATCTAAATCTGTGATTCCCTGTGGGTGCCCTGGGACGGCAGATCAAGGCAAAGCTGAATGCCCAGACAGAGATGCAAAGGAAGATGACAACATTCATCTGCCTGGGATACAACCCCCCAAACTCTCCTAATGCCCAGTAGGAACTTAAACCCCTCTGGATTTTCATCACTCAGCCAACAGATACGGGAAACCACACATGTGATTTTTTCAATGAGCTCTCAAAGAATGGGGCTTACACACAAAGCCCAGATCCCATACATTGACAGCTTAAAAAAAAAAAGCCACGACTGAAAGCTAATCTGCAATGAATACATTTTCTGCTCAACCAAACCCCAAACACGTTTCATCAAACAAAGGAGCTCTTAAATGATCCCCTGCTCCAAAGGGCATTTTCCTAATGGGGATGAGCCTGAGCAGTCAACACTTGTTCCACCACAGGTGAACCAGAAGCTCCTTCTTCCTACCAGACCAGGG
This sequence comes from Chloroceryle aenea, assembly GCA_013399075.1. Lineage (NCBI taxonomy): Eukaryota > Metazoa > Chordata > Aves > Coraciiformes > Cerylidae > Chloroceryle > Chloroceryle aenea. The sequence continues at coordinate 1,081,293 of VWZY01003453.1, forward strand.
ACACCACTTCCTACCCTCACAGCTGGAGCCCTTTGCTCACTCACGTTGTGCTCGTGATGGGACATCCCAGAGCATCCCTCAGATCTTGGAATAGGCACCACAGCCCTAAAGCTATTGCCATCAGAGCTGTAGTGACTGTGTTCTGGAGAGGAGTCAATCCCAAATGTACCAATGCCGTGCAAAAAGGAGGATTTATTCCCTCAGCAGAGTCTGGTCTTACAATTGAATTATTTGTGCTGATAAAAGATTGGGGTTTTTAACATATTTAGCGATTATCATTATATTGCTTCTAATTTGCTAAAACCCCTTTTAACATCAGTCTTGACTGCTCAAAGTACAAAAATAGACAGTTCCAGCCTTACAGAGGCTGGGGAAGCAGCTAGAGGTGACCTCAGACATGGGGCCTGGCTAGTCCAAAGCTCTCCCAACAGGTGCTGGCAGCCAGTGCTTATACAGTCAGAGCAACAGAGGAGGGAGACTGCCTGACCTGGGACATCTATCCAACCAGTTTGCTTCAACCCTTGAACCTATCCATGCTTCAGGCTCCCAGTACAGTGCAGTTCCACGATGTGGGTTTGTTCATTTTAACCACCCTTACCTCAATCATTTAACTGATTTCCCACTCGTCTGGAAGGTCATTCACTAATCACTTTGCAAAACTCACGTTCTCATGATAGGCCTGTGGGCAACAGCAGCCAGGATAAGGACTTGATTTGAAAGAGTATTTAGGAGATGAGATGAAGATCACCACCCAGGACCCATTTTTATCTTTTTCCCAGGAGTTGGCTCACTTTGAGAATTCCACTCACTAAAAATGGCAGGTTTTTCTGCTCTGTTAAGTGAAACTACATAATTGTATATTTTTGTCTTTCTTTTTCCTCTGTGAGGGCAAAGAGATTTTTTTTCCATTCATAAGCAGGAAGCACCTAAATGATAACATGTTAGATCTCTTCACTGATGCTGTTCTGAAGTAGTAATCACTGGAGAGAAGAGAAGATTCTGTCATCAGCAAGAGATTACAAATGGATAACAGGTTACTGCTGTGCCTCGTTGAGATGGAGAAGAGGACTGGTGGAGAAAAGTCACAGATTAGCTCCTATTTATTATACCAGTGAATAAGTTGATAAATATTTATTACCTACTGCAATGAAGATCTAGTTCTTTTATTTGCTCTTAGGAACAAAGTCAGCCTTTACGATCTGAAAATGTGCTCTTTTACTTTAATTAAACTACATGAGAAGAGGCTGTAGAGGGGTGCTCTGTTTGAAGAAGGTCAGCTCTATGCTGTATCCCCAGAGGGCTGCAGCAGGAGGTGCCAGAGGTGCCAGCATCAAGGAGGACCACCAGCTGAATTACCAGTCATAGCAACAGCATCTCTGAGGAACTGGTCACCTTCTCGAGACAGGCAAAGCTCTTCAGGCGAGGCCTCTCAGCAGGGGCTGGTGTGTTTGCTCTCTACACTGTGTCAGGGATAGGAAGAAGGCACGTGGCTACAGTTCCATTCAAAGTTTCAGTCCCTGCTAGACACCAACAAGCAAAGCCTCACCACCTGCACCAACCGCCACATGGATCGGTTCCGGCGCCTTCCACGAGGAAAATCCAGGATGCTCCCAGGGTTTTACAAATCGCTTAGAGACACTGTCTAATTCCTCCATACTCTGCAGGGCTTATTAAAATCCTCCAGGAGTCAGCCACGTGCCCAATTACGAGCTGGTTCCAGTAACACACAGCTGCATCCTGCGATAAGCAGGGGACTGAGGGCTCGGTGAAGCCACGGAGGCTACTGGAGAGCCCAATCCCTGTTGCCATCCCTTCAGTGGCACGCTGGAAGCAACAAACTTCAGATGGAATAAGCACACCCAGGACAGGGCAGGATGTGGCAGGANNAGGGCGGGATGTGGCAGGCACCTGGAGCTCGGCAGATGTCAGGTGTTTTATGGAGCACGGGCTCTCCCTGAAAGTCAGTCCATGTGGATAAACTTTGACTGACACAAAGAGAGACACCGACCCTGCCCTGCTGTCCTTGACCTGCTGGCTGCATCATTTGGGAAGGTCTGGCCACCAGCTATTTATTATTATTATTCAAGAGAAGCCTTCTTTGGGAGAGGATCTACAGCCTTTTGCCTCCAAGCAGGAGTCATCACTGCGTGTTCCTCCAGTGGCACAGTGGAAGAAGACAGTGCTTTGCCTTCATCCTTTAACAGCAGGCACAGAGGCCAAGTTGAGCTGCCCACATCGAGTTTAGGGTTCAATGACATTTCAATAGTCAAAATGCCCCTGGTGAAGCCTAAAACCACAAGAGTTTGGCATTTCTGGGGCAGAAACAAGAAGAGGGAAGGTGAGCAGAAGAAAAATCTCTCTCAATCACAGAGTGGTGGGGATTGGAAGGGATCTCTGGAGATCGCCTGGTGCCACCCCCCTGCTCCACTAGGGTCATCCAGAGCAGGGGCCCAGGATTGCAGTGTCCAGGTGGTTTTGGAATCTCTCCAGAATAGGAGACTCCACAACCTCTCTGGGCAGCGTGGGCCAGGCTCTGGCACCCTGACAAGAAATAGTTTTCAACTTATGGTTAAGTAAAACCTCCCGGGTTCCAGTTTGTGCCTGGTGCTCCTTGTCCTGTCACTGGGCACCATTGAAAAGAGCCTGGCCCCATCCTCTTGACCCCTACTGTTCAGATATTTACAATCTTAGAGGAGGTTTCAGTGGATGGATTCAACATTGTATAACTGACACAGGCCACGCCAGACCTGTGTCTTCCAGTCATCAGGTACCTTGTACTCTCTAGCAACGATTTTGCACGTAAGAAAGAACACAGTGTCAATAATGACAGCCTATTTCTGACTGGTTCCACCTGAAAAAGAGGAACTGTAGGACTGGCACCACCTCATAATATTTATGTAACACCTGAAAGTGAAAACCTTGAGGGTTTGTTTGGTCTTTACCAAGGATTAGCAACTTGCACCTCCCTACAACTTGGGAGCAGTGATACTTAATTTGTAGGACTGTGTCACATTTTCATTCACAAATTCTCTGCAGGATTCTGGAGGCGATTCATTCCTCATTTCTTGCAAAGCCCTGTGAAACTCCCTAGCAAAAAGCAGTCTGATAGAAGGGAAAGGCCTGGAGTCTTCTCTGCCTCGGACATTTACCTTCAGTGTGATGCCAGGTACATTACCTCATTGGAGCAATCCTTTAATTGACTATTGAGAAGGTTAAGTTTTGTCCCTCTCCCTACAGTACCAGGCTCACACCTCAGCCAGCTCTAAGCAAAATAACACAAATAATAATTTTAAAGTCTGTTTGCCCTGTATCATTCCGTTCACGTGTTTTAGACAGAAAAGATACTGGACTGATAACTGTCCATCAGAAATACCCAAGACCAGCCCCTCTGCAGCTGCCCAAGGAGACCTCTGGAGATAAAGAGCTCAGCTATTTCTAACTGGCACATATTGTTCTATGGGATTATTAATGCTGGCTGCAAATGTGGCTTCCAGTGGGTGCCTTCTCTGGGATCAGTGGGTGTTCACAAAGCTTTTCCTTTGCAGAAGGTGTTAACAGCACTGCTTACAAATAATATCCCCAGTGTCTGTATTGTCATGGGGATTTCTGCAGATGGCTAGCAGTGATGACTGTGGGTAATTTATTACTGTTCCTGGCTCTTCTTCCTTCTTTTGTCCCTGTGCTGGCTTTTCCTAACATCAGCCCACCTTTCCTTTCTCCAGAAGGCTGCAGACAGAAGCAGCCATAGCAGAGGGGGGATGCCAGTCGACATGAGACAGGCAGAGCTCCTCAGACAGGTGCACAGCTCAGGGGCAAGTGACAGCACAGCCTGAAGTCAAATGGGCACCAGCCCCAACCCACATAAACCTGCAGCCAGTGGCTGAGATAAAGCACCTGCCTCAGAATGCAGCAATGGCAACTGTCATGTAGGTAAAAAGAGATGGAGGGGAGGAGAGCAGGGATGGCACAAACTGGTGGACATGTTCACCGTAACCAAACTGGACAGATAAATGACAACAAGGATGAAACACACTAAACATACTCCACTACCTCAAGCTCTGTCCTGCTGACCTTGGCCAATGATTAATGTTGTTTCAGAGCAGATCCAGGTCTGCTCTTAAGAGAAATCCCCCTGGACTACAGCTGGGAAAAAATCCTACTCAGGCTGCACAAGGGAAGCTGGGAGGAATGGAATGACTGTTTATTTATTTATCTGAATAATTTAATTTCTGGATGAAGTTTATGCCTGAATTTCATGCCACTTAACCTTCTTTCTCTGGAGCAGACACCACAGCTCCCTACTGCAAAAGCAAAGTCATGGCCAGGTCAGCCACGCTGATTGATGGAAGTCCAGGAAAATAAGGGTGCAGAGAGGAACTGTTCAACCACATGAGATCTTTTCTTAAGCTGTTATTTTTCCTGACAGGTTAAGAAGTATCTACCAAGCTATTTGCAAGATGCAAAGAGCCCCTACCTTCATTTACCAGAAAAATGTGCACACTCCAAGCAGCTGGGAGATTCAGGATGTCCATGGGAGAAGTGGGAAGGACTGTGGTAGGCTGGTGAATGGCAGCCTGGAGCCACAGGACTGAAGCCATGGAGCAGTTCCTGACCCAGAGCCTGATGCAAGGCCACAAGAGAAGCTGTTTGAAGGCAAATTGTGCCTAGCTCTGTGCCTACACTGTGCCTAGCTCTAACTAAACCACAAGCCAACCAGATTTGCCAGAATATTTCAAAGGAAACAGCAGCCACTGGGTCTGAAACGTCTTTTTTACTTCCCTTTCTTCCCAAGATTTGCTTTCACACACCTACAGTCGTAGCATCAACTCCATTTTCCATAGAGAACTGAGTCTTTTGAGTTCTGCCCAATACATTTCTAATTCATTTTATAGTCTCCCACTATTCCAGCAAAATTGGGATGCCCCAACCAGGGGAGATCAGATCTTTAAGGAATACACCTAGCAAAAGCATCCCGGGGGAGCAGAGCAGCCATTCACTAAACCCTAGTCACAGCTGGCCACTACCTCCCGTGCAAACACGGCATGGGATTGCCCCGAGACACAAGCTGAGTGTGCTCTGCCCCAGGGACTGCTGCCATCAATTTGTGTCACCATTCCCTACATGCACCTGGGCACCAGCTATTTACACCAGTTGGCACTTCCACTCATCCAAAGACTTCACGTAATTCATCAGCCTAAAGCAGTAAACACCCACCTTCCTGCCATTTATAGCTTTCCCCAGGAGAGCCCAGCTCAGAGACAGCATTAAGGTTTCTGCTTTTTACCCAATTTTCCAGCTGGGTTAACTGAGGCACACTGAGGTCAAGTGACTCGCCCAAGGCCACGCAGTCAGCTGCTCAGCCAGCACCACATCCCAGGCACCGCCAGCCCCACGCACCATCAGCCTTCCCCCTGCCTTGTCCCACGGCCACGCAGCACCTCTGGGGCCATGGGAACCGTGGGCTTTGGCTTCCAGCTGGAAGAGGGAGGTGCAGGAAGGGCAGGAGGGGAGCAGGAGGCAGGGTGGTGGGGATGGAGTTGTAATGAGGGTGGGCGCAGGTGTGGGAATTCTCATTTAGGAGACAAACAGCTGCTCGTGGTGACAGACAGAGCCTGTAACTGATTAGCTTGAATAAGAATGACACTTAAGTATGCATCAGAGCCTCGGACAGGCAGACACACGGAACTTACTAAAGATGACAGGCCCTGAAACCAGTAAGCATCAAGGGGAAACTGGGTTTAGACTGTGCTGGGGACTCTTCAAATGACTGCCCTCAGTTCACAGGAAAAGCACTTCCCACAGAGAAGAGAGAGAGGTAGAAACTCTCACACTGCAAGTATGGGGTTGATTAGCATCAGGGAGAGAGAACTGCAGAGATTGTGCTCAGAGACTTCTCCTGCCTTTCAAGAGAAGCCCAACTAAATATATTTCCCCATTTCTTTAAAATACATAGAGCAAGTGTGTCAAATAAATAGGAGGAGTAGTGACACAGATTAAAGCCAAACATGCTCTGCTCCCAGCAGCACTTCCCTACACCTTATTCACACTCTACCTCTCCACCTTGTTCACATTCTACATCTCTCCAGAGAAATTATTTCTGCATCTTCAGTCATTATTTCACCCTCTGTTGGCTGCTAAACAGTTAAACAATGAAAAAAGAACTACGGCTACAACTGAGAAACTCAGATCAGCAAGATGGGGCATTGGTGCTCCAGCAACAACCTCTACCTCAATGTTTTACAACACCTCTGGCTACCCACTTGTACCTGCCTCGCTCTGCCACCCTATAATGGGTACAACCCCCCACCAGACTAAATAGCACCAAGCATAGAAGTGGAGGAGAGGAATGGAATATTGCCACCCCAATCATCTCCTCTACAGCAGCCTCTTCATCTTTGCCAAGCTTGTGGTTCCTGCTTTATTTATTTGTTTGCTTTGTTACAAGACACTTTTGAGTGAGTGACTCCCACTGTGATTACTGTGTAAGAATAAAGCAGTCAAATGGTGCCCATGCAGAACCCGCCGGTCACTTGCTTCATGCCTCTTTCTAAAGGCCCCCAGGCAAAGATGTTTTCTCATTGTCCAAGGGACTGCATTATTTTCTGTGCACATCCACTGCCTGTGTGAGAAGAGGGGCACAGACTGTTTATTTTCAACATGACCACCTCTTCTTATGTCTGCTTTACAAAATTACAGTGCACTAATAAAAGGGTAACCCACGTAACCAAGATAAGAAGGGACACAAACTAGAAATGGTGACTATAAGCCAGCAACCAATATGAGTGGCTTTGCCAATCACATGTTTCTGAAAAACTGCTAAATCCCAAATGAGTCACTGAAATCATGGAAGATTCAGTAAGTTCACAAACGAGCATCCTGATCCTGAACTCAGAAGCAAAAACCAGACCTAAATTTACTGTCAAATACATTTGAGTTGGACATCGTAACCAAATTTGCTGAAGAATGTATTTCAGGGAACTTTTCATTTAGGTCATCAGGAAAGACAACAGATACTAAACAGGCACTTCCATTTCACAGTTGTACCCGTGGCTTCAAGTGGTGCTGGTAATAGAACATCTGCCCTATGTAAATAATAGAGGGTCTATTATAACAAAAGCAATGTACTGATTTTATCTCACCCACACCAAGCAAGGAGAAATTATACAGAACCCTTTAGTACCTGGTGATAGAGCTCTGAAATAAGGTAGAAACCAGAAAGGGAAGTCTCTGGGAGGGACAGCAGAAGCAGGGAGCTGTCAGGAAGGGTCCTTGGTAGTGCATTTGGGCCGTGCACCATCACTAAGAGCATGTAACTGGCTGCTGTGATTTACAGGTGAGCACAGCACTGGGTGCAGATTACAGATGTGCTGATAGAGGCAGAATCACTCCTGGAAATGAGATGCCAGCCAGTACATAGCAAAAGGCAGATGAAGGCCCCTAAAGTGCTTCAGATTGGAAATTGCATCCTCCTCTGGTGCATGAGTAATTGTTTGGCTTCCATTAGGAATCCATTTCCATCACAGTTTTGTTGATGTACAAACAATTCTTTTTTAACAATGTGGACAGTTCCTCTCTCCCTTAATGGTCTTGGGTTACCCTTGGTGTCAAGAGACAAAGTATCTCCTGCCTCCTAGTTATAAAGTCAGGAAAAGAAGGTTAACAATAACAAAATGGGAGTAGCAGACATGGCTCAAACAGAACTAAAATGTATGGAGATCAGCTCCTTCCCATGCAGAGCATCCAATACTTTCACTTGAAACAGATTCTAGCTCAAGAGCTCAAAGCACAGTATTTTCAGAAAAGCAGGTTTTAGTTCCTAATGCTCCTCAAAATTAAAGGGAGGTAAAGTTTCTGTGGACAGTCTGCAAGCAGTGAGGCAAAGGCTGTGAAGAACTGAAGTCAGAAGCTTGGAGCACACTCAAAGGAGAAAGGTGGACTTCTACCTGAGGTTGCTCCCCTTTGATCTTGAGGCTACAGCAGCATAGAAGACAGCCCACCATAGTTTGTCCACTTGTGACTAAAGATGACATGGGGGTAGGTAGAGAGGGAGCTCAGGGCTCCGTAGAGGGATTTCCTACCTTCAATATATTTCTTTTTACCATCAGCTACTGTGGAGAAGAGCTGATCACTATGGGTAGGGCTTGTTCCATGACACATACCCAGTTATGGATATATGGACTATAAAGTCCTCCTGCATGGAAAGCAGCTCTAGGCTTCTGGAGTCTCATCCCAGGCTTTACCTTCTGCTTCTGTGCTGCAGTTCGTGGCTATTGTGGCTAATCCAAAGATAGCAGAAATTTATTCCTAAGAAACTAATTTTTCTTTCTACGTACTGATAGAAAAAGATGAGTTCTGCAAAACTTTCTCTGCTACCAATCGCAGCTGAATTTACTGGCTCACTATTTTATTCCTGCCCATGTCAATGGGATTAAAACTTCTGTCCAAGCACAGGGACAGATTTTTTTAAATGCTGAAAAGAATGATTAGAATTCCAAAAGCTCCAAACAACAGCAAAACACAACTGCTAAGAAGAATCATTCGCTGCTAACAAGTCAAACTTCATTCAAACCTCAGACACAGAGAGATTACAAATGCTGCTTTTAGAGGAACAGCTTTTCAACAGAGGCCAAGTAAAAAAAAAATTTAAAAATGACAACTAACCATCAACATCATGTGTTCACGCAGCGTAGCCAGAATGAAATAGGCAGAAAGAAATTAAAAATAAATTTCAATACTAGAAATTAAAAGATGCCACAGAAGGTATGCAAATTGCACGCCACAAGGTCTTGTTTTTTGTTTACAAAGAATGTGTTTTCAGTTTGATGGAGAGGCATCATTACGGAGGGAATTTGAGGCATTTTAAATAGCAGAAGCACTCATTAAGAATTCATTTTTAACAGGAAGACTGGAAAAAAAAATTAAAATTAATGAGGAAGATGAAGTGTGGGGGGGGAAACGACGACTTTGAAGATGACAGCTTCTTGCTAAAAAAAGCCACACTCGATATTAATGACAAGTAGTTCACACGCAGGCATCACCCCGAACTCCACTGCCACAATCTCCAGGACTCATTCACAGATGCTTCATGTTCACTCGGTGTTTGCTACTCGGCAAAGCAGGGTGTGAACCCCCAGCCACCGTGGTCAGAAAGCCAGAAAGAAATCACCAGGCAAAGGGCTGGGCATAGCCTGGTTAAACCGGGGTGATTCAGCAGCCCTTCAGCCACTATGGGAGACCCTCAGGCAGAGGAACAACTACAGTCTGCACTGAAAGCTCACCAGTTTCTGAGCAGGAAAAGCACAAGTAGTCTTGCTGCACCACTACCATGTGTTTTCTGTAAACAAATGAAAGTTATCTGGGCCAATTTGTGGCTGGCACATTAAAGCACTAGAGCACCTTTGAAGTCTCTTCAAAAATCTGTCTGGTTTAGGAGTTCATGATCTGGACATCAGAGAGGTTTTTTTTCAGACATCCTTTCCTATCCCTTAGTCTTCAAAGGAGGAAAAAAGCCAAGTGCCTTCTTTAACACACACAGGCTCAACTGCTTAACTGATGTACAACACGGAAGTCGGAGAAAATTCAGTATTGTGCAACCATCAACTTATTCTTCACTGCCCTCACACAATAAAGTTGTGACTATTTCTCTTGTAAAAAAAAAAAAAGAGTTTCTCTTAAATCTCAGTGAAGGGCTGGGGGGCAGGAGGACTGCTGCAGGCTTGCTATAAAAAGTGATCTTTGCAAAGAGGAGATGAGGACAAGCCTTCGCTCTCTCTGGATCTCTTAGTTAAAAGTCCTGAAGCTAGATCTGGAAGATAACAGCCTAATCCAAGCTGAACCAGCCCTGGCAGTGGCAGTGTGGAGGGCATCCTGGGCAAGTGTGAAATGCCTGGGACACAGAGGCACAAAAGCAGCAAAGCAGAAGTTACTGGAGCAAAAAAGAAATAACAGGAGTTGCACGAAGACATCAGAGGGGATGAGTGTTTGCCTTTGGTCTCAGTTCACAGAGAGAACATGCTGGAAGATCACTGCACACTAAGCATCTTTCTTCCTAAGGTGGTGTTTTTTCAGTATGAGAATCCTCTCTATTTGCCCATGCCCACTGTCCCCAGCCAGGTGATTCTATCTCCTCCTGAGACTGCAGAACCCCAGACAGAAGAGATTCCTGTCCCTGTATGGGCACATTCAGAGCTAACTTTGGCGTCTCTGCATGACCCTGGCTTGCATCTTCTAGACATAGCAGAGCTGCTTTGTTGCTTTCCTTCTGAAATTACAACAGCAGTAGCAGGACAGAATGGGCAGTTTACAATTATAGGATGATTTCTCTTTAATATTTGCCCCTTTAAGGTTTGGCATCTTCAACAACCATATATGAAAATGGGTTGAAAAGACTGCATGAAAATTCTCCTTTAGGACTCAGCTGACCCAAATACACAGTTCTCCTGCTCTGAATTCCCCTGTATGGTGCAGAGACACAAACTGCTCTGTTTTCTCTCTTGCCTTTTTTTTTTTTTCCCNGTTGGGGGGCAGGAGGACTGTTGCAGGCTTGCTATAAAAAGTGGTCATTGCAAAGAGGAGATGGGGACAAGCCTTCGCTCTCTCTGTATCTCTTAAAGTCCTGAAGCTAGATCAGGA
>VWZY01003453.1:1093778-1122714 GCA_013399075.1 Chloroceryle aenea
AGCCTATCCTCACAGCAGAGGTGCTCCAGTTCCTGAATCATCTTTGTGGTTTCCTCTGGACTCGTTCCAACATATCTATGTCCCTCTTACGGTGGGGGCATCAGAACTGGATGCAGTATTTGAGGTGGGGTCTCACAAGAGCAGAGCAAAGGAGGAGAATCACTTCTCTTGATCTGCTGGCCACACTCCTCTTGATGCATCCTAGGATACAGCCAGCGAGTTTCTGAAACTAGCAGCTAGAAAATCCTTTTCCTCACTTGCAAACTCAGACATATTTGATCTACAAGCCATGGAGAGAAAAAGAAAACATGAGAAGCTATACCACCATTGTTTTTTACAGATGCATTTTGAAGCAGGGTTATGCTGCAGATCTGGCTCTTCCAGCTCCTCAGGAAACCTGCACGAGCACTTAACAACTGCAAGAACATTCAAGGTCAAAGGCAAGCTCTTTCTGGAGATAAGTTGCCTTCTAGCTATAATACTAAACTCTGCAAAGTAGAGCCCATACTGCAGATGAGATGACTGGGAGCTCCCTAAATCAAGCAGCAAGCTCTACGAACAGCAGCCATAAATAAGAGCTTTATTGAGCCCGGTGTCTGAAATTCACACACAACAGGAGGATTGGAATGGGAAAGCTGGTCGGTGCTCTGCTTCAATGAACCACTGTACATCAGCACCAAGCCTACTCTTCTCATTTCAGCAAGGCACACTTACTCCAGCTTTCAAGCCTCCAGAGCACCTCAGGGCTAGGAAATCACGCAGCCCCACACCAGCATAGAAAAGGAGGAAAAAGCAGCACTGATTGCAGTTTACTTCCACCAAGCTAACTCTTTGCGGGCTTCTTATTGCAAAAGCTTTACCAAAACCACAGAATGCCATTGGTTGGAAGAGACCTTCAAGATCATCTAGTCCAACCTTCAGTCTAACACTGCAAGCTCACCACTAAACCGTGTCCCTAAGCACCAGGTCCACAGGCCATTTAAATGCCTCCTGGGATGGTGACTCCACCACTGCGCTGGGCAGACCATTCCAATGTTTGACAACCCTTTCAGTGAAGAAATGTTTCCTAATATCCAGCCTAAACTTCCCCTAGAAGGACACTAGAAGAGCATGAGAACAGTCCTTAACATCGTGGACATTGCCCATGAAGCCACCTGATTCTGGCTGAAACTCCTGAGGTCCCCTCTCAGCAAGTTTCAGGCAGAAGGCATCTGAGAGGCAAGAGCTTTGAGGTGTCCAAAGTGCTGGGCTGATGTGTCCCAGGAGGTAGGTCTCAGCTCCTTCTCCAGCTTGAGCTCAGGACTCCACCAAACCAGAAAAGTACCATCCTGCAATAACATAAAGAGTAGCTGTACACAGTTGGAAGCTCTGCAGATAAAAACCGACCTGGTTTTGGCATCTGTTTTGTTTAGTTTTCCTACAAAAAGATATATTGGGCCAAACCATGAGTTACATAACCTGTGGTTACGCAGCTGTCAAATGGCTATGGCTGAAAACATCCACAGCAGAGACTTCCCAAGGTACCTAACACCCACCCTGCAGGAATAGAGCCTGGGGTGCCACAGGGAGGAAGAAGGGACCGTTCTGAGCTCAGTAAATGAGGAGGGAAAGCATCAAATTAAAGAGAATTCACTGCAGGTGAATGAATGGTAACAAAACCTCAGAAGAACAAGGTTCTTCACATGGCTGGGAGTCTTAGAGAAGATGGGACCTTCTGGTAGCCCAATTAGTCACTCTCTCTATTTCTGACATTGGTGTGACATGAAGAACTGCTTGGAAAGTCTGATCTGTTATTTGCACCAAAAAAAAAAGAGCGAGGCCAGCAGAAAAGGATGGCAGTGTCTGTCAGTTAAGTGTATCATTTGTTCAACTTGCAATGGAAGGAGAATGAAAAGGAAAATCATGGAAATTAGCTGTGGATGTGCTAACAGACTATAAACAGAGCCCAGGGTGAGACAGGGAGCAGATTTTTCCTGTGTCTCATGTAACAAGGTGATTTCAACTTGCCTGGCATCATCTTCTCCAAACTGAAGGCAAAAAGCACTCTCACCCTCCTTCAAACCTAAACACCTACTGTCTTCCCACCAGCAGCTCCAAGTTTTCCAAGTAAATAAATAGTTTCTAATGCTGCAGCCCAGGAGGTGTAACATGAAAACGAGCCCCATTTTCTGCTCGTGCTAATTCATCACCATAGGGAATAATAAAGAAATGCAGGGCACTTGGAGATACCAAAGAGAAGTCTGATTGCAAGGCTGGGGAAATGCAAACGCACAAGAAGAGAGAGACACACAGAGCGTAAGGTTCAGAGGTTAAACTGTTGCAGGAAGAAGAAAGTTTAGCCTTTGTCCATGATTAAGTGGTTGATTCTGAAAAGCCAGGCAGGTATCAAGAAATGGTTAATTGAGGGCAAGAGAGAGTTAGAGTACAAAGTGAAAACAGAGCAGTCAAGGGGAGAAAAACAGCTGCCACAAAGTCTGTTTTCCCTCAGGGTTTCCAGTTATCATTTGAAGATAAATATACTTTTCAACTAACCTATTTGGTGGAGCTAATTCCCTGGAAGTGTTGAGAATCCATGAATACTGTTGCCTAATACGCTCAGGAGTTGATGGGCCTGTACCTTGTGTAGTGTCCTTTCAGATTCTGTACCTAATAAAAACCAAAATGATGTGATGAAAGCACTATAGGCAGGCATTCACTCATCCATCCCTCATAGCCAGAAGACATCTCAAAGCAAGTGCCACACTTACTGGGATGTGTCAAACAGCCAAGAGGGATTAAAGGCAGGTTCTGAGAAAAACCTGCTGCCTTGGGTATTGTGGCTGTGGCCAGCTGAAGGGCATCAGCCCCTCTGATAAAATAACGTGATCTTCCCTGCTTCCAAAGTTTATTTTTCATGAGGCAGCCACATGTACCTTCCAGGCACCAAAGCCACACATCAGGTGTAACCTGCTGAGGATGTTTTATACTGTGGTGTATTCTGGGAGTCAAAGCACTGCCCACGTTACCTGCCTTCTGCTTTTCCAAAGGCGTAATTTCTGAAGGATCCATGCGCATTTAGAAACAACTGGTTACAACTTATTCCAGTTCTACTGTGTTTTCCTGAGCTATTTTTGTGTCTGCACTGCACCAGCATACCCATCGGGTAAATTCAGTCTAGGGGAAGAGACTCTGGATCCTGTGCAGCCCATGCCCTTTGGTGCTTTGGGTGAGATGTCAGGATCCTGCAGAAACCTCTGCGTTTCTTCTCACATCACTGTGGCACACACGGAGAGGGAGGTGCCCAGAAGCAAAGAACATTTAGCATAATGACTCAGATGGGCAGCCAGCAGTTTAAACCAGCCACTTGATGTTACTATAATGAGGATTCAGTTTAACAGTTGTTTTGCATTCACAGAAATCCCTCCCATCCCTGGGAAATCACTGAAAAATAAACAGAACAAAAATGAAATCATCTGTTTAAGAAGGAGGTTATGGTTTGGAAAACGCACATAAACGATAGAGCAAAAATGCCTGTGGGTGAGTAAAAATTATTTCTCATAGCACAGAGGGTCAGGGAGCCTCTGAGCTTCATCTCAGGGATGACACAGCATAAATGCAACTCTCCTGGGTTGAATTCAGACCTGCAGAAAATAGCTGCAGTTCTGCTGAATCCAAGACGGGTTGAATCCTCTTAGAGGAACTCTGAGTTTAGGCCAGGATGTTTGATACCCATTTTGAGCCACGGAAGTCTTGCCTGAAAATGAACTAAAGTTACTTCCACGATGGTTAGGAGAATTAGGTGGTATGGCACTTACTCACCAGGTAACAACTACCTCTTCTATACTGTCTACTAAATCAATTAAAAAAATTCCCATCCAGCATCAATACATTCTGATGTGTACAGGAGCAGCCCTGATTCTTTCAAGCTTCCTGAATATCATCACCTAAACTAATTCATTAAAACATATCCTCAGGAACATGCCTGGCCCATAAAACACTGAAACACATTCTTAATTTCTATAGGGCCTAGGTATAAGTTTTAAGCTTAGGATATGCAAACATCTATACATGCATTAAATCTACTGTGATAGAACCTTTCTGCCAGGTGTTGAATTTTTCCTTTCTGCTCAGATCTCCCACTTCTCCCATTACACTGTGAGCTGCAGGCCTAGGTATTCATAGTCCTGATGGTAAGAATAATTCTTAAACTGTTAATATACTCTGGTTGAAACACTGCAACTTGGAAAAAAATTATCTTTGTATGCAAATAAAGGAGCTTAAAGTGTTCTAACTACGGTAGCTTTAAAGAAGAATGTCTGGGGAGTCATCTGGAAAGAGGCAGAGAGGACCCAGAATCAAACCAGGAGAAGACCCATCTATCTGCAGTAGTTGCAGGCAGTTCTAGCAACAGGGAAATGACGATGTTCCAAATGGTATTGCCCTTCAAAAGATGTGTTAGGTAAGAGGAGAGAAACTAAGCAGCTCTAATTGGATCTGCACCTGGAAAACACGTGGAAAAGAAATAGAAAGCTGAATGAAAGGGACAGCTGGAGAGATGATATCAGAGGATGGAGGTCAAACCTCTGAGAGAACCAGCAATTTGAGAGAGTGAGAAATGAAAGTGTGAGAAAGAGCGGAGATGTCTTTAGAAGTGCAGTGCAGGTATGTCAGAGTGTTCATTATCTCAGCGATCATCTGTTAGTTGTTCCTCAAACTTTACCTACAGAACTTCACCTATATTTAAAATTGTATTTGTTTTGAACACTTAAATCACACAAATCCAGTCATCAGGTTCCTTATTCCAGCCCAGTGCATTTATGATCCCACTTCCACTGTTCCCTCCCCCAGATCGCTGAGATCTCCTCTCCAGTCGCCTGGCAGGCTCTAGGAAAGCATTCCTCCTCTGCCTGCTAATGTGCCTGCTCTCCTGTTGGCATTCAAACCACGCCAAGATGTGATCATTACCCTGAGTTCCTTTAGGCTGCTAAAGCCTGAGAGCCCCCTCAGTACAGCAGCCTTTGAACCAAAGTCCTAAACCCTCCTCCTGCTAGTGCTATAATGGCTCTTTTCACCTGCTGAGACCCCCATTCTTTGTGTGTTGTCTGTCGATTCTCAGTTTTACTCATCAATTTTGTTTCTGCTGCCCCTTTTCATAGTAAATTTTCCAGACATGGCTTTAAATTTCACCAATTGCTTGATCCTACGACGAGGCTGCAGCATTCAGTAGTCTCCTCAATTCTCCGCGACATTTAAGCTTTTCTTCCAACTCCTATAGATGTTTTTAATTGTTCTAAGCCTTTACCTGATGGCTGACAGAAGTTTATTAATTTCTGAACACAAGAGCTGTAATAACTGCCCAGTTTCTGTCCTTGTATTTGCACTGAGGTTCACTTTGGACATTAGGGATGAAGTAAACCATCACTGCAAGTGCAACATCGCACTGGAACAGACTGTCCAGAGGCTATCAGTCTGAATCCCTTAGGGTTTTCAAAACCATCTAAACAAAGCCATGGCTGGCCATGCCAATGGCACAGGTCCTTGCCTGAGTGGAAAGATGGGACTCCATAAACCCTCAGAGGTCCCTTCCAACCCTTAGTTCTATGATTCTACACATTTGTCCCAATATTCCACCCCTGTACCCTCTACCAATCTGGCTATGTTAGATTTCTTCATCCCTGCTATCTCCTCTCTTCCTTCAGCAACGTGTCATCAGCTCCAGTCTTGACATCTGAGAGTCCAAACATCTGTTCACTTTCTATTGTGCTGCATTTGCATTTTGGGGCATAGATCTTTTATATTCCAGTACTCCAGAGCAATTTGCACCAAACTGCTGCCCAGAAGGGCTCTGCTACTCTTAGGTATTGCCACACGACTACTCCCTAATCCAAATTCCTCTGTGGCTGCTGAATTCACAATTTACACCAATCTATGAAAAAGAAGTGAAAACACGACCCCAGATGACTGTGACAACAGCTGTGGGCAACTCTGTCCCGTGTCCAATGATCTTACCCACTTGTTCTTAAGTAAATGTTATTATTTCCTGGATTTGATAAATCAGGGATTGATTTAAGAGGTGAAAATCAGGATAAAAATAATCTGTAATACCTAGAGGATGAAATGCAGTCTCTTACTGTGTCCATCTTTCCTTTCTGCTTTCAAAGTGCTGCACTGGACAGTGAGAGACAACAGGAGGTTAGAAAAGGACAGAGGGGATTTAGGAAGGAAATTCAGGGACAGCTGAGGGAGCAGGACTGAAGAGAGGAAATTCATCAAAGAAAAGTGATAAGAACATTAGACTGAGGGGATTTCTTTCAGGGTATTAGGAAGGAAATATAAGAAGAAAAAAAATCTGTAAAAACTAACTTTATGTCAAAGTATTTCACAGATGGGGGAAATTATTCTGCCTCTATTCACAGGAAGCTCTTTCTGCTGGCCCATCTCTCCACACACCGAGCTAGACACACGCGCCAGGTTTTAGCCTGTGGAGCAATAGTAAATTCCAGGCTACTACAAGGATCCACAGTGGCAGGATTCTGACAGACATATATCCTGGGATATATTCCAGGAGCAAGAAAAAGTGATTGAGTTTATTAGATCCTTCTTCTTGAAGGTTGACTCTTGGGTGTCGACAAGAAGAACTGTCACCTCGTCTTACCAAAATACTCTACAACAAGACACTAAATGGGATCACTTTAGCATAATCTGGAGCATCAGTCCCACATTTCCAGAAAGGACAATGATTCTGGTTGCCTGACTGAGTTTTCACCAAGCATTCTTGAGAAAGCCAGCCTGCACCCCAGCATTTCTTCCCACTTTCCAAAGCCCCTGTTTGCACCTGGGAAAACACGTGACCCCATAGCAGAGATGTTACCAAGCAATCGTTACGTGCCGAGAGGCTGCAACAGATGTGGAAGTTCAAGATTAAACTCAATCTCTCCTTCCCTATGATTTAGCAGGAATTAAGGTAACATCCCCATTACTCCTCACAGCACAAAGCCATCTCTGCTGCAGAACACACCGTGTTACGTCACACGGCAAGGTTCACAAATCCCCGACGTTCTGACAAAGCACTCACTGCTGCTCCCACCTCAGAGCAAAATCAACCCCACCACGATGGCAATTTCATCACCGTGTGGTACTGCACCACTGGAGCATGGGCTTGAGTTCTCTTAGTCTTAACACCTGGAAGACTCTCTTGGAGTTGGGGAAATGTGGTGCTTTGACCTTGGCTGGATGCCAGGTGCTGACTGAGCCGCTCTGTCACTTCCCCCTCCTCCTCTCAGCTGGAGCAGGGTGAAGAAAATAAGATGAAACTCAAGGGCTAAGACAAAAGTAGTTTAATGAAGAAGCAGTGCAGTACTGCATGTGGAAGCAAAAGAAACAAATATTTGTTCTNCAAAAGAAAACAAAGATTTATTCTCTACTTCCCATCAGCAGGAGCTGTCTGGCCCCTTTCTGAGAAGCAGGGCTCCAAACACGCAGCAGTTGCTTGGAGGACAACCTGATGCCCCCCCTCCTTCTTTTCTTTGCTTTAGTAGTTCAGCTGACATTACATGGTATGGATTATCCCTTAGGTCAGTTTGGGTCAGCTGTCCCACTCGTGTCCCCTCCCAAGATCTCATCCACCCCATCCCACTGCAGGGGGAATGTTGGAAATCAGCCTCTGTGAGCCCTGCCCAGCAGCAGCCACAACACGGGGGTGTTNCTCTGCTGCAGAACACACCGTGTTACGTCACACGGCAAGGTTCACAAATCCCCGACGTTCTGACAAAGCACTCACTGCTGCTCCCACCTCAGAGCAAAATCAACCCCACCACGATGGCAATTTCATCACCGTGTGGTACTGCACCACTGGAGCATGGGCTTGAGTTCTCTTAGTCTTAACACCTGGAAGTCTCTCTTGGAGTTGGGTAAATGTGGTGCTTTGACCTTGGCTGGATGCCAGGTGCCCACCAAGCTGCTCTATCAATTCCTCCCCGCCCCAGCTGGACCAGGGTCGAGAAAATAAGATTAAACTTGTGGACTAAGACAAAAGGAATTTAATGAAAAAACAAAGCAATGCCGTGCATGGAAGCAAAAGAAAANTTATATGGTATGGACTATCCCTTAGGTCAGTTTGGGTCAGCTGTCCCACTCGTGTCCCCTCCCAAGATCTCATCCACCCCATCCCACTGCAGGGGGAATGTTGGAAATACAGCCTTGGTGCTGGGCGAGCTCTGCCCAGCAGCAGCCACAATGCTGAGGTGTGATCAGCAACTTTCAGCTCTCAATGAAAACCACAGCACTGGGAGGGCTGTTATGAGGAAAATTAACTCCAGCTAAGTCAGACCCAATACAGCAAAAAAAGACCATTTTGAATTAAAACTCTGGAGTCTCCTCTAGGTGTGGAGCATACACCCACAGGAGGGCAGCGGGAGAAACAAGCGATGATTTCTTGCTATGGGAATGCTCTTCATGAACAGACCAGCAGATTAAATACATGCTGACTGTAGATTTGGCATCTCCAGATGCCAGGAGGTGAGGCAGCGAGTTCAGAGGTAGCAGCTGGTGGAAGAGGAAATGCCCAAATACCTGAAAAGTTCTCACCAGAGAGATGGAGATGCTCTAACAGCAGCAAAGCAAACCCGTGGCATATTGTACACAGCTCCATCTGACAGCTCTGGAACTAACAGTTCATTGCACTGGGATTGAGCCTTCCCAGATTTTTCCTAAATTTGTGCCAACTAGTTAATAGCACGAACTGCAGGGACAGACCGAGCGAGGCCTGGTTTACAATTAACAAATGATCAGCAAAATGCTCCTGTTGGATGGAAGAATGTGAAGCAAAAAGAAAGAGCCTGCATCCCCTAAGTGACAGTGGAAGGCCAGTCCTCAGCTCTCAGTTGCACTGGTTCAATATCCAGTAGGTGACACACTTTGAGCTGGGAAACTCAGAAGCTATTGGGCTAAGAAATGCTTCTTAACAGAGAGGTATTGCTGGTGTACGAGGCATCACCCAGTCATCTGAGCAAAAAGTTCATCTTTGAACAAAGTCTTTGCTCAAATGGTTTGCCTGCTTCCTGTGAGGATGGACTGCATCCCATAATTGGGATGGATCAGTGTAGTGATCTTTACAGTACAAGACAGACGCAGGGTCAAACATCTGAGCCAATTCTGGTCTCAGACAGTCTACTTAAGGATTAATGGCCTGTTGCTACTAGAGCTCTGCTGATGTCATGCTGGTTCTCCTTCCCGGGGCAAAGAAAAAAAGAATTAAAATGGGGAATAGAAACCAGTGGAAAATGGAGTCAGACTTCTTTTCATCTGCAAACCAGAAAAAAAGAGGAAAAAAAAAAAGACAGAAAAGAAAATATACAACAACCTAAACCACACTTGCCATTGTTACCCTTGGTCCTTAATAGAGCCCTCCCCACAAAGCACATGCAGGACTCAGAACCCAGCACCTTCCTCCTCCTGAACTGCTGACAATCTTGGCCATGGCACCAAGCAAACACTGGCACGGCAGAACCATGAAAACGGGATACAGCAGTCTCTGAAAAACCCAGGATGCATCCTGGCACAGCGCACGCCCGTTCAATCCCAGCACGTGTGGTGGGGTGAGAAATGATTTCAAAAATCCCCTGCTGCTGCTCTGGTGCTTACAGATGCAGGTTTCAGATGGTTTGGTTAACATCGCACTCACACTGCCGACCGTGGCTGAATTTCACTCAGGGTTTTGCTCTCAGTCCAGGAAAAAATTGTGTGAGCAAGAAAAATTTTTTATAACAAGCTGTAGAACTTTAAAATCCCTCTGTAGTTGCAGTCAGAAAACACAACGTCCTAACTCCTTTTTTGCTTAAAAGATTTGGAAAGTGTTTTTATCCATAATCTAAATGCATTTCCTATGTGAAAATGTGGCAATTCTACCTACTCTGGGTTAGGTGGGTTCAACCAGAACCCATTTTCCCATGACATCCTCTACTCTCTGCAGGTTTCATCCTGCACCTCTTCAGACTAATTAACCACAGAACAAAGCTGTTTGAAGTTCTGGTAGAAAAAGTCAATTAAAAGAGGCTTTTGCTTAAGTCAGATCATGATTCAATGCTTTTTAGCATTTTTCTTCAACTTTCAGTGAGTTGGGAAAAAAAATAAAATAAAAAGAAAACACAAGTAAAGTTCTGAATGCATCAAAGAGGCTGCAGCTCCAGATTGAAAAGCCAGTCTCACCAGACCCATGGTTCACATCTGGAGCTCACGGAGACTACAGCTCCAGGTGGCACTGCTACAGGAACCACCCAGGCTGGGGTAGTCTTTAGCTTCAGGTTCCCAGACCAACAACTGGGTGCCCAGACAGCCAGAAATGCTGAAAATACTACAGGATCTGACCAGGAGTTACAAACAAGCTCTAGATGCCAGTCTTGAGATTTTCACACTCCATACTCCAACTCTACAAGACTGAGCCTGGAAGCCATTCTTCACCAGGGGCTCCCCTTCCCTTCCAGGGTAACTCCTTCTGCTTGTCCTTTTTAAGAGAGAGAGCTTCAAGCCTGATCACAGAGAGGATCCCACTGCTTTCTGCCACTCTCCCCCACAGTAATGTTTTGTAGGGTCACGTCCCTCTAGCTGGGGATGCTGGGTCTGCCCCACAGCTCTGCGCTCTTGGAGCCTGTCTCCAGACTTCCTACATCTTGGTTTAATAATCCAGGCCCCGGAGGCAGTGGGAGTCCCTGCAGAGGCAGGGCTGCCAGGGGCTCTGCTGTGGAGATGGCAAGAAGGGCTCCCTAACAGCCTGCTACAAATCCAGAGAGAGTTCAAAAGAAACCTGGTCTTTGATATATTGGGAGTTCACTGAGCCAAAGTTATTTCAGATAAAGCATTTTAGTGAATCAGCATCTTTTGATAAAACTCAGCTTTGGCAAAGGAAGAGAAGAATTCCCAGAAGCTCTGGTATAGAAAGTAACACGAAGTCAAGCTATGGTTTATCCCACCCCAAGTACAAGCGTGGTGCAATTACAGTGAAAACAGCTAAAGCTGAACAGACAAGGGTTTGTACAGGTTAATTATTGGCAGCAGCTTCCCAGGCAGGTGAGGATGGGATGGCAGAGCACATTTAGACAGCTCATCTCTGGGAGCAGGTATTTCCCTATCCAGGAATTATGATAAAGTGAAATTCATGGAAAAAAAACATTCCTTGGCTTCAACTAGCTCTAACTGGGGCTCATGAGGGACATTTGTTGCTGTGTGACCAAGGCAGCCCAGGAGGGTGGCCGACTGTCTGTGCCTGTGTGTTTGCACGTAGAGGGTAGAATGTGTCTGAGACATCAGAAAGTTGAGCCAGACAAGTCTGGGGAATTCAAAGTAGGGTGGAAAAAATAGGGTCAATTATTCTTATTGCTTGCCCCAACACTTCAATTGATCATCCTAACTTTAGAAAGCAAAAGGCACTGCGCACACTTGACAGGTTTGTTCCTCTGACAGGTACATCATGCGCTTGTGATTCCTGTTTAGTTTCCTTCCTTAAGAACACCTCAAACTGTGTTCCTCGTGGCTGTGGTGGAAAGTGGAGGCGGAGAGCAATTCTTCTCCTAAGGAAAATACAATTACCCAACTTCTTTAACTGCTCAAACAGATGACAAGTGAAGAAGCTTTCAAGGCTCCCCACCAGCTCCAGTTTAAAACAAAACACTCTGCATTATACATTCAGCAACAGATCCCTACTCCCAAACTCCCCATAGCAGAAGGGAGCCAGGGGGGGGAAAAAAAAGCCCCTTTTATTTTCCCTGTGTTTTTCATATTCCAAGGTGCTTTTTTATCTCTTTGAACTCAGAAGAGAGACTGGCACACGTGAAGCTGTGCTGTGCTAACAGGGCTGCTACTGGAATACGAACTAGAGCCACAGAGGCAGGGGGTGAGTGTGTGTTTGTGCACTCACGTTGAGGAGTGCCAATCATCCCCCCAGTTTGTTGTCCACCTAGGCACTGTCAAACGTACACACAGACACGCACACACTTCTAATCCTCTCTCTCCCACTGCTAAAAGCAGACAAGCAGAGGTAATGCTCCAGGTTAAAGATAAACCACAAGGTGGGGGGTGGAGGGGGGTAGTATGTGTATGTTCCTAACAAATATGTGCAACGAACAAATCCATGTAAGTGTGAACCTGCTTATTTGTGCTTTGTCACCACCACGCTCAACAGTGAGTAAAACATGAGTATTGGAGGGTATGTGCATGCTCTGGGGAGACTTCGTTTCCTTTGTCCTTTCATCTTTATTTTTGCCATGAATACAAGGTCCCCTGGGTTATTCTCCTCTCACAGCAATGTGCCAATCAATCTAAAAAGTAACAGATGAGCAGGAGCAACTTAGCATCACAGTTCTTAATCACAGAGTCTTGGAAAGTTTGATGAATGCTTTGAAACCTTTACTTTGGGACTTTTGTTTAATAAATGGAAATGCTTTCCCTCCTATTTACTATTTTTAATATGACCATTTCCAAAATCCTATCTGCCTGTATCCTGGTTTCACTGGTGAAATCATACTGGCTCTCATTTCTTTGCTCCTTTTCACCCACTGGTAGGAGTCAGTGGGATTCAGCAGCAGCTTAACACCATTTCCACTGCAATCAATAGTAAATACTGCATCTGGAAAACAATTAGGCTGCTATTGAACACATTAAGTTAAAAATAAATCCTTATTTGGTGAAAATCAGGTTTGGTGTTGGTAAGTTTGGCGTCACTAACATCAGGGAAACCGCCCTTGTTACGATCAAAGCTGAATTTGAACCAAGTTGCGCTATTCAGTCCATTTCTGTCTCAGCTTCTCCCTGATGGTGTTCTGATGCTCTGGTAATGATTTCTGTGGAGCAGGCCTCCAGTCAGCAGCTGAGGACAGCCGGGTCAGCCAGTATCACAGCCTTTTGTTTGAAAAGTCTGCTTTGGAATAGCTCATTTTCAAAGATGCTGCTCTCAGGTGTTCCCTTCTTTAACTTGGCTTGGGGGAGCCTAAACTTCTACTCCTGCAGATACCTCGTATGAGCACCTCTCTTTATGATCCAAGCAGTGACTTTTCTACACGTGTGTGATTAGAAAAAATCACAGTTCTGTGTATGTTAAGGCCAGAGAAGCTGTTAGGATCACCTAGTCAGAGCTACCATTAGAGCAGGGAACCATCTGCAACTACATCCTGCTGCAAGACTAGGAGGTAAAGCTGAACCAGGATCTAGGTTTTAGAAAAAACACACAGCACTTCAATATGAAGTTTAATAGTCTTTCAAGGGAAAAACTCACCAGAGCTTCAGGTGGCTTGCTCCAGTTAGTAACTTCATCCAGTAGTCAAACAGGCCTAGTATTTCTACATTTAATCTATCTACAGCTTACAACTATTCATTTCCAATAAGCTTTTTGCCCCCAAGGCTGTAATATCCTCTCTCATTAAATGTCTATCCTCCTTATCAGTATACACTGACCATGATTAAGTTATGTCTTAACCTTCTCTTTAATCAACTAGGTAGATAGAGTCCCTTGAGTGTCTTCCAGAACATGAGCTCTGATTGTTTATTTACTCTCTCAGATACTTGCTGAATTATGGCCAATTCTTAAACTTTTTCATGGAAGAATGGGCACCTCAACCAGCTGTGCTGCATTTCAGCAGCTTTGGCAACAAAACAATGACAGTTTTTTAGCAAAAGGTGAAAAGACAGAGAGGGAAAAAAAGGAAGAAATCACAGAACAGGAGAATGGGGGGGAGGGGGGAATGGAAGGGGTTAAAAAGGGTCAAAACAGCAAGGGAAAGAAAATGGAAGGAAAGGCTCAAAATAGAACTAGGTAGTAAAGAAATAAGTAGGTACTGAAATAGCAGCTCAGGAAGAAGCAAAAGGTGATGAAAAGACCATGCAAAGTGGTGTCTCTCTACGAGTACACCTTCCTATGTTATCCTGGCACTTGGACTCAGTCCTGCTACCTACCCCTCTCCCCTCAACTGGTTCAGGCAATCAGTGATCCTTGCATCATTTTCTGCCATTAACAACACATACTACAGCTCTGAAGAATTTCTTGGCAGCTCATTAGCACATGGCACTAAAACAACCAACCAACCTCCCTCAAACCCAGCACCTTTGCCTCAATCGAGCTTCAGGTGAGAAATGTGGAAGGGGCTGTGTCTCTTCCCATCCCCCCTGCCCTGGAAATACCTGCCTGGCTTCAAGGCCAGCACTGGAGGACTCGGCCAGAAGAAACAAAAGGCACATACACACAAAGCACACATACAGAGCTCTGGGGTCCAGTCACCGAGCCCAGGACATCTGTGGCTTTCTCAGGATGCCCGTGTGTCGTGTAATTAGTCCAAGGCCAGCTGTCCCCTTCTCTCTCCTCACCTTTTATGTTCCCATTGCTTCTACTACAACTGTCTGTCCAAAGACAATGTCATCTGATGGATCACCAACAGTTGTTATGCTTTGGAAGAGGGGAGTGAAAAACAACCAGTGAGGTGGTAAAGAGGAAAGGATTCTTCCACGTATGTCTCACAAGACACCTCAATGTTTCCAAACAGGGTTTTGACACATTAGAAGAAAGATCTGCTTTCACCTTCATATACTGAAGTTATGAAGTCCAAACGGGTGCTGAAAATGCAACCATCAGTAGTGGCCCTGCCTGTTCAGGAACCCATACTGCTTTACAGACACATTCAGCTCTTGTATTCTGGCCTGATTCCCTTCTCAGTGATCCCAGAGTAATTCAGGGAGATGAAGGAACCCTATTTCTATCTCAAGGTGCTACCTGTAACTCAATCCTTTCAGAAATCTTGCTGCCAATTTGTGCTACAGGTACCGTGAGAGGCAGGCCAGTGAGGGTGACCCCAGCATGGTGGAAGAAACCCAGTCGAAGCTTTTACTGGTCGCGTGAAAGCATGAGCAAGAACAGAACCATCCCTTCTGTTCTCATCTGAAATTACACCAAACCCAGGGAGCTAGGGAAGGAAGAGTGCTCCCCAGGCTGTGCTTTAGCAAGAAAGGGCATCACAAGGCGAGAGGCTCACATGAGCACCGAGCAGCTCTCTCCTTCCACAGGGCAGCCAGTGCTGGGACGATGCGTTTACTGGAGCTTGCGCCGCATCGTGCCCGCCCGTGCAGCATCTCCATAGCAGCAGCTCTGCTAATTGAGACCAGCTGCTTCAATTCCAAATCCTTCTCTCCAGAAATATCGATACTACGATGGTTATGATTAGAAAGCACTTTACCAAATGCCTCTCAATTCTGCACAGCTCAAGTGAAGAGCAGCTGCAGCAGGAAGGGACAGTTCCCTGATCGTACAGAATAAAGCCCTGAAAAAGCACTGGAGGAAGGGAGGCGAGAAGCAGCGTGTCAGAACAGAATAACGACAGCAGAGAAAGCAGCCTGCTCTATATGCTTGTGCCTGTCATTTCAGATGCTGACAGGACCACGAGCAGACTTCTTCCTTATGCTGCAGGACAAACGGCCACAGCTCTGCAGCGTTACGGCTCCACGTGGCAGGTGCACGTATTTGTCAGATCCAGTTTTTCTGTCCAAGGATGGATTAAAACAAAATCCATCAATCTGGGCTTGCCTTAGGAGAGTAGCTGTGCTCTTGAATCATTTGGCTCCGGGGACTGTTTTGCATGCCCCACTGGCAAAGAGAAGCCCTGGAACAGATAAGCTAGTGGGAAGGTTTGCAAAGTAGGAATGCCACCACACCAGCATCACTTGGCTTCACCGTGGGCTGTTTCCCCATGCTGACTCCATGCAGCAAGCTGTCAGCTGGAGGCTTTGCAACGGTCACACTGGGATTGCCAAAAGCTGCAAGCATTTTTCCCCTTTGGCCAGGCTGGATTAAGCTGGCTAACAGTGCAGTCCATTCCAAATTCACTTAGAAGTCTCAAGCCCTGTCTATGACCATCAGACTCAGGGCATTCCTGAAAAGCCATCTGGCTACTGAGTTTATCTGAGAACTGGGCAAACCACATCAATCCCTTCTTTCAGATCAGCGCAGAGGACACAACCCTTGGAAGGGGAAATCTCACCACGAACAGTCTGAAAATGAGAATCACAATGTGATGTGTTGCTTCCTCCTGAGAGGGAAGCTGCACCACCTTACAGAAACCACAGCACACTTCAGCACGGGGCTATGCACACAAGGGCCAAATGCACCATTCCACCACTTCCATTTCAGCCCATACCCGAGGTAATGCAACACAACTAAAGCAGAGAGATCACTTTGCTATGCTAAGTGATTTGCCGCCTGCTCTGAGAATCAATGAGGTAAAAAAAAATGTTTTATACAGATACCAGACAATGTATCTGAGCAAACAAAATGCTCATGTTTTTTTAAAAATATTATTCTTATGTTATTCTGGAAAATATTCAAACTCACACAAATCCTACCATTCGCACACTTTGTTCCATTATCCTCTAAACCTCCCTTTAAAGTTGCAGTTTTCTTACCTATTTTACTTTCTACCTTTTGGTCTAGATTAGACCAAAATCCACAGCACTGCAGGAGAAGAAAGACTTCAATGCAATTCCCAAAAGGGAAGTCTGAAAACATGACAATTGAATATACACTTTAATAATTCTTCTCTGAAAAAAAAAACCCCACACTTTTATTGTACCAGTAACACTCCCTGACTACATGTTCCTTTAATTTCCATTTTCTTTCTCCTCCTAGTAAGGTTCTACACATACTTGTGCTGGAAAACAGCTGACACAGAAGCACACAGAAGTAACAGCAGTGTAAAGATCCATGCTCCATGTGCTTATGTGGAAGTTACTCAGTAACATGCTTTGCCCTGCTGTTAGTGTCATTTGCAGGTGACAGCTTGATGGAATTCTGGTGATTGCAGTGCAGTTGTGCTCCCTCCCATCAAGCTGAATTTAGCCTCTCGTCACCAAATCACATGAATAAATTTTTATGCATCTATTTATTTTATTTTTAGGTTTCCAAGATCGATCAATGACACTCGTGTAAAGAGACGGGTACCACAAGGCTAGGTAAAACCAAAAGCAAACCAACAAATTAAGCTCCCTGAACACCACAGAATTTGGGCCCATGAGGACAGCCACTCCGATGGTTTCCAACTGCACAGCTCTGTGGATCACTAACAGAATTGCAACAGCTTTCAATCATTGTGGACCAGTCCATAACATCCCCATGGAGCAGCGCAAGCGGTGGGAGTATTCAAACAACAGATCTGCCAGCCTCTCTTAAATCTCTTCCTCCTGGCATTGGTACACCTCGGTCTGAAACGTACTGTAACGATTCTGCACTGCTACAGGGGTGGAAAGCAGGTTCCCAAAAGGCACCTGCCCCAGCAGAGAAGCAGCCACACCGCAGCTGACCGCTTGTTTTGTTCACACAGCCCAGGCACACTCCCATTTAATTTCAGCTGCCCTGGCCTCCCCCGTAACTAAATTATTGTTATTATGCTCCACATAATCCTAGTACTGACAGGGATGTTTGTTAGACGTAATTAAAGATATTAATTTTGCATGGAACAGAAGACACAGAGCCAAGAACTTCATTTTTTTTCGAAATCTCCCATTAGAAAATTACCTTCATTAGCACCGACTCGCTGAGCTTCTCTCTGTTGACAATTTTTATCGCGACCTTCTGACATGTGACACAGTGAACCCCCAACTTCACAAGCCCTGCAGGAGAAACAGAGCAAAACAGAAAGGAAGAATTGGTTAGAGACAGTCGCTGGTGGGATTTTTGCTATTAATGACACATCCAGCAGTTGGCAACTGATACAAACCCAAATTTCCCCTCATCCCACCTCCAGCCAGATCAGGTCTTGTGAGTAATGAAGACCCTGCAGCCCACACTGTGACCATTTGGCAGCGAAGCCACCAACATCCCTAAGGCTGCAGCAGCTTCTGCCTGGAAAGCTGGAGTTTCATTGGAGCAAGGGATTCCAGCTGTCATCACCCAAAGCACGTTCTACCAGTGAGAAGTAAAAACTTGTGCCCATTTAACCACAGTAGGCTAAGGGCTTTTCCTGACACCTGACATCAGTGAAAGGTCAGGAATTAAAGAAACTAGATGGTCAAATGTCTGCAGTGTAGACACAGCCTCTATTTCTCCAGCTCCTTCCAAAGCTTTCAAGATCATAACAAAAAGGTACTTTATTAACCTTTCCCAGACTGTATGAAGTTAACACTGAGACAAATGCCGCTGTGGCACGGAGAAACATCACCATGTACTGACACAATTCCAAGTTCTTCTTATTTGTTATTATTTACTGCATCCTTCTCCTCAGAGTGCTGTTCAGTGGTCATACTGGCAAAAGGATATCCCTGACAGGACCAGGATGTCTGAGGTATGACCAAAATATGGAACAAAAATCCAACACTCGAGATAAACAAAATACACAAAGCATTATCTGCTGCAAAATTTTGATGTAGATCTGCTGACTTGCATGGAAGTACACTGAGATATCTCCCATGAGTGAGTTTAAGACAGCCCCCTGAGCTCTTCATTCTATTGCCATTAAGAAAACTTGAATCCAGAAAAACTGTACTTTGTAGGTCTGTTCAAGTGAGATCTTGTTCACCTCAGCATTTGCTCCTGTCAAACAGGCACACGCAGCAGAGCACCTGACAGGCTGGCTCCCGTCCCACTCCACACACAATGTGCCAAATTGCCATTCACTTGAATTCAGTTATAACTGAAGTAAGAAGAAATGCCACCTCCCCAGTGTCACCAAGAGCTACTGGGTTTTGCAGAGCATTTATGAGCAATGACATGGCTCGTAAGGAACAGTCTGGCTCAGCTTGCAGCTCCTGCACTGGACTGCTGTTAAGATCCCAACCCCAGCCCCTGATGGAAACCACAAAGACAAACATGTTGCTTTTTGAACACACCAGATCTGCACTCTAGTGAAATGGTGACCAGAGGACTTCACGCATCGTATCTAGGGATGGATGCACACACTACTGCCTTACGACAAACTGTCCCCAGTGAAGTAACCAGAGTTTCATCAGGGACTCCAGCAATCTCCCACTGATGCTTGTCCATCCTTTTGCCACACAATCACAAATTTGGAACCATTAATCACTGGCTATCATGCTGAGCGATGAACTCCCAACTCGCTCCCAGTCACAATCTCTTTTATGATGTGCTCAAGTGCTCTGAATATTTCCAGTCACATAATTTCTCAGTCTCACCAGGTCAAATGCTGACATCCTTTCTTTCAGCCACAGCATAAACAAGCCACAAAACTCAAGAGTGCAGCGACAAATCCCTCTGAAACTGTGCAGAGCATTGGCCTGTCCTCTGCCTGAAGGGGCTGAGAAGCATAGCTGGGGAAGGGGCTGTGGTGTCCAGTCAAATCTGCTCAGAACTTCTAGCTCAGTCCATTACACCCAAACGCCCACAATCTGTGGCACTGTGCTCTACTGGGACATACTGCAGACCAATTATTTTCAGAGGTCAATAAAGGTGATGAACAACTGCTCTCAGTCCTTCACCCTAAAGAAAATATAAAGGCTTCTGCTATCTCACACTTCAGGGTCTGATTTCAAATGTTACTGCTCCATAACCAAGACCTCTGTCCCACTCAGCCTGGCTGAGTTCCTCTGTCCTTCTGGCTACTAACCTATCACAGAAACTCACCAATTAAGATTAAATCACTCTGTTTACTCCGGGTTAATGAACAGTTAGAAGATGCTGCGCACCTTGCAAAAATAACACCAGTAGTGAATTGCACTGATTTTATATTAAATTAATTTAATGAACCTCTTGATTTACACCCCAGTACCAGAAGTAACAGAATCCCAGCACGGTGGTGGGGACCTCTGGAGATCATCTGGTGCTACCTCCCTCCTCCAGCAGGGTGACCTCTCTTGACCTGCTGGCTGCACTTTTCTTGATACACTGCAAACCTTCATGATTTTTAAAGTAAACTCTGGTCTGTCTCAGAAGAAATTCTAAGATGCTGTAGGACTGAAGCACTTCAAGATTCCCCAACCATACACAGGCTGTCACATATGCTCACTCTATCGGGCACACTTCAGATTTCCACCTAGAGGGGGTTTCTGGGGGCTGGGGCACTCAAACCAGCTGATGTGACCAGCAAGGGACAGACTTAGAGCAGCTGGATGGTGGACAGCCCATCCTCAATCAGTACAGAGAGGAATGATTTCTTTTACCCAGGAAGAGTGTGCTGAAGGGGTAGAGAAAAAAACCATCCCTCCAGCTGAGACAATCTATTCACTGTGAATCCCTGAGTGCAGCGAGTCATCTCCATGGTCTCCACTGTGACTGGAAATCACCTCTGTGACTTCTCAGCCAAGGACAGTATTTCAGAAAAGGCTCTATTTACTTTTGCCTTGCATTTTGTCTAGTGATTTTCTTTAACACAGCCTGAATAACCCAGTTTGGAGCTGTGGCTCTTTGGTATCTGCTTTACAGCTGTGTAAATAGCAGCACAAGGGAACACAACTGTAGGTAGTGGCACCTCACTAATGATCCTTTTCATTAGAGAAAGAAACGTTCTGGGAAGAAGAGAGAACTGTTCTTCAATTCTATCCAAACCTGGAGCCTGCCAAAGACACTGATCTGAAACAAGTTATCATCTGGAGAGAGACTGATAAATAATGAAACGATATTGTTGTTTAAATACAGGACTTACAGTACAGTCATTGCTAATTAAGAATGTTCCCACAGTCATAGAATTGTTATGGTTGGAAGAGACCTTTAAGAACACCAAGTCCAACCATTAACCCAGCACTGCCAGGACACCACTAACCCATGTCCCTCAGCACCACATCTCCATGGCTTTGAAACCCCTCCAGGGATCATGGGGACTCCACCACTGCCCTGGGAAGCCTGGACCAGCCCCTGACAACCCTTGAGGGGAAGAAATTATTCCTAACATCCAACTTAAACATCCCCTGGTGCAATTTTAGGCCATTTCCTCTTGTCCTGTCGCTTGTTCCTTGGGAGACCAACCACACCTGGATCCAACCTCATGTCAGGGAGTTGTTGAGAGCCAGAAGGTCTCCCCTGAGGCTCCTTTTCTCCAGGCTGAACAACCCCAGGTCCCTCAGCCACTGTTCATGAGACATACTTTCTAGACCTTCAAAAATGTTAATCACAAGTGCTGATTTTTAACCATAAGGCCACTAACTACTTCAAGAAGCAGAATGAAAAGTTAAGATATATTTGCTACATTTCATACATATTATTTTTCCAGGGGTAAATGAAGCTCTTTATTTTGCTTTAGAATAAAATCAACGCAATGGCCTATTTGTAAGAACACATCACAGAAAACACATCATCAAAACCCTTCTTAAAAAATGGGAGCAGAAAGCCCTGGTCTGGCCAGAACTATCTATTTTGGCTGGATGAGCAATTAAAGGAATGTCTAGAGAGAAATATCACTCCTCTTTTAACTTGAGTTAGCTAATTGCCAATTAATTCAAGTCAATGAATACTCTGCAAATGTTAATCCAGGCACTGCAGGACACAGACATTCGTGGTTCACTCCAGGGCTCAGACTGGTACTGGCAACAAACTATCTGGATTAATAGACGACGAAAAATCTTTGGCTGAACAAACTCAAGCACACTGTTTTCTGAAAAGCTTAGTGTGCGTGTTCACTGTTGCTGCACAGGAGCTTTGGACATGACTTTGTACAAAAGTAATGTAATTTTTCTTCTGGATAACAGCAAACTGGAGGTTGCTGTTGTAAATCTTAGAAAGTATTTATGGATGCTCACTCCTGAAAACTACGTGCACTCGCATCTGCAAGATCTGTAAACCTTCAAGGAGGCCAGTTGAGAAAAATCAACCCTTAAAGCAAACGAAAGCATTAATACAACCCAAGTGGAAGATAGGGCAATACTTAAACTGCAATATTCTGACTCTCTATTCTCAGTGGTTATCTTCACCAACACTGTAGTTTCAATTAGGGTGAAATCGGTTCGGTTACAGTCTCTAACTCTGCTGACTGCAGCGAAGTTGCTTTAGAGCTGCAACAGTGGAAAATGGATTAAAGTTTGGCCCACAGCAACATGATTTCCATAGCTGCAAAATAGGGATAATAACATTTGCTTACTTACCTTGCAAGGGCTGTAGAAGGATTAAGTGATTAATCCTTACAAAGAATCTAAACCCTATGGAAGTTTTACATATTACAACCAGGAAAACTGCATCTTCAATACAATCTGGAAAGAAAGCTCTAGATAATTTCTTATTAATAGCTTTCATTTTATTTCCCAATTCTTTTAGCACATTTCTGGTCTCTTATAACATGTATCTTAGGCTCTTCTTATCTGCACTGGGAAGAACTTTGTTACCAGGCATCCTACTTACGGAAACCAATAATCGCCCTTAATTACTCAGCCATCTCATTGAACAGATGTTTATTTTTCTATAGCAATTGTTATCTCTAATTATTGCATTTAAAATAAACAGAGCCTTATATCAACTGACAGGCAAATTACACGGTATCAATTTATAATTGCATATGGGGAAAGGAGGTATAGGATTCTCTAGAAATCTGAAAGGATGAGGATGGAGCTACGCACGTTGGTAATGAGATAATTTGACCATGGATGCTTCCACAGAGAGATTCCTGTGCTACGAGGCTGTTCCGAAGGCTCGTGCAATAACTGGTTCCGAACTGAATAAACTGTAATTACAGTAGGAGCAAAGGCAGAGTTCACATGCTCAGCAGGAGCACAGAAGGAGCTGTTCATCAGTGCTGGGATTCACGTGCCGCAGCTCAGAGCCCAGGGAAGCTGCCGAGTAAATTGCTATAGCCTGGATTTATTGTCCTGAGCTACGAGCACTGTCAAAGGTAGGCTGGCTGGACCAGCCAAAGGGACACAATCCTAAACTCAGAGATTGGGGAGAACAGTGCATCAGCTCAGATGTGACTGGATCCACATGTTAGAGAACAAGAGACACAGACATGTACAGACATACACACACAGCAGCTCACCAGGAGCAGGTTTTACACTGTATGCCTCAGAGATTACGGTAGGATCATCCTCCAAGCTCAGCAGGATCAAAACACACAGAACCAACATCACCTCTATTGATTTTTATCTTGGTCTCTTTCTCACAATATTTCATAAATCAATACTTTTCAGAAACCCTTTGTGCCCCCTGAATATAGCAAAGAATGGGACTGTTGAGGCCTTTTGACACGCTCTCTTTCCCATCTTACCACATGCCTAAAGAGGCCCCCCCAGGGAACCAGGACACAAACCATGATGGGCACACTAGATGGTGCTTCTGTAAAATGTCATTATTTCATCGGTCAGACTCGAACAAACTCTTGAAGTCCCTGAGGATCTAACAGCAGCCTGTGATGTCGAAGTGGGCTGAGCTCCTATTGCAGCTTCAAGCCTTTGTTCCCATATAAAGACACTTGGGAGAGACGAAGAAGTGCGGACTTCAGCTTCCAAAGCTTACATCTGAAAGCATTTGGGCAGACCCCCCATCCCCTGCAGACAGGGAAGGAGAAGAGTGCTTTCACAGTTTTCAAATGAAAAAGATTAATTAAAATGTAACAGATCTTTCCATTGATGCACCAGAGAGAAAAAAAAAAAATTTAAAAATTCTCTTTTTCACATCTCTGTAGGAAAACTCTGCATTTGCCCACAACTCCCCTAGTCCAAAGCTTTTCTTTCCAATTCCCAAGAGCTGTATATCTCCTTGAAAAACTCTTCTTGAGGGATAACGAGACCCATGTTCCCCTTCAGACTTCGTTAATCCTTTGTCAGGAGATGGCCATTCTCAGGTACAGCAGGAAGCCAGCAAGCACAGCTCTGTCTATCCTGCCTAAGAGATCTTAGAGAAAACGGGCTGCTATAATTAGGTAACATCTAGGTAATGATCCACAACGTCCCCTCTTGGTCCAGTGATCTACTGAGAAGAGCTGATGCACAAGGAGGGAACACTGCATAGCAGAGAAAGAGGAGGTTAGGAAGGAGGAGGGGCAACAGCAGATAAACTGCTCTTCACATGTGCTTTTAGCTGATGTTAATCCCATTTTCTATGCTCATTTCTTATTTCTCCCCTTCTTCACCACACCTTTCCACCAACCCTTGATCAGAAAGTCCTCACACCCTTCTGACCCTCCCGTCAGGCAAGGTTGTTCCAGCTTGGTTATATGTATATTAAGAACTTAATTAAAAAGAGGGGTTACCATGGAAAACCTTTATCCAGGAGACAGAGGTCATGCTCTTCACAAGATTAGGCTCACCACAGAACACTTCATCGGGCCAGCTCAGCGCTGATGGAGCTTACTCTGCCCTCTGACATCTCTTAATCACCCGCTGACAGGTTCCTAACAGGATTTCCACCGACACACTGCACTCCAGTCACAGCTCCAGGAGTGATCTGGATTAACCACGCTTGCACCCATGCTAGCAACGCAGCACCAAACAGCAAGTCACAACCTCATCACATCCTACACCCTCCTCCGTGTCATAACACCTAGAATTTCCACCCACACCTCCACCCCCACTGTCTCTAGCTTCTTATGTCTCCTGCAGTAACACACTCCACAGTTTCACCCATTTGTCCTGCAGTTCAGCTATCACTTCATAGCTTCCTTCCATACACCTTTGTCATAGAATCATAATGGTGGGAAAGGACCTCTAGGATCATCAAGTCCAACCTTCAACCCAACATCTCCCTACCCACCAGACCACAGCCTCAAGTGCTACATCTACTCGTTTTTAAACACCTCCAGGGATGGCAACTCCACCACCTCCCTAAGCAGCCTGTTCCACTGTCCAACCACTCTTATCAGTAAAGAATTTCTTTCTAATATCCAATCTACTCTCTCTCTTTTCTCCTATGTGGAAGACAACAGATGCCATGGCTACTTTAGACCTGCAACTACATTGGCTTGGTCAAACAGCATCTACCAAATAGAGTATCTTAACACCTGAGTTGTCCTTGCATTTTCCTCTTGAATTTGGTTCTCTCTCCAGTACTCAGGCAACAGTTCCAAAGCCTGAAAGGACTTCAGTATCTTTGAAAGATTCTGGGGACTGTGAGATAATTATGTTAATGTCAGTCCATTTACTTACACGGAGATCCTCCCACCATACACATCACGCTGTCACGTACAAAAGAAGGATCACGCTGTGGTTTGGGTAAGAGCCCAGCTGGGACACCTCATCTTCCTGTTCTGTGTTTGGCTGCCATGGTACAGCAGTAGCCCTTTTCAGACTCATACTGAGACATCCTAAGGGGACAGTGGGGTTTAGAATTTAAATCCTGTTGAGTTCATGCCCAAGTTCCAACCTCTCCAACTTGCTAATGCAGTTTCTCTTACTATAGTTTCAGACTTTTTGAGATCCTGTTTGGAAGCATGAGATCTGGATTATATATTTTTAAAAAAAGAGAATGTGGCTTCCTAGTGAAGCAAGGCTAGCACAGACACCTTGCTGTCCACACATTAACAATTTTGGATCCCACTGGCCAACACCAACTACTGTAAATAGTGAGCCCTTGGTAGCAGGTTCGACAAAATTCAGCACCTGGCTACAGAGACCTTGTAAATGACCCCAGTATGTGAAAGGTAAGGACATAGATCAGCTTTCAGTCGATCTGTCTAGCTCAGAGAAATGCCTGGTGGGTCAGTCATCAGGAGAATGCCTCCTGTCCTCCATAGTGGATTGTGTGGCTAAAACTATGAGGGCAAAGATCTCATGATGCAATTCTACCAGATTCCTTTTCCCATTTTGCAACATGTTGCTCTGTTAAAAGCGTAGGAAAAAAACTTGTTTTCTTAATTACATTGAACATGAAAAACCCCAGGTCTTTGGCTTAGGACCGTGGGAAGAAAGACCATTTGAAAACTGATTTCTGTCTTAAAAGAGGGAAGTCGTAGCAAAAGAATTAAAGGTCAGAAAAATTAGACTATTATCATTTTAATGAACAGAAACAAGCATATTAAAAAAAAGAAATTACAAAAATATTTCCTTTAATGTGAGAATAATGGCTCAGGTCACAGCATGGAGCTGAAAGCATTCATCGACTTCTACACCAAGAAGAACAGGAGCTGCCTGCTCGTGTACTACAAACTTCATTACAGCTGGTTCACTGTGTTCCTTCCAGAGAGAGGAAAGCAGGGGGTCATATTCAATACACGGTTACAGAAAAGGCCCAAGCACTTCATTAACTGAAAGTAAGGTTTATGAGAAACAATGCAATACCCAGAGCACGGTCAGCTGTGCCTCCACAAAAAAAACCAAACCACCAAAGCAAAAAAATCCCCAAGAAAATAAGTGAATTTAATTTCCTTTCAAAAGAAAGGTGGTTGGATAAATGCAAACGCACACAAGGCAACCCACCTTCTGCTACCCAGCTTCATCACTTGGCATTTCATGCCACAGGAGCTGAGGCTAAGCATGTCCTGAACGAGAGTTCAATTCCGAACTCGGGCAGGAACCGGTGATTATAAAAGAACATTGCCATGAGAACTGCGCTGTCAAAACACATCTTTGTGCCACGCTTCCAGAATTTCTGTGCAACAATCTCTGCCTGGACTGCTGGAAGATTCTGCAGTAAATTTTTCTCTTCTGGAAGAAGAAATGATGAACAACCCCATGGGTCTGATCTAAAGCCCACTGAAGTCAATGTGAAGGCTCAGCTGTTTCAGGAATTTGCAGACCAGTTTCTTCAGCAGCAGCTTATGGCTATCCAAACCTTGCTTCCTCTAATGGGCTTTGCTGTAGAAAATGAGATGGAAGTGCTAAAAAAAAAACCCCAAAACAAACCCAAACCCAAAACTGTCTGTAGAAGACCTTACAGCTATTCCAGAACCAGCTGTTTTTAACAGTTACCAAAGTATACAATTCCCTGTACATGTGAACTATCACTAGAGCAAAACAAATCTGCAGGCACTGTTATTCTTGCATCTACAGCACCTCCTGCCCCTGCAGGAAAGGGCTCTGCCTTTACTCAGATTGGTAGTTTCTTAGCATCTGCATAAACCCCTTAAATTAGGCTCCCCACAAACACTAGTTTAAGGCCAGAGACACAATAAAGGAAGGTAAAGAGTTGATGAGTTTTCCAGGTATTGAGAATCTCAATCAGAGGTTTTCCTCTGATTACCTTCTATTCTATTAATAACTGTATTTCTTGGCCCCACACAGTTAGCAGAAGGTGTCAGAAGACCCATGAAGGTTCAACCAAAAAATCACCTTAAGAAGAAGAACAAGTTTTATACCTAGACAAGTAAACAGAAATAAGTAAAAGACCAATAAGCATCTTCTCCCTACAAGCAGCAGAGCCTGGACCAAAGATTAAAATACCACCCCTCGAGAACAACACCCCCATGCACACCCAGGCTTCCCCACACATACACTAGTGGGATGCCATCAGTTTCCTCGGGATCATTCCCAGTTCCCAGCGACTGAGCAGAGCCACAGCCCACCCAGCCTCTCCAAGGAGGTGACACAGCTCGGCACAGGGTACAAACAACGGCCGCAGAGGAGCTCAGCGCTGACTCGCAGTCGTTCACGCTTGGAAGAGGGGGCAGCTCAGAAATAATTGACAATTGCTGTGCCAGTTCCATGTCCCAACATCCACAGGGGACCAACGTGCTGAGATATTAGAGCACTACCCAGCAATCATGACGAGAGACAAAGCACGGATTGCTTCCTGCAAAGCCGCTGGGATGCTGCCTGTAAAGAGCACCAAAAATATTGTCTCATCCTTATGAGCATCACAAGCACTTAAGTTCTTTAGCTTTGTATTATGAGCTCCTAAGTGACTAGAAACTGCTCACATATTCCTCACTTGTACAGCAGGGTCAGGCCACTCACACATTAAGGCTATGGCCAGGTTGCACGGGGTGAGGTATAGAAGAGTCTCTCCCTGAACACAGGAACCAGCAGCAGCTGAATGGCATTGATCTGGCAAGACAGGTATCCCATGGAAACACAATCTGGCTGTGACCCTCTACACTTAAGGATGCTAAAGGTCAGAGGGTGCAGTCTGAATCTTATTAGGGGAATAATTTAAAAAAATCTCAGCAAGGACTGGAAAAGACTTTTCAAAAAAGAGTCTCTGGAACTCTAGCAAAGGCCACAGAGAGAACAGGCTGAGCGTTCAGAGACAGAAAAGTCCAACTGTGGTAACTCAATCTGCAAAGCAGTGAGCACGGGTCAGTCAGTTGAACAAACAAAAAAGCATCTGCTTCCTGAGACCCAGCCCGGGCCCACGAGGACTCCTGCGCAAGTAGAGCAACCACAGGCATTAGAAAGAGGAAAGCCTGAAGGCACATGAGTGTCATGAGTCCTACCAACAGCCAAATGCATGGCAGATTCAGCCCAACAAACTTCAGCTCCAAAGAATCTGCCCCATGTCTCCTGAGGGACCATTTTTACTTGTAGATGCAAGACTTTCAAAGCCCTTAACACTACATCTCTTCCATTGCACATGGATAGAAACCCCAGCACGCTCTAGGAGACAGAGAAACACGGCAAGAGAAGCTTGCTTCCCAGATAAGGTTTTCTAAGCAAAGACCCATATAGTCCAGCTGCAGTTGAGCAAACCAGAACTGAGAAAGAACAAAAATGCTTCCCTCTGGTCAGATTAAAGGGAATTAAGGCAAATATATGGCCTTGTGTAACTCAAGTTGGCAAAAGCGATGGAAAAATCTCTCTACCCACAGCACCAACCGTAAATCCCACTAATAACTACATGAAGACTTCTCTGCAGTGTACTCCAGTCAAAATCTGCCTCTGTAGCTCTATGTGAATGCTGCTGTGACCTAACGCTGTCCTGGGAAGAGAAGGTGCCTTCTGAAAGCACAGAAGCAACCAGGTGAATGAATACTAGAGCAGGAACATCCAGACTGCGCTTGGTGGCAACAACAGAAAGAAAATCAGGGCAGCAGATGGCCAGTTATTGTGCAACAGGGTTAGAGAAACAAGTCAAGTCTTCTCTGTACATCCTACCCGATTTGTGCTAGCAGTCCAGAATCCTCTGCTG
>VWZY01003453.1:1122740-1161478 GCA_013399075.1 Chloroceryle aenea
ATCGGGGAAGAAAGAATTCTGCTGCTGGTTTCAGTCACAGAATCACAGAGGCTGGGAGGGACCTCTGGAGATCATCTAGTCCATGGAGCTGGGCTCCATAACCTCTCTGGTGACCTATTCCAATGTCTGGCCACCCTCACAGTAATTTTCTTGTGTTCAATATGAACTGTTTTAATCTGTGCCCACTTCCTCTTGTCCTGTCAGTGGGCACTACTGAGAAAAGTCCCCTCCCTCTTCATGCCCTCCCATCACGCTGGTAAGACCCCCTTGAGCATATCCGAATCCTATCCTGGATCCAAACCAGTAAATCCATATGTTTCTTGATGCAAATTAGCTATAGAGAATATACATCCATCTACAGTGAGAAGAAAATGCCACTCATCAATCTATAATGTGTCAAAAAAAATCTAAAGAAAGGACATAAGGAAAGGCACACTAATTACATTATGTCTTCAACAAATGGGCAGTGGTGAGAATGTTTTCCTAACCACAGAAAAGAAACAGTAATGAGAATTCTTTTGCTAATATACCTGGATGGCCACCAACTTGGAAATCAACCTTGCTTTTGGAAAACAGATAAGAGTGTACAAATGCTAAGTATGGAATCGATAAACTAAATCAAAGTTTTGCCCTTGCTGATTTTAATTATAATAAAAAGCCACAGTTTAAATTGCCTTGATTTAAATATAAATGACACAAATTCATTAACTTGTGCTTTTCAGGTAATAATTCTCTTTGTAGCCAGATCAGCCCCACATCAGAACCTAACAAATGCATTCCTGCAGCCAGTCTCCCTTAGCAAATTCCTCGCCCCTTCTGCCCTTACCTTACTGGCATCTAGAGAGCTCTGCTCCATGGTTTGAGACTCACATTTCCTAATTTGCTGAGGAATATGGGAACTCAGTTGTTCAGGATGAGGAAGGAGGGTAGTTACAGGAAGTAAGTCAGTGTTTGAGGTGGGCTCCAGCTTTAAGCAGAGCTTAAATCTTTAAAGACGAAGTGATGGAGCTACTGATGTGAACCAGGTAGAATCAGCACTAACCAAGAAGCAAAGAGATATTCCCATGCACATATGTATAGGACTTTGCATTCTCTCTCACACCTGGATACAAGCAGACAAAGCATGAGGTAATATCCAGGCTGCTACTGGGAAAGCCCAACTTTATGACACATTTAACACAATAAGAAAAGGATGCTGCAGAAAATAATTGCTTTTCTCCAGTCATTTTCAAGCCTCACAAACATCTTTCAGGATGACAGAGAAAATTAAAGGGAAAATACAGAATTAATTATGTGAAGGAGAGCCCTACAGAATTATTATCACTGCTTATATTGGAAGGCTCAACTCAAGACGAGGACTCTAGTGTGATAAACATCACACATACACATAATAGGTGCTGGGCCCTGCCTTGGGGTAGATGGTTATGATCCAAACCGATACGACAGTCAAGGAGTACACCTAATTATACACGATTTCTCTGTTTGAAGATAAAGACTTTAGGCATAAAGAAATTGGGTATCTTGCTGAAGGTCACAAGGAAAGCCTGTGGCAGAGCTGGGAACCAAGCGCATGCCACAATCACATTTGAAGTTGGTGGGAAAAGGTAAAAGCTAGAAAGACATTATTCATGTGTTTTCAATTATAAACTATAGGCCAAAGTGGGAATAATTGGTCAGTAGAGCATCGTTTTTATTCAATTCCAGATAAACCTCACAGCCACCCCCTGCTACAGCAGAGTAAAAGGAGAATAATTCCATCTGTGCCCCTATATCTGCTCCTGACTTACAGCAGAAAATCTGAGGGCAAAAGTGGGGTGCTTCCCATGTTATATGTGATTGTATAAATCTGGTGACAGAGCTTTCAGATTTGCAATCCATTTAATGAAAACAACAATATGGAAATGGCAACACCACCATATTTTAGATAGAGGAGAGGACACTGAATTCCGGAAGCGACGGCGGATGAATGGAAAGAGCCACGAAGGGAAGAAATAAATAAATAAATAATCTCTTTCCTCTTGCTTGTTTGACTTGCTCTGTTCTAGGAAAAGGCTGAGTCTGTCCCCAAATGACAGGCAGCACAGACAAGCGGGAAGGGTTCAGCTGGTTGAACGGCTGTGCTAGGGAGGGATGCTCTACCCAGCTGGGGTCCATCCCATGCTCCTCCCGGCAGCACCATGGCTGCCATGGCTCACTGAGGTTGAGTGAGNCAGGTTGGGAGGGGGCTCCAGCAGGTTGGGAGGGGGCTGTGTGTGCTCAGGGAGGAGGAGGGCTGACTGAGCTGATAAGTGAACCGACTGGCACATGCAAGGAGGTGCTGTACAATAACCTCCCATCTGCACGGCACAGCTTTGAATCCCTTCCTTTACAGCTCAATAGGTGCATCTGCTGCCCCTCTGCTAATCCTCAGCATTGTTTAAAATGCAGATCAGCAGAGATTGTGATTTTTCTTTCCCATTACAGACCGTAGCCTAATAAAAGGGCTTTAATCACACAGACAACATTCTATCTCTTGCAGGGTCCGTTGCTTCATTCTTTTCTCTTTGCCTTTGTTTGGAAGCCAGATCTTTGTCAGGCGCCAGCAGCATATCATTCTACAAGGAGAGCTTTTGAAGCAGTGGAAGGGACTGTAACCTCTCCCCAAACTACGCCATCGTAATGAGGAGATCGCGACTGCGAAAGGTAAACAGCAGGGAACTCAGGTCACAGGAACCCCCTGAGAAATTGCAGCCTAAACCCCCAGATATGTTGCATGATTTTGAATGTAAAAGGCAGTCTCAGCAGACTCCCTCGCTTGTCTTTGTCTCCCTAGCTCTAATGCACTATGACATATCTTTTTAGATGTCAAAGTATAAGAGCTACAGAGGAAAGATATGATTGGTTATGTGACTGTGGGCTCAGAAAAATGCCTTAATTTATTTCACATAAAGAATACATACATGAACATACGTATGTGTAAATGCTAACCTGAAATAACTAGCTCTTTCCAGGCAACTCTCCAGACAAATGAATGACCCAATAAGCTGGAAAGGTGTTCTTGCTGTGATGAGAGGGAGATCATGCAAGTCATCGTCGTCAAAATAAGACCGTAAGATCCACTGTACTTAAGACTCGATCCAGCTCTCAGTCTTCTGAGGAAGAAGCTCTATCTCAGAGTCCTCCTTTCTCTGTCTATTGCCATTGATGCATTTCAGAAGGAAGGCCCAGCCTCGAATTCTCCTCATATATATTTATCCTTAAATTAATTTTCTTCACTAGCAACCTCAGTTCCTGCAATAACTGTACAGCATAATACAATAAATCTTGTCTCTCCCTCTATCTACAAACTGCAGCAAGGAAGATAAGCAAACCACTTATTACACTGCTCAGGGTGTGCCTGTCATCCACACATGTAGACTGGATGGTGGAGGAGGGCAAAGGAATCCTTCCTGTGTTATGTTCCACGAAGCACATCCATGACATGGCAGTAAGATACAGCCCAGCACTTCCCCTGCCACAGGGAGCAAGACAGATACTACAGGAATAAAACACACACAAGGGATGAGGCTAAGAGGGATGTACTCCTTGGCAGTAATACTTCTTGAGTCACCAGATCCCCAAGAGACCAACTGAGGACAACTCACTGCTTGCAAGGCTTCTGGGCATTCTTTGGAGCTCGACAAGGCCCAGACTTTTGCTTGCTGAAACTCCAGTGGCTCTGCGGGGACTCTCTGCTGTAGCTGAGCCAATTGGGCATCACAGAGGGTCTCAAATAGCACAATCTGACAGGCAGACACAGGCCCAAATCCATTCAAGCCATTCCTCACCTCCACATGCTCTGTTTGTTTATGAAGCCTCAGCAGATGCTGCGCTGGCCACTGATGTCCTAGACAGCAGGAAACCCAACATGTTCTGCCAGACTTACACATCTGTACAGGAATTGTTGGAAGCAGCAGCCCCATCCTTCAGAGCCTCTTTTATTTGAACTCACGGGAGTCCCTACCAGTAATTCTGTGTCTGTTAGATTTGCTGATCAAGGCCAGCCCAGCACGTGGTCCTCTTCTGCCAGTTGCCATCGTAGCAATTAAAGGGGAAAAGACTATGGGATGAGTCATTTCATCAAGGCACAAATGCATATATTATTTGTCTCATTATGTAGACACAATGTGATTTTCAATTAGCTGTCCAACGGTATGATCGAACACAAGATACTTTAATTATGTATTTCATGGACATGCTTCAAAGGTGCTGTT
Organism: Chloroceryle aenea; assembly: GCA_013399075.1. NCBI lineage: Eukaryota > Metazoa > Chordata > Aves > Coraciiformes > Cerylidae > Chloroceryle > Chloroceryle aenea. Next base: position 1,126,973 of record VWZY01003453.1, read on the forward strand.
TCAATCTCAAAATAATTAGCTGCACGCACAGGCAACTTAGAGAGTTCCAGAGGGCCTGTGGTTTCTTCCCTTTAAAAAGATACAGAGGAGTTATTTGAGTTTCTTGAAATGCAAAGGCCTCCTGGTTGCCAGAGAACTGCACATAATGTATCCGTCCAGAATTCCAGGTGCCCGTGCGTGTGCATATGTTTGGGCTCCTAAAGAACCACAGAAAGTGGTCGATGGCTGCCATATGGAATTCTTGATACTTCAGAAGAAGCCCTCTGTAAATATCAGGTCTTGCAAGGGAGTATTGGATGAAGCATGGCAAGATGTGCACCCACACAAAGGCGGCCACACACGTCCCCACAGACTGCCCGAACCAAACCTGGGAAAGCTGATGTGAAGTGGGGCCCAAGAGGGTAAAAGGTGGGGAAAGGCTGGAAAGGACCCAACAAAGCAGAGTCCCGTTCACTTCTCTCACCACACAGCAGTGCTGACCTACGTAGCAGTGTCTCATTTGGTGTTTGTATAAGCAGTAGTAAATCACCACCTCCTGGTGAAACAGCCAAGGAAGAGGCTATGAAACATGTTTTCTCCAATTAACAAAGCCTCCCAGGACCACTCATACACTGTCCCCTCCTAATGAGGGCACCCAAAGTCATAATCCAGTTCTCCTCTATAATTAACGCCTGTAATTACGCCTGTGTACAACACTCTGCCTTAAACTGCACGACTCAGAACATCAAACATTTATAGCTGCACGTTTGTGCACATTAGATGGAAAACATGCAAGTTTCATAGCAAAAAAACCCCTATTTTTTTTCATGCAGAAATACCAGATTTCCATTTTAACTGCTGGCTAAAATATCTGAGTACTCCTAAGAGAGAAGGTTAAATTCTGGCAACCCTACACGAGCATGTGTGAATATGAATGGGCTTTCTTATTATAAATAGCAACGTCTTGCAGGACCCCACCTGCCACCAAACTCTACCAAGGTGACCAGAAGAGACATAATGCAACACATCTAGAATATCTGGTTTTCTTGAACCACTATTCTGGAGCTGCTGAAAATAATGCCAAAAGGAATTAGAAGCATTAAGTGAAAGGGGAAAAATGGGAAATGTAGATGTTGCCAGAGGAGACTTAATGTTCCCAGAACCAGAATGCCATATGACATCTCTCCCAAGAAACAATCAACTTTTACACTAACTCCCCAATAACTCCATTATCTGTGTCAATGTCAAGACAGGGCTCTGCCCCTTCACATCCTTTGTCATATGTATTTATCTCCTCCTCCATCACAGCAGCCCTGCTGGCCTTTAGGAAAGAGAAGCCTTGGTGGAAATGAAGCCTGACAGGAAAACAAGGCAAAGATTTTGAATGCAGAGAGGCATCTTTTGTAATTAAGGGTTCTGGTTGTTTTTCCTGTAGGTATTTAGAAGAGGTTTATTTGTTTGTTTGTGAAGTGATGCTACTAAGCCTCAGGCAATCATTTCAAAATTGTTACTGCTTCACATTTAAAGAGATTTTTCCACCATGGAGCTCTCTGTGATTATCACAGAGCAAATGACAGGAGGTTGTGTGTACCTTCGGAGCACGTGAGATGGCGAGGGGTGTCGCAGGGGCAGAAAGAGGAACATTGCCCCTGCATCCCTCAGCAGCAGTGAGAACATCAACTGATGCAGGTGAAAGCCAATCCAGGAAGAAAAACAAGAGTCTGTTCCAAAACCCAGCGCACAACAAGAACCATGTAACAGCAGTGCCAGCTCAGCCACCCTGATGTGGAAACACTACATGTACAGCTCCAAAACATCCAAATTCAATTCCTTTCTCTGTTGTGAGCTCCCTTCACATGACGGATCAATCACTTTCTTTCCAAGCCTCAGTTCCCATTAGTGACATGGGGCAACAATATTTCCTTTGTTCTTTCCATCTACTTGGAGTGTAGGGGCTTTAGCACCAGGGCAACAGGTTGGAACAGTCTGTACAGCAACAAGTACACCACCTCTCCAGTTCTAACTGAAAAGAGTAATACAATTAAGATAGAAGAGTATACAAAGGAGAGCTTGACAGCTATCACTTCTCATAACTAAAGGCCACAGTAACTTTAGTTATGAACTTGTGATACAAGTTCTTTTGGAACATGTCTGAGATGGGCTGTGATTACATGTTTTGTTCTGGTGTTAAGAGGCAGTTTTTCTGAGCTATGGTTGACAACAAATGGGGATATTGACCCTGTTATGGCACAAGATGGGAACTCAAAAGACCTATATTCTCAAACTTGTGAAAACCATCCTATGGGACCACTCATTGAAATGCACCAGTCAACGTTGACCTGCCTCTCTCAAGGTCTTTTGAACATGGGCCTCAATCTGTTTTTTCCATTGGTAGCATTAACCTGCTACACAGAAATACTAAGATTTAATGTGCTCAGGTTGGTAAAATGTCAAAAGTACTTCTAAAGTGTTTTTGTAAAGGCTCCTTTTCTTCCTTTTTAGAACTGAGCAGGAAAGACCGCTTGCTGAACTTGCCATTTCAAACTATTCCACAGCAGTAGACGTCCAGAACCCATCAATCCTCCCTGACCCGCCCATACTTGTAACACGTCCACCTCAAATTCACGTGTCAGCCTTTATATAAACACATCACACCCCGCAGAATGTGTTGTGCCCCTTAACACTCAAGCAAGTCGGCAAACCGAGTAAGCACAAGGGATCTCTTCCCACAAAGTTTATACCTAGAATCATAGAAAGGTGGGGGTTGAAGGGACCTCTGTTAATCATCAAGTCCCCAAGTGCCAGAGCAGGATCACCCAGGGCAGTCCACACAGGAACAGACCCAGGCGGGTCTTAAAAGTCTCCAGAGCAGGAGACTCTACAACCTCTCTGGGCAGCCTGGGCCAGGCTCTGTCACTCTCCAAGTGAAGAGGTTTTTCCTCATGTTGAGGTGGAACTTCCCGTGTTTCACCTTGTGACTATGATCTCTCATCCTATCACAGGGCACAACAGAAAAGAGCCTGGCCCCTTCTACTTGACATTCACTCTTTAGATATTTGTAAATATTCATAAGATCTGCCCCTTCACTTAAGCAAGTCACCGTCCTTTTGAGATCAGAGACTGACCATGGCCAAGTCAGGTCTAATCATGCACCAGCCATTTGTAATTGCTTAAACTGATGGCTTGTTTGCTTTAGTGATTTCTTTTCAAAGTTGCTTCTTAAAAATAGATGTGCATTTCATAAAAAGGCAGTTGGTCTATGCTGGGTAACACATACGAGCACCTACCACCACGAGACAGAAACGTGTTGTCTTCCTTTGTCCTCCAGACCCAGCTCTGAGCAACTTGGTTACATAAACCACAACACCACCGTGTAGCTCACTGTGTCAGCCAACGTTCTTCTCATTGGTCCTTTATGCAGTATTCCTCTTTTCTCTATTAGAAGTCCTTCCCCATTGTGTTAGGAAACTTTCTAAAGAGCACCCCAGAATCTCCAGCTGTATACAGGAGGAGGCTCTGCCTTCATAACCCCATATGTATGATGGTGACACTGACAGCAGCAAAACAGATGAGTTCAAGTCAATAAACAAAACAGACTCAACTGAAAAAAATACATAATCTTGGTTAAAAGCACGTGAAGAAGGGGAGAGGGCTAACTGAGATGAGTGGAATCACATTGAGTGAAATCAGTACAAATGAGGGAGGACTACAACCGCCCTTTGTAAGCAGTTGAGAGCACTGATAGGAGCATCTCACAGCTTGACAAGTTGATAACTCATCTCCTGAGTGGAAGGAAATGATGCCAAAGATTTCACTCAACTGAGGAAGCCAAGGAACGACAAGGTGCATACATTCCTTTCACTTACAGAATGGGAAGCCCACTTCTAGACCTACACATCCTACCGCTCAGCCCATGGATTAATTTTAAGCTCATCTGGCATTTTTAAAAAATCCTGAGGAAATACAGTTCAGTCTACAGAGCAGGAAGCCATCACCACCTAATAACTGGGATCCCTTTACTGAAGGCAGTCAAGCTCTAAGCTGACTGTGAAGGATATGGAGCACATGAACACACACAAAAGATTATGCAAATCAAACCCCATCAGATTATGCAAACAAAAATTACTCTGCTACACACAGGCTTGTGTTAGTTTTTATGACAGCTGCACACATCATGCCAAGCCCAACACTGACCACATTAAAAACCAAGATTTCATTATTTTTGAGCTGTTGAAGGAGGTCCTATAGCTAGACACAGATAGTCAGAGACCTTGAAGAATTAGTACGAGTCTTCTCTTGTGACTTCAACAGCATCTGGCTTCATGGAAGGAACGAGGTCCCTGCAGTGAAGCCTCAGCCCAGTGACTCTGTCTCAGATCTGTCAAAATCTGACAGGACTCCTGAGAATTTTATCAGGATCCAGCAGAGACAACACCTTGAGTGCAAAACAGATGAACCCAAGGCCTGTAAAAGAAGACACACTACTTAGTAAATCATACACTGGTTTGGGTGGGAAAGGACCTTTGAAGTCCATCTAGTCCAACCCCCCTTCAGGGAGCAGGGACATCTGCAACCAGAGCAGGTTGCTCAGCACCTCAGCCAACCTCACCTGCAATGGTGCTGGGGATGGGGCAGCAATCTCCTTTCTGGGCAACCTGGGCCAGGGTCTCACCACCCTCAGTGTAAAAAATTTTTTCTTTCTCTCCAGTCTAAATCTTCCCTCCTTTAGTTTAATGCCATCACCCCAAGTCCCATAACAACAGGCCCTACAGAAAAGATTGTCCCCATCTTTCTCATAGGCTTTCCGGGCATTAAGAACCTAAGTTGCCACAGAAGACACATAGTATTTTCTCACTGAGGTACCTAGTTTGGATTTCAGAAAGCAGAATTCAGCACAGATCCATCTGCTTTTGCTGAGACAAGAAACAATCCCACATGAGGAGCATCTGAAAGCAAGCAGTACGTAACAGCACCTTAAAAAATAAAATAAAAAGAGTTGAGCTTTCCACTTCTAACCAAGTTTGCTGATGGAAGTTACCCTCAAAACCAGTGTCAGGCCTGAATCATTTCACTATTCTGGATATCATCTGATCCTCCATCCACTCTCTGATTTTAGCTCAGTTTAAAACAACATTCACATCCAAAAGAAACAAAAGGAGGAAAAAAAAATTAATCTCTGTCAATGTCCCCCTACTTATAAAGCACCAGGAATGACTGCCAGAAATCAAAGTAACTTAGGAGAGCTCCATTTGATCTGAGTATTGTACCATATCAGCGCTGCTAAAACCTAAGTCCAGTTCAAGGAAGTCACAGTGGTGGGAAGGGAAACCTCCCCCCCAGGCAATCACAGCTAACAGACTTCATTCAGCAGCACTCAGCAAAAGGGGGCCAATCTACCAAGCTGCTCCGTGTATTCTGTACCAAAGTCCCTAAATAATAAAATTCAGTGAATAGGCAGCAGAGGCGGCTATGAAAACAGATTCCAGAGTGAAGAGCATGAAAACTGGCCCAGAAGTCACAATCTACCCTTTTCCTTGTTCTTAACTGGGAGATGCACATTTCCCTTTCCCTGGGAGCCCAGATTTTGCCATTACCCCTCCCCAGTTATATTTTGGATATTCTCAGAGCACCTTAAAAGCTCCCTTGAAAGAAAAGCAAAATAGTAACACACAGTTCTCCACCACACCAATAAACTGACGTGGTGCACTGGACCCCAGTGTAAGGCAGAATTCACTGCCTCAAACTCCGATTTCTGTTAAGATGAGGCAGAAAGAAGGATTTGCCTCCAGCAAAGAGACCCAGCATCCATTCCCCTGCCAGCCATGCAGTAGTGCTAATCCACCTGCCTACAAATCTCGCCGTACAGACACTACGGGAAACCCAACTAATAAGCAGAGTGTGAAGCAGAAGGAAACAATCTCTCTCAGTTTTCCAGGGAGATGAATGGCCAACTGAGCCTTTTTTTTTTTCCCCAGGATTTTACTTTCCAAATTACAAGAGCAGTTCCAAGGGCTGGAAAGAAAAAAAAGAGAAAAAAAAAGGGGGAGGAAAAAGAATCAACTCATCCATAGCTGTTCAAAGAGATATCTTAAAATCTCTTATGAATAAAAGCTATTTTTGTCTAAAAAGAGGATGTTCTTTTTCTGTTGCCTCCTAGCCTCCTCCCAAATATGCTGACAAAGAAAGATGAATGGGAACTGCAGTATCAGAAAGTGCCTAAAGGGACTGGAGTTTCGCAGGTGCAGATGCAAGATCAAGGTACAAGGGGGTCAAATCACCACCTCGTTTACTTGAATCAAACATCAGATTAAAAATTCTCTTTCTGGACACAGTGCCTAGAATCCCTACTATGAAGCAGAGGTGATGGCTCACTGAAGATCAGCATTCTCAATCTTTTCCCTGTCCTGACCCGAGGTGAACAAAAATGGCCAGGGGACTCCTATCCACCAATGAATAAACGTGGCCTTAACTCAGAGCTACACTCGACCAAATTTCAGATAGTGGTACTTCAAGATAAGCAGCCCTCTGAATGAATCGATTTGCTTTTCTAAAATCAGAACAAAGGAGGAGATCTATAGCCAGGGATGGACAATACATCTCACTCGAGATTACTTTTCACCATCCAATAGGCAGATTTGGTAACAATAAGATATTTTCAAATTAGCATCTTTCTGCCAAACAGTTCAGAACATCATTTAAAACAATAAATGGAAAACTTGTTCTTTCTGAAATCTATTTTTACATTTCTTTTTGCTCATCAGTGCCACTGACTTCTCACAAGAATGTTTTAAAGCATCTAATTTTACTACTTTCCCATTATTTTTGCTTTTGGCTCAGCTTGACAAGCCTTAAGAAGAGCAGCTGTGCAGGGAAAAAATAATCTATGTGGCTAGTACAGCATCTGATAAAATAAAACCAACTCAAGAGAGCTTTTTTTTTTACCCTACAACATGCAATAGGATTAACATTCTCCCTAGAAAGATGCACTTTTCTGCAAGGTCACGGGGCTACCTGGCTCATTTGACTCAAACCCAAGCTCCCCAACTCTTGACCACCTCACAATATTGTCGTGGAAAACACGTAGATCCCATAATCCTGTCTCATCCAGTTTGCATGCAGATTTTCTAAGGATATAAATTCGTTAGAGAGCCAGAGTGTAAACAAACATAAACACAGGGAAAAACCATGCAGACAGATTCTGCCTGCTCACTCTGCATATACATGACTACTTGACCCAGAAACCAAAGGTATCACCACCAAGTCACTGGGTTAGAGTCATTCACATAGCTAACTCAAGATGTTTAGCCTCTCTACTACCTTAGAGAACACTGCACAGCCTTTCAGAGGAGATGGTGGTTCCCTCCATTTATTGATTCCTCAAAGTCATCCCTAAAGAAAACAAGCTGCCAGTCTTAAAATGAATTTGTATCTTACCCCTCGGAGAGCCCCAGTAGATTCCCGGGGACATGTACTGAAGTATAGTGGTAAGCATACTGTACTGGAGACACCAGCACCAGCTCTGCTTGATTTCAGAGAGATTTTTAATCACTCTACAGAGGTTAAAAAGAATTTGCAGCAAGTACTGGATAAACATTACAGAAAAAAACACTGGTACTGGTTAGTTGTGATTATCTTAAGCGTTAGACCCCCCTGACATAAAGGAATAGCTTAGTTCCCTCAATCAGCTCAGCACCACTTCCAAACTTAGGAGAGGGGCTTCAGGAAATGTCTGTGCCTTTGGACCTGTTACAGAAAGCCACAATGTTAGGAAGAAGCAGAAAACAAGGCCATATGTTAGGGACTGAAAAGTGCTTTCAAACTTTTTTTCTCTCAGTCACCTGTGTCTTGCCCAAGAGATGAACTGTAAAAACCACCGAGCTGTAAGATGTTGTCAACCAAAAAAGAACAGAAGTCAGGTTTTCTTCTTGCAACTTCCAACCAAAATCACTCCACAGGCCCAGGCAATCGCAACAGTGAGGGTATTTTTAGACATCACTTGTATGTCAGGGCTCCCAGGGAGCCCTGATCCAACCAGAGCATCATAGAATGGTTTGGGTTGGAAGGAACCTCAAAGATCATCTGGTTCCAACTCCTTGCCATGGGCAAGAAAACCTCCCACTAGACCAGGTTGCTCAAAGCCCCATCCAACCTGATCTTGAACACATTCAGTGATGAAGCGTCTACAACTTCCCTGGACAACCTGTTCCAGTGTCTCACCACTGTGGGAGTGAAGACATTCTTCCTAACTTTTAATCTAAATCTTCCCTCTTCCAGTTTGAAGCTAGTACTCCTCATCACTACAAGCCCTTGTAGAAAGTCCCTGTCCAGCTTTCCTGTAGGCCCCCTTCAGATACTGAAAGGCCACAAAAAGTTCTCCCTGGAGCCTTCTCTTCTCCAGGCTGAACAACCCCAACTCTCTCAGCCTGGCCTTGTAGGAGAAAAGTTCCAGCCCTTGGATCATCTTCACAGTCCTCCTCATGCACAACTCTGCTCTGACAAAACATCCTGTATGGATTCCAGAATGTACTGCTTGTCATTTTCTGTCATCATTAGCATCAGAGACACAAGGTAATTAGTCGGGCGGAGGCAGTGCTTGTGCTGATGCTGCTGTCTAGCACAGTTAATTACCTGTGCCAGGTTTGGAAAAGGTGATCAACCCACAACTCTCTGTCCCACAGGAAGGGTATCACTCAGTAAATAACTCTGAACACACAGTAAGAATGATAAGTAAATGTTCTGCAGTCCTAAACACCTTTCGTTCATAACAGAAAAGAAAGAAAAAAATAAAGTGAAAATCAAACATAAATAAGTCTGTACTAGTTGAAAGGCCAAGAAATGAGTTCCTTGAAGAGAAGGTGCTGTATTTCCATAGTACATGCACTACTTTCTCATATTTCTCATCGAAAATTCCTGCAACCTGCAAGTACTGATGTTTATTCAATCCAACTTACAGTTTGTTATCCAAAACAAACTCTGTTTCTCTGCCATATGCTCGAGGAGCGCAGGGAATCCTGTGCTGCCAGCACGAGCCGTTCATCCATTGCTGCAGTAAGCCTGAGATACCATAGGATGCATCCCCATCTGCTTTTGAATTTTGCTTCAACCAGCAAGGCTAATAAATCCCCCCTTGCTTCTTTTGCCCCGTCAGTTCCCTCAGGAGCAGCGTGCGTCTCGGATCCCTCCTGGGCAGCGTTTTCTGTCCACCCAGACAAGTCGGAGCAGCAGGGGCATAAGGAGGGATAAGGGAGAGCCTGAGTTACCCGGTGGGAAGACAACTCACACTGCAGCATTTGTGGTCCAAGTCAGAAGCAGTGCTCCTAAGAATGGACTCCGAGGGTCAATCCTGGGGATGGAGGGTCCCTGCAGGCTCTAGGAACTTTGAAGCTGGACTGTACCGGGAAGACCCTTTTGGGTAAAGGACAGCGTTGGTTGAACCACTTCAGAAACAGGTCAATGAATCAGCCTCGGTTAAGAGAGGAACTGTTTTCCCAATTCCCTTGTTCTGACACAAAAAAAACCAACAGAAAATCACATTAAGTCCAATGACCTTTTCCTTGTGAGCTCCTGGTGGTGCATGGACCATATTCTCCTCCTCTGTGCAAGACCTCCAGACAATTAAAAGAATGCCAATCTGCTGAGTGTGAAAAAAACCCTGCAAAATTCTTTCTATTGAAAAGAAGCTCATCGCCAGAGTTTCACATCTCAGTTGCTTGCTTTCCTTCCCATGAACAAACTACCTATCCACGTCTATTTTAAATATATGTATATGTACATAGAATCACTCTATATGTCCCTGCTTGCATATCACAAGAAGGATTCAGCCTTGCTGTATTTAACCCAAAAAAGGATTTAAAAATGTAAGATAAACCTATGAACACAGGACAGTCCATAGCATGCAAAAGGAACACTTCAAAATGCAGTTTTTGTGTGCTTTCCTAAATTCAATTAAAAATAAAATAAATGCACGCTTTGCTTTTTCTTTACAGTAATTGATACACTGGGGGCTTAAGGACCTTTATTATCACTGTAGGGATTTATGTTTGTGGTAGCAGTGTTGTTCTTCCTCCCCCCTTCAAAAAGATCTTCACAAATCAGAGGAGAAACTCTTTGAAGTATGCGGCAGGGACTTCTGCCCACTCCTTATGCATAACTCTTCTAACATGATCTGCCCGAGATGCAGTTTTCCCCCTCCAGCCCTCAGCAGCATGAATCTTGCATCAGTCAGATGGAGAGGATCTCACAGCCCAGCACCTCAGATCCTCTGGACTAAGAGATGAGAGACTTGAAGCTCTCCAGGGGTGCTCGGCCACTCTGAGCACCTCTGCAGCCTCCCCAAAGCCCAGGCAGCTGGAAGCTGAAGTCCAGCCCCTCACGTCATTCGACTGTGACACATCAGAGGCCTCTGCCTGACACAAGCCAGGCGTATCTAAAACTAAACTGGCAGCAAAGAGGTGGGGAGGGGATGACATTTTGCAAGTTTTCAATTTAGCTTTCATTGCAAATGATCTGTTTCAGAGATGGAAGCTCTTCAGAGCTGGGTGGCACTTCACATAAGCAGCTGAAACTGGGTGGCAAAGGAGTCCAAAGAAATTATTCAGGTGTACAAACATGGAGATAGGGAAAGACAGAGAGGAGGAGTCATGTCTGGAAACAATGCTGAGCATCTCAAATGCAAATTTTGAAGTTCATGAGTGACAGGCACTTTAAGATGTAAGATACTGATACCAGCAAAGGCAGGAGGCATTCAGAGCCTGATCCACAACACATCCAGGCATGTTTACCAGGAGCACATGCGAATCCATCATCATGAAACAACTGCCTTTGTTCCCTCAGTGCTTCTGAAGTCAGCAGAACACAACCACACAATGTTAAGTGGGATGATTTAGGGCAATCAGTATAGGACACAACTTCTGAATTGATTTTATGAGCTGTCCTGCATTGGGCATTTGTATGTGTACTCTGGATGGAGTAATGGCTTCGGTTTAAATGAAAGGAATTTCCTCAGAACAAGAAAACTGGTCCTCGGTGCTCAACTTTTAAAATCTCAGAGGGATTCAGGCAGAAAAAGGAAGCACAGATAAATCTAAGAGATGCAGAGGCTTCATTTCCTAACGTGGTTCAGAAGGGTTATGCACATGAGAGTATTTTTACTGCTTTGTGTACCCATTACTATCTATTTTGTTCTGATTAAACTAATGGGGCTGGTTTTGAGCCTTTCACAAATTCTGCTTTGACTGTGACAAGTCCTTTGAGGAGCAAATTAGAATCAAGTCCCTCCACAAATGGACATCTGAAATCATGTACTTAATGTGGAGAACACCACGACGTCAAGCTAACATAAGCATGTGAGATATGCACAGTGGAGATAGGCACAACGGGATGGTAAGAAAGCTCCAGCCCCTCTTGACAACCGCTTAATAAATAAAGTAGCAGCTTAGTCTTCATTATTGCTGCTACAAAGCCTTTTCTGCAAACTCCCCTCCTGTGAGGACAGAACTCTTCTGCTGGCAGAAGAGCTCTTCTGGACCTCCTGCTACCCATCCAAAAGGTGAGCACTGCTTCTGCACAAGCAATAGTCTAAAAAAGCACTGCTGGGTCAACCACGACTGGACAGCACCAGACCTGAACGCAGACCTTCCCACACCCAGGCCAGCAACTTTAAATCTCCCACATGAGTTAGAAGGACACTTCAAAAAACAGGAGCAGAAATAAACCCATGTTAAGAGGAGGAAGAACTGGGTTGTTTCATCAAGCTGCCTGTGCCGTCCTTGCAACTCCTGTTGGACACAAGAAGAGCTCTCCCAAAGGGACATTTGAAATCTTGTATTCCTGTATCCTGATAGGCAATGACGACTTGCAATCCCAAATTATTTTGTGCTTGTCCTTGGGCTATTTGGCAATCAAATAGGAAGCAGGAAGACAGAAGCCCAACTCTCATGAGCCAGGTTGGTGCTTCGGGGCTGAGGGCACCAGAAAGTAGTTTTGACAAGTTAGCCATGCAAATATTATGTGACAGTCGTTGAGCAAGTATCCCTGTGCTGCTCTCCTGTGTCACTGTCACGGAGCCTGATGCAGCATGACAACTTTCATACCCAGAGTTAAACTGAACTCATTTCAGTTGTGCTTTAAAACAAACAGAATTAACACCAACCTCCTAACGCTTTAGCAGAATAAATACTAACAGTTGAGTGAAGCAAAACATTTACAGGCAAATGCAGACAACCACCAAAGTACGAATCCCAAAGCTGCCTGTCCACCCTCACTGGTCCAGGGCAGCGTTCAGTGACCTTTGTGTACGTGAATCCCACCCTGGCTGACACAAAGTGCAGGTAAAATGCTGCAGAACTTCAATGTAGGTTACGACTAAATAGGATCAGGGGCATTAAATATACATAGAGCCCCTAACATAACACAGCCCTGCTTTCTCCCTATGAACATTTAGACATCATCATACTATAAAAAAAAAACCTCTTAAAGCAGTCAACTAGAAACAGGAACAAGAATTCTGCAACTGCTGTATCAGTTTTCAGGCTATAATTAGTCATGTACAGTTTAAATAAAATCCTGATTAATTAACATTTGCTGGAGAACCTCACTTCTCAGTGCTCTTCCAGCCAAAGCTGAAAGCACATAGCTGTGAGGTGGAGAATAAAATAGGTCATTTGGGTGACATTTCCTCACAGGACAGAGCATCATTATGGAAAAAAAAAAAGCCAAAAAGAAACAAGGGTTATACTGGTTCAAAACCACGTGCAGAGAGTAGAGCCCACATCACAGCCTCTCCCTTTTCCATCAAAGGTCCCTTTGGGTGAAATGAAGTTGTAAAAGATTCATACCATGAGTTTTCCACACCTCTCCAAGTCCTGCCCATTACATTTAGGCACGGAACTAAGAGCTATTTTCTCACGCACTTCATGTGCTGGGTTTCAAGCTGTGGAGACACAGGCAGCTTTTGGAAGCCCGACATGGAATCTCAGCTGGATGCACTAAATTCTCTGCCCTTCAGAGGTGAGGCTGAAAGCCACTGTCACCATTTCACTCTGTGACAGAGGACAGACAACTAGCCACAGCCAGATGTCAGGCAGGTTCCCTCCCTGTGTCAGTTTGGAATGGGCACTTCACCCTCCTTCATTCAAAATAGGAAACAAAGCATAACAAAGAGAGGTGTAAATTATAAATATAGGCTCTACCAAAACACTCAACAAGGAAAAGTCTTCAAAAGTCTTTGTACCACCCGAAGTTTCCAGCTACATTTCTCCCACCAGGACGGGAGGGAGCCAACAGCCATGGGACAGCACAAGCCTGCCCTGACTCATTGCCTAGTACCTGCTTGTACAAACCAATGCTCACTGTCCAACATCCTACTTACAAAGAAAAACACTCCCCACAAAACATCACCAGCAGCACTACTCTTATTATTTACACCACAGAGAGGACAAACTGTACATACATAAAATATTCAAACAGACAAAATATTTGACAATCAGTGGTAAATTCTTCTCAGCCCAAGAGCTTACCTCCCTACAGGTGTAAAAAGGACCAAGTTTCTAACAGAACAAAGATGTGTGATAGGTACTATTCAATGAAAGAAAGGAGAAGGATGAAGACCAACAATTTCTAGTTTACATTAACCCCCCTTCTGCTTCGAGAATCTTTATTTTAAACTGTTGAGGTGTATTAGAAGGCTCCAGCTTGGTTTCCCATTACATTCTCCCTGTGTAGTTACACCTAATAACACAGAAGGCTTCAGAAATGTTTCTGCTTTCATTATTTTCTCCCACTGGATGCCTAGTTGTTTAATAACTTTATCATTTTTCAGTTATTCGTATTCAAAATAACCTGTGAATCAAATTGAAATGTAACAGCACAAAGTGGGGGCAGAGAAAAATAATTATTTAGTACAGTCTGGAGTAATAACTCAGTTAAACATGACAGAATTGGGCACAAGAAAATGTAGGTTAACTACCAGGAACCATTTCCTAACAGCAAGAGCTATCAGACTAAACCATGAACTCCCTGCAGACAACATGGCATCCTTTCCTTGCTTTTGAACCAGGACAGATGATGGCAACGGAGCACGTAATGCAAGGAGCCCCCTGCAACTCTAAGGTGACCTAAGCCAACTTCCATTTACTATCCTCTTAGAGAGATCCACAATCTAAAAGCAGAAAATCCTTTCAGGAATACGTTGCATCCCACCTCCACCAAGTGGAACACCAGACAGTCACAACCCAATCGTGGGCACCCCAGTGACATCCTGGATTTTCTTTTGCTTTGTTCCTGCTTTTTAAGGACTCAACCAAACCATGAACAGATTTTCATCTGATCCCATTCTATTAAAATTGCAGATATTTACTCGTATAGTCACCTTAAGCTTCTTTCTAACTTCTATGAGACAAACCTTAAGCTTCTTTCTAACTTCTATGAGACAAACTTCCTATTGTGCTCCCCTGCACTGGGGCCCTGCTGTGCAAGAAGCTTGCAGAATGAACAACTTATTACACATACACATGGAATATGCAGCTGTATGTTATTAAGTGATGCACATGTATTATTAATTTATTGTTAAGTGATAGATCATATATTTGCTGTAGGCACCATGTTCTGTGTTCCGATCCAGTGCCAGAAGTTGTCTCCTAAGAACATTCTTTTATCAAACTCCATCCAATTCCAGTAAATAAAAACGTGTCTAAAATGAAGACTACAGAGCAGTAGCCTCTCAGAGCAAAATAATATATTATTGTGAGTGCAGAACTATTTATTTAAATTTGTCAACTGATTTTAACTAATTCCACAACAACCAAATGAATTTTCACCTTTATTTCACTGGCAAGAAGACTTAGGCTCAGAAGAAAGAGGTGTCTTGTCCAAGCCCATACTCTAAAGCCAGCAACAAAGATTCATGTGTGGTTAGAAGCATATCTAATTTATTTCTATCTGCGTTTTTATTAGACTCAGGAGCATAGTATTTCAGTTCTTTACAGTACTCACAATCAATAAATCCTCGTGTTTTTCCTGTCAGAAGGGATTTGTGACTTTCCCCGTTACAGAAGCTGAGAAAAGATGACATGGAGGTATCTGCTGACTTGGCCAAAGCAAGATGCCCAGGGGAGACAATGCCTGAAGCAAGAACAGAATCTGGACCCCCACAGAGTCTCAGCTGTTACCTTCATGTTCCTCCCTTCCTAAGAAATTTCTGTATTCCTTTTTCTCTCCCTCCCTTTCTCTATCTGAATTGGGCCAGCCTAGTAATCAATAACATATTCTTGGAGATTCTCTAACTGTACTAATCACCAAAAAGGCATTCACAGTTACAGGAAGAATGAAATCAACTTGCTATCTAATAAAAATGTGCAAAACCAGTCTTGAGCCATGAGGCAACACCTCCACAAAGAGGGGAGACGAGATGCTACAGCTGAAATACAACTCCCCAGGCCACCAGCAGAACAAGCCAACTGAGGATGAAATCTCCATTTCCTCTCATGGCACCACGGGATTATTTTCCCTCATTGACAGCTGTGCCTCGTGGTTACTGCACTGCTCTGTAACTGAAGCAGCAAGGACAGCTGAGAGGTAATTCAGGACCTCTTCCCAGGCAGTTTAGGTAAGGTTGTCATTCCACGTGGACGCTTTCTACAGCTCAAGGGAAAAAGAAACCTAGGCTATCAGGTTTGCATGACTTGAGCATCATCATATCACAAAGGGCTGCACATACAATGAACACCTTAATCTAGCTGACTTGCATTTTACTACAGCTTTCTCCTTGTCTTGTATGGTAAGCAGCAAAAACTCAGACACAACCCGACTCGGGGAAGCCTCTGCTCAGCACCACAAAGCACCTCAGACACCACTTCGCACCCTCTGGCTGCTAAACTACAGAGCAAGAAAATTGCTATGCAAGATTAAAACTGAACAGGGTTGAGGTTTTTTTTTTTTAAGCCTTTTACTCCAGCAAATAGCTCACAGAACACCAAAGTGTTTGATGTTTTAAAGTTGCAATATATATCCTAGGGCGTGAGCTGGGTTTAGGGAGCTACAGATTCGCTCAGCACTCCGCACGGTAATCAACCTTAAGTAACTTAATGCTGTAACGATGGCCCAGAAACAGCATGAAGATGTGGCCAGAGGTGTGTTTTCCAAACTGCTGATGATGGGAGAAAGGCAGGCCCGGAGCCAGTCTGTGGAAATGCCCATGAGGGTGGCCATACATCACCTCTTCCAGAGCATGGGGAGTCAGGTTCCGTGCTGCACAGCCGGAATGAACCACGCTCTCCCCCAGCATGGTGAATGCTTCCCCTCCTTGTCCTGCAAATCACCTTCTCGGCTCGGGGAAAGGCAAGAAACTGCTGCTTCTCTGCTGGTTTAAACCTTGAGCTATCAGGAGCATTTCACAAAGCTGTAGGTGACAATGCAGTGGTGAGCAGCCCCTGAAGAAGGTCTTTCCTGAGCCTCCTCTTCTCCAGGCCCCCCAGCCACTTTCACCAGACTTGTTCTCTAGACCCTTCCCCAGCTCTGTTACCCTTCTCTGGATACACTCCAGCCCCTCAATGTCCTTCTGAGAATGCGTGGCCCAAAACTGAACCCAGTATTCAAGGTGACAGTGCCAAGTACAAGGGTGCAATCCCTACCCTAGTCCTGCTGGCCACACTATTCACTTGGTGTGTCTCAGATCTCACAGTTCATTGTGTAATAGGTCACTCAGCAGCTGGTATCCACAAGAGACCATCTACCAGAAACCCCATTTCCAAATTCAACGCAATGGGAGTTGAGCAGCCACAGTCCTTCACCCTGTAACCACCAGGTACACCCCTCCTGAATGAAAACACATCACCGACAGGCAAACTCACTGAGGAGTTTTGAAAGAGGAAAGAGAAACTAAGTAACAGGACCTGCAAGAGAAATGAACTTCAAAACCTTCTTTATAGATCAGTATTTAAACCACACAGAAGGGTTTTGGTGCTGGCACAATGGCAAACTCAAGTAAGGACATGAATTGTGGAGGTCTCTAGGGCATATGGTAAAACAGCTGGTATGATGCAACTGGAAATTCTTCTGGCATTAAAAAAAAAAATACTAATCCCACCCTACTTTCAGCGCCTGTACATGGTGAACTTCTAGCAGTGATGTGCAGTTCAGTTTGAGTATGCAACAATTAAGAAAAAAACCCCAAAACAACAAATGAAGCATAACAGCAACATCTTGTCCAGGCTTAACATCCTCCTGTGAAACACAAGCTTTAACTAGTCATTTGTTTTCCTCTTTTTGTTCTTTAATCTCCAGCAAGTTGGCCAAAAATTAAGCATTTTCTTTTAATCACTGGCATAAACTTTGAATATCTCCTTATTTTCCAAGTGACTTCTCTAGGAGCTGAGCTGCTCTGCTGCCGCGAGCCCTTGCCCCTGGTTATTACCTGCTCCAATTGCTCGCTACAGATACCAAACTCTTACTGCTCTGGTGCCTGATGGGCTGAAGCTCGCTTAGGACATGAGGGTTTTATTTGTAATGCAATATTTTTATTACACATTTCCAAACCTCAAAACAATTTAAGTACAAAACTGTCATGACACAAATCGCTCGCTGCTACAACATTCACATTACATTATCAAAATGGAAAAACTATTAAGATGAAATTATGCTTTCCCATTTGCTTGTTGCTAGTTGATTATTTATCATTTTTTTCCTCTCAATTTAGACAATGGAAGTAGGCAGCTGCATTCGTGTTTGTATCATATTAAAATTTAAGTGTTATGCTGCATTTGCAGTTTTCCAGAGAAATGCTTAGACTAAAATCTCCAGTTCTGTGTAACTGTCACCTATTTCCACACACACAGGAAAAAATATGCCCAAGGTTACTGCAGATTTATTTAAATTCTTACTATGAAAGGTCAACCCAATATTGCACTTCATTGTACAATTCAAAGTCTAGCAGTTAGGAAACAGGAATAGGCTTTGAAGATTGTGCTCATAGCACTGTTTACTTTCTTTGATACTACAGCCAAGTAGATAATTTTGAGGTGTTTCAGTTCCCCATTTACACAGGAGAATCATGTTTCTTTTCTCACCATGTTCATGACAAACTCCATCAGACAAGGACCACCCCGCCTTTTACATAATGGTCCTAACTGGGTGTCTCTAGAATCTGTGTAAATGTCTCACCAGGTGTAAACATCTTTCCTTACACAAGCCTCATGGTGCTCCAAAAAAATCCTACACAGACAATTCTTCCTAAAATCTATTCTTAAAGTTTAATTCCCTGATAGCCATTAAAAAAAAACCCCAACAACCTCTGATAAAATCTTAAGCAAACAATTATCAATATAAAAGTTATTTAAGCACCCTTCCCTCATGCATTACCAGACTCTCTAGCTGTCCTGCCTTGGTCCTGCTTTCAGTGCCAAATTAACACTGCAAATCTCAGCATTTTAAATATTGCACAGGACTTTTTCTATGCTGTTGGTTTTTTTTTTTACTTCCATGTTCAGTACCTTCCTAGCTTGAAAGCTGACGTCTAAAATTGAGGGAGAAATGAAGCTGTACTTCTGTTATCAGCCAGACTGATGATTTAAGTCATTATCACTGCAGACCAAAACATCTATCCCATGGTATATTACCATTTCCAAGCTAAAATTTGTTTTCACTGAAAACACTCTTCCAGTGTCTTAAAAATAAACAAAAATCAAAACCAGAAATTCACCTTTTTCCCCAAGAACAACCACAGAATTCCAGGATACCAAAGCTTTTGTTCTGGATTGGTTAAAGCCACAGAAAATAGAGATTGAGAATTACGACGCCAACTCAGGCGTAACCATAATGAAAACCTGTAATGAACAGATGCAGTCAATCCAGAAAAGATGAAAAGGGCAAAGCATGATGACGTAGACAGAAACATTCAGAAAGGTAACCAAGAAAATAAAATCAAATGAAGGATTATTCTTGTTTGTAAAGAATCTATTCCAGTGAGAAATTGAACCATGACCCATGAATCCAAAGGCAGAAAAGGAATCTATTGAGAGAAGATAAATGTGGGTTGTTTTTTTTTTTCCCCTGGCAAGAGACCTCTCTGAGTCCTGTAAACAATAGAGTAGGAACAAGAGCTACAGAGATGAACAGACTCCTTTTGAAACCTTACAGATTTCTTATCCAAGCACTGTCTAAACCAGTCACTGCTTTTCTTCTGTAACTAATAGAACCCAGAGATGCTCAAACCACAGCCTCACTCCGTTGACCACTCCCTCTGCTCTTCCTTTCACTTGAGCAGCCCACACCTCTCAGTCATCACCATCCCAGCAGACACAAAGGAGTGGTAGAGCCTCTAAACACCAGCCATGGTGCTTAAGTCCTGAGACAAGGTATCAGTTATCTGGCTACAGGAAGTTCTTTGATCTGAAACTGCGTTAGGTCCAACTGTTTGACCCTTCTCCATCGTCTCCTTGCCTCTTCCTATTTATTCAATGACAAACTCATTTGTAAAAGGAAAAAATTCTGCCCAGCTTTAGCAGGTGGCAAGACCTCCTTCAGCAAAGTGCTCAGGTACAGTCCATATGCCAAGCCCAGACTTAGTTGTCCTGCTGATGATTTCAAAAGTTACAAAAAAATAACCTATAGAGAACCAGACCAGATCTTTTGCATCCATCCCCCAACTTAAGAAAGCCATGCTCGACCTCACAGATGAAGGTGGCTTCTGAGGGGCTTTTTAACTCCAGCCTCTTCTAGCACAGCAGTTGGAGTGACTTCCACAGATGCACAAAAAGCTGTGCCAGAGGCAGAGCGGAGGAAGGAACTCCTCCCGTGTTTCTGGATGTGTGGATGGCTGCACAGCATCAGGGAAGATGTGTCTCTAAGCAATTTTCAAATGTATTAACAGAAGGGAAATGTATCTTCCTTCAGAATTACAATTATGACATTTTCTGAGGTAGTCAAACTCTTTCATGGGGGAAAAAAAGGAAAAAGAAAAAAAATCACTTAAATTACTGTTGCTATTTTTTAAGAGAAACAAGTTTCTCACCTATGTAGACCCCTACTTCTCGGCAGAAAGCAAATATGAAGATTGCAGCTTGAAAGGTATTGTTCTGGGAAGTTGTAAATGATGGAGAATATAAGGTTGCCAATGAAAATGCCATCTCAACCTTAAATATAGCATTGCTACAGCAGGAGTGTAATGAAATGATAAAGTGGCTGCTGGCTGAGGAGAGGCAGAGGATTGAGTCGGGGAGAAATGACAGACTGGAAAAGTCATTTCTTTGCTATCCAAAGATGTGAAAAAAAACAAAACCCCAAACAAATAACCAACCAAAACCCAAAACGCATGAAAGCATTTTCTCCCCCCAGAATAAATCTCAAAAGGGAAATGTCAACACTGAGTATTTCAAGCAGCCTCTAGATTCTATTTAAAAGGAACCAGGAAATTTTACTATTTACTTTCAGGCAGGCTGGAGGACATGAAGAACCCTCACTCTTCTGGATCCCAGAACTGTTACTGTGCCAATATTAGCAGTGTAAAGCCCAGCAGGATGGAGAAGCTGTCATTAGCTATAGATGTTCAAACACAGGTTATTAATTGGGGATTATTTTTTATTTTTATTCCCCTTTATAGTGTTGTGTTTGCATTGTTTGTTTAATTTTTATTGTGTTTTGGGTTTTTTTTTTTTATGGTAAGACTAACGGTTGAGCCTGGAAAGCAGCAAAGAGACCTTAATGGAAGCAAGAAACAACATGAGAGAGAGGTGGTGATTGCTACTAATACTAGCCTCTGTAGTCAATGGTGACACTTCCAGAAAACATTAGACTTTCCTCACTTGAAAAAGAACCCAAACCCCACTTTCACACTTCTTGACAATGTCTGTACAGTTTGTAAGCGAAAGGAGAGAGTGTGCAGTGTCAGAACCCTCCTGCAAGTCAATATCAGCAAACACCCCCCTCTAATCCACCCTCCTGAAGCCATGAACCCCGACTTCTTCCACTGCAACTGAACACTCAAGAGCTCCTATCACTCCAGGTCTTTGGCTCCTGATGATTTACCAAAACTCCAGTTGGAACACTGCTGTGCTTGCACCTCATGGGGAGCACAGACCAGCAGTGGACTACGGTGGGTCAACCTCCTCTTACATGGTTGGAGAAGAGCAGCAGATACTGCCCCAGAGCCTGGGGACCAGGGCAGAGCAGGGACTCAACATCCACAGCAGCAGCTACCAGCATAGTCCTGCTTAACTCACAAATGTTCCTCTCTCCTGACACAGAGGAACTTCAAATTGTTTCACACAGAACTGCACAAGGGCTTCATAAAAAGTGCTGAATTATTTCATAGCCACGTGAGACTATTTCAAGAGTGTCTGCTATCCTGCCACCAGTCCAGAGGACTCAGCCTAGGTAAGGAGAGGTTACCCATGGCAATTCCATAGTGGTGCCCAGTGAGACTGCAAAGCCTCACAGCTCTGGTATCCCAACACTAGTTTTCTCCTCAGCTTTTGCTGAGAAGACTCAGGGAGTCTTTCCTGCTTTTTTTTTCTGGAGCTAAAAAAACAGTTTTTCGTCTTTTGTGTGCTTCTCTGCTTATTTTTTCAAGAGCTTCTCCCAGGGGGTTTCCATGACTAAACCAGGATGCTTTAGAAATTTGGATGAAGAGTCCCTTCACTACAGGTAACATTTCAGTGCCCCCTCAGCTGTCACATCAGAGGAAAAGGATCTGAAATAAATGTAGAGCTTTTAGATTGCATCAGTCATGAAAAGAAGCAACTAAGAAATTTTAGTTCATGTAAAACAGCAGAAAAAAAAACTGCTTGAGGGGACACTTTAAATATTGTATTAAGGACATCTTTACCTCTCTATTTTTAGCATATTTAAGGAACAAGTTTCCCTCAAAATAATTTAATATAACTTCAAATTTTAATGAATTTGATAGGTTAATATTATAAATTGACAATGAATAGGGAAGAAAAAAAGAGTGAATAGTACAATGTCCAAAATCATATAAGGAAAGACAGTAAATAAGATTTTACAACAGTTTCCCAACAGCACTGGTGTGGAGAACCAACCAAGTAAACAAATGCTCAAGCTTGATGAATTTTTGGAAAGAGATCAGCAGGATTTGCTGTCTCAGAAAGCAGAGGAATATTTACTAGAAATTGCTAGAAGATGTCTTGCTTTAAGCTATGATAGTGCAAGATAGATAATGTAGAATAATCAAGATGTATTTTTTTGATTAAATTCATGTTTTCTTGTCTTTTCCTGGGGAAAAGAAAGAGAACTGAAAACTCCAGAGAAAGAAAATCCTTAGTCTATCATTCTTCGTGACTAGTTACTGTAAAACCCAGACTCTGAAATTAAGGAGCGAAAGGTCAGAGCTGCAACCTTATTTTTGAACTTCAAAAATTCACAATAATTGACCGAGATAAAAGATTCAAACTCAAGTCACCATTACCAGCTTCCGGGAGGTGCAAAGAAGAGGGGGTGTGAAAAACTCTGCAGAGCTGATTTTAAGATATGATGCTTTGAGGACTACTGAAACTATCACTCATCCTTCTTCTGCACCCTGATAGGAAGTAATAGGAAAGGAGGACCACTCTGCAGTGGAAGGAAAAAAGGTTAAAAACTGAACTGTTTTAAGCAGCACAAGACATCAAGGAGCAGGACACATTATCTCAGGCCTTGATCCCGGGCAGCTTCCCTCCATCCCTCACTTATCCTTTCAGGTAACCTGAAAACCCCTTTACTTTGTGAGATGATCTTCTGAAATCACAAGTACTGGTGGAAGAATGAGAAGGGCAGGACTCATCCCTAGGTTGAGGAACTTGATTGAGGCAAACTGAATGGTGCTGTTATTCCACTATTTCAGTGCATTTACTCCATAGACAAACCTACTGTGGAGAAGTAGAGCACAGGATGATGCTAAATGCTACCACCAACAGCTGACCCTTGAATACTAAGGGACCCAAGTAACCTGCTCACAATATCCCTATCCACTTCTTGCAGTCAGTTTTATCTCCTGGACCCAAATGACTCACCAACAGTAGGACTGTGGGGCTGGGTTGGTTTTAAGTTTTATTTTCAGTTGTGTATCACAAACATTAGCAAAGTACTTTCTAATACCTGAAAAGATGAAGTCTTAATGGCAAATTTTAAATGTTTTTCAGCAGAATACAACGAGTATACCCTTTAAACAGAGGAAAACCTCAAAATTAATGATGGAAACAAATGTTTTATCCTGCTGCTTACTAGATCTTAAGGCATGTAATTAATCATGTGGCAATCACTAATATCAGTGAACTTGACATCTTAGAAGAAGATACCACGAAGAACTTAGGTCTGAACACTATGAACTCCTACTTTTATACCCTACCTCAAGTTGTTTTGGTACTGAGGGACCTTTACCACTACTTCCTGTGTTCAACTTGGTCATTGCAAAGACAATCCTTGTCTGCATCCAGCAAGTGGTCCTCAGAGCCACAGCAATGATCTCCTCTTTCAAAAGCATTCTTTTTCTTTCTTTTCCCAGACTTACTGGCATCGCTTTATAAACCTGTAATTCTCTGTGGCATTAAAGCCAAGGAAGTCTGTTGTTAGAAAGGTACAGACCATTACTTCTTTGTTTTCCATTAAAAGAAAATGAAACCAAACTGTGCTCATTCAAGTGTGTGGAATGGGAGAGTATAAAATGAAGGCACAACACCTCCTGCTCTTTATAGCTGGTGAGGTTCCTGATGCAGCTCTTTTATACTTATTATCTTTCAAATGAACTCTTATTCCAAATTTATGGGTTGTTTTTTGGTTTTGGATTTTTTTTTTTCTTCCCTTTTTTTTTGTAAGAAGCCCTGAGGCCTCTAAACTATCAGCACAACCCCCATCTCCAACCCCAACACTGCATGGACAGAAAGTCATCTTGTCTCCCTTGTAGTTTAATAAAAATAAACTTGGTGAGATACATGAATAGGCACAAAATCTAGACACATTGCCTGGTAGTGGCTGCAGCAGTTGACATCTTGACTAATATTGCAGAGGCAGTGTTTGGCAGATTTAATCATGATACTGGACTCCAGGGGCAACAGAGGTGTGAATAAAAGCAGTTGTGGCCACAGTTCATTCCATCCATTAGGCTACGATCGGCTGATACAGATGATCACAACTCTTTCTTGACCCCAGGAGAAGGTTTTCATATATCATGAAATCCTGCTGCGCCGGTCCTGCCTAGAGAGCTGTTCTTGGGGAAACAAGGACATGAGCTACTCCTCAGCAGAAGTTTCTCCCTGGGATGTTTCTAGCCTCCGTTTACCTGGTCCATCCTATTATACCTTGTTCTTTAACAATCTAAAGTACAGAGATGTGACAGCATGCCACAGCTGCTTGACTTGAATCAAACCTGACATAGAGAATCCCATGAAGTTCAACAAGGGCAAGTGTGGAGTCCTGCACCTGGGGTGGAATAACCCCTTGCACCAGTACAGGTGAGGGGCTGACCTGCTGGAAAGCAGCTCTGCAGAGGAGGACAAGGGAGTCCTGGGGGGCAACAAGTTCACCAGCAATGTACCCTCGGGGACAAGGAGGCCAATGGTCTCCTGGGGTGCATTAAGAAGAGCTGTGGCCAGCAGGTTAAGGGGGGTTCTTCTCCCCTCTATTCTGGCCTAATGAGGCCACATCTGGAGTATCGTGTCCAGTTCTGGGCTCCCCAGTTCAANAAACAGGTGCTACAGCTGAACCAAAGTCATAATGCCAGCAGTCCCCCAGCCCCCAACTCAAAAATACTACTGAATGTAGACAAAATACCTTTGATTTTTAGTCAGTTCAAAAGAAATTGTCAGAAGCATGTGCCAGTAAGGCTCTGATCCTACAGCACCCAGAGACACCGACAGGAGAATCACCACACACCTCTTACAGGCACAAATCCCGAAACACGGGGTGTCTGCTGAGAAGTGACAAATCCATCTGGTTGCCAGAAGCAGCCACAACGCTTCAGTGCAGCGGCTCAGACACGGAATCAACACTTAATGAAACAGAAAAAGTGTTAGACACTACATGAGGAGTTTTTCACAGGAAGCTAGAGGCGATCCATACATATTCAAAAGGATGTTATTTGACCTCTGCCCTGGAGTGATGAAAATTGCTTCTGGTCCATCATTTACAGTACATAATGCCCAAACATCTCCTCCACTCTTCACAGTGAAATCAAAGGACAATACACCCTACTCAGACATTCTCTTTTTTCTGACAGTGTAAGAGAAGGAAAAACAGGAAGATAATTAAAAATTGGTAATGAAAATAATGTAAAAAGCTGTATAGGGGCTGGATCGCAGTGCAACTTCAAATGGAGCACTGAAAGTGAGGAGGAGATCTAAAGGAAATGTAATTATGAATAAATAAAACTACGCACTCAGCACTGCACTTGCTACTCATAGATGCTGCTGTACCACATCCTGACTGACTACTGATTGTGTAACTAACTAGGGGTTGAACCTCTGCAGTCGTTCAAGTTCCAGCACGTACTATTCAGGGTATGCAGTACCAGGAGAGGGAGTGAATGAGAGTTTCTGATGGGTGATGGGGCTTTAGAAAAGTCAGGGAAGATGGGCACAAAGAGACAGACTCAGCTCAGACGTCTCCCAGCCCTGCCACTGGTGCACCCAGCACTTAAGCAATGTCCCACCTTAGCAGCACTGGCAACACAAAACACACCAGATCAGGGCAGCAGTAAGAAGGCTTCAGCACCCAGGAAATGGTCACTGCTGACCCCACAGCCACTGCCCATCTCCACCCAGGGCTGCCAGCACCCTGAGTCTGAGCTCAGCCAGGCTGCCTGCCAGGTACACATCCAGAGATGGGCAGCTGGTGATTGACAAGGAGCCTCCGACCCTAAATGCTTTGTGCTAAGTCATTCATCATCTTTTACTCTCGTCTGCTAAACAGCACTGGCTTCCAAACAAAGCCTTAGCCCAGGTTTGCCAGCCCATGGCAACCCGGGCAGCACATAAGAGATGGAGCAGCCGTCTGCAAGTGCTGACAGATGCAGTAACCAAAATTCAGGCTCCAGTGCTCGACACCGACAGCACCTCCCTGAGCAGGCTGTGCATCGGTGCCTCCACAATTGCTGCTGTGCCTGCTCATGCTCCAGCCAGCCTTGGAATAAGGGGTGCTCTGAGCAGCAGTCTCAACCCCTCTGGAGGAACAAAAGCTAAGGGGAAAGGTGATAGATTCAGAGCCCCTTGTTTCATTCTATCTCCTTTGTGTTGGCTGACTGCATGAGTAAAAAATGTCTTAAAGCCTTAATTAGTAACTCCAACAGTCACCTAGAAAGACAAGGAAATGCTGACTAGTCTAATCTAGCAAATTCCCTAACCCTGACAGGTGAAAAATGCCCTCCCCACACAGTTCACAGGAAAGAGATAACGGAGTCACAAAACTGAAACTGGCACCTATTTATTCTTACCCATGGAATTCTACACTTGCACAATGCCTCTTGTGATGAAAGACATGAAAAGTGAAACAATCCTATGATGTACTTTATTCCCATTGAATGCAAAAAAATGAGGTTTCTCTTCCCAGGGAAACCAGAAGTGATACTTTTGTGTCTTGTCCCCAACTATTTTTTAGAATGAGCCACAAGATGGAACACACAGCCCATAAAGAATGGTAGGAAATAAGGTGAAACACCAGAAAAGAGGGGAAAAAAACCCCAAGCCACTACAGTTGTCCTTGCAAGGGTCTGTAGTATTTCCCCCTTCTGTTTTCCATAAAAAGCAAGTAAATATTACATGACACTTACAAATCCTATGCCAAGCAGCTGAGTGAAATAACAACAATCAGGGTTAACACGTAAGCAAAAATTAAATAAACTTCCATCATAAACTGAAACCAAAAACCTAAAATATGTAAAAGAAATTAAGAAGGAAAAAAAAGTATTTAATGGAAATCCAGTTGTCGTGAAATGGGAAGCAACTGTTTGCAGAAAGACTAAAAATAACAAAGCCCTTTCTGAATGATGAATATGAGAAGGCTAACACGTTTCAGAAGTGTTGCTCGATCTCCACTGGCATTTTCTGGTGCTTTTGAGCAAAGAGCAATTCTGCCTTTCAAAGACAAGAAGTTGGGCTCGTTAATAAAACGCCGGGGAACAAACTCCTACGTCACTTCCTTTTGTTAAGACTCCTGTGGTTATTAATGGTTTGCTGCTGCCTGGTTCTCCAATCGAAGGCCATTTCCACTCCTGCAATCAGTAAAAATCTGCCTATGTCAGGGCTTGCAGAAGCGTTCCAGCAGTGCAGCAATTGGCAACCTTATTAAAATGTATGCAAAACAGCCTGAAAATAAATAAAATTAATAGAGGTCTAGACCTACACATGTTCTTCAAAATAAATCAGCTAAAGTCTTTACATTTTTCTCTCTTCCTGAATGGAATTTACTAATGAAATAAACTACTGAATGTGTTTCTCCTTTAAAAAAAATATACACTTGAATTTATTCAGAATACAGGTTTTGCCCTGCAAAATTATCAGAAGACAGTGAAAATGACTGAGCAATTGTCACAGTCTCACGTAGCCCTCATCACCAGCCAAGAAAAAAAACAAATCCAACCCCCACGCAACCCACCAGTAGCTCACAAACCAAACTGGAATGACAGCCTAGTGACCCAGTCACTGCTCCCAGCAGTCCCCAGCAAATCTCGAGCTCCTGAGCAGTGCCAGAAAACACTGCCACAAAGGTCCCCCACGCACACAAACTGTTGCTTGTGCACAGGAGTATCTGTGAGCACCTCCCTGCTCTCCATCTCACTTCTCTTTGTCATTTGGTTGGTTTTATTCCAGAATTGCCACTAAATTCCAGCCCACAGAGGATGTGGGGCAGAGGAGACAGAGCCCACAGCCCATGGCACTGTACTGGGAAGCTCCCTGGCAGCTGAAGTGCTGGATTGCAGCAGGAAGAGAAACCAAAGGAGGAGTATAATGATAATAAATGGACCATTGCAATTTATAGGCTGTATTAATAATTAAGTGCTGGGTGTGCTATTAGCACCTTCTCTACATGCCCACCCACAGGTTCTTAATCAGGGAACTTCTGTTTTGAGGGATTTGTTCTCAGTGCTTCAGGCATAAAACATTACCCTGGCCTGCAGTGCTACACTCCTTGTTTCTTCAGGGTGGGGAAGTCCTTTCTGAGTTGCTGGTGGGGTTGTGTAGGTTCCTTTCTTTTTAAAGAGGAATCTTTTTACCTGACCACACACGGGAAAGAAGAGAGCTCAGAGTTCTTTGCTAAGGGAAGTAAGAGATGTGAGAAAACAATGAAAAAAGGGGAATGGGGCTGAGAGAGCCTCGGTTCTGGCTCTCCAGAGAGGCATCAGCCAGTTGACAAGCAACATTAATTGCTCCAAAGAGATGGAAAGTGCTACGGACCTACATATTTCATTACCTTTGAGGGTACCAGTGACCACTTCTCCAACAAGAGAATCACCAACTTAATTAGGCTCCTCCAGCCATCCTAAAAGTGGGGCTTATCCATCCTCCACCTAGCCTTTGCAGCAGACACTTAGAGCACCTTCTGGAGCTTGACAATGAAGGTGTTTGGCTTTTCAAGGCTCACAACACAGCAAGAAACCATCTGCAGCCCAGGGAAGACACAGGCCAGAGCCTGATTAGCAATTCTGGGCAGGTTTCTTATCTTCTATCACCATTCTCCCCTCCCCCTTTGCATCCCCTCGGGAGACCAGTTCCATATTCAAAGCAGCCTGGGGTCTTCAAGCAGAGAAATGTGCATGATTTGTACTTGGCATTAAAGCAGGGAAAGAACTCCAAAATTATAGCAGCTGCATCCAGCCCCCGAGACAGCCGAGCACCGATAAGGGATTCAGAGGGTCGCATAATTCATTTCACCTGCAGCAGGAGCATCAGGGGAGGTTAAATATGTCACTCCATCACCGAGAGGCAACGGGTTGGGGGAAGCCTTCATCACTCATCCTGTCAGCTCTGCACCTCCCTTCGCCTCGCAGCAGCGGGGGGAAACAGGGAAGATTTTCTATAAGCATATGAACAACACAGTGGGGGACAAGATGACCTTAGGAGTGTCCCCTTCTAATTCAGGAATTAATTGTCAACACCTGCCCCACTCTCCCAGCTCCCCTCCCTGCACTCCATCATTCTCCCAGTACAAAGGGCCTGATCCTGCAGTGCTAACTCCAGGACCTAAGCTCGGTGCCCTCCTGGGACCATGTGCAAATGCAGAAAGGTCAGCCTTGCAGATTGAGATGCCCCATCCAAATACAACCAACCACATTTAAAAGCAGAAGGACTTTGTTCCAGGACACACGTATCTCCCTCATTTGGCTTTCCTTGGAGATGAAGGTATTTTCTCTTTATTTTTACTTTTGTTGAAATGTTTTGTTGATTCTTGTCCATTTGAGCGCCTGGTCTTTCATACAGAAAGTCTTCTAAGCAGATCTTCTCCACAGTCCTATTTCCACCCAGGCCTGACACCACTCTTCATTTTGTTGCATTATTTGCCAGAGTTCATGGGTGAGCTCTTCAGGAGCCTATCTTCACATACCACCCGAGTTCCTGGCTGTGTGCACTTCTACCAGCTCGCCCACGACAGAGTCTTGGGGACTGCAGTGACCTCACCTCAGGATTTTCCCTCGACAATACAGCTTCTGAGATTTTTCTGTGACATGTCAGTTGCTCATGATGACGGTGCAACAAATGCAGAAACGACACCAAACATAAGAGAGAGAGTAAAGGCAACATCTATTTTTGCAGAGAAGATGCCACATCTTATGCCCTGCCATCACAAAGATCCATTTGAAAATAGCACAGCTCATCCTCCTTTAAAAAAATTCATTTTATATCATTTATTTCATAAGATTCATATTTCATTTATTTCCTAGAGAACAATTTAGGTAAGAAAACACCAGCATTTTGATGTTTCCATTTCTATAAGTATATAGAAAAGCAGCAAATTTCTTTAAAGCCTCCAGAAACCAAGTGGGATATTTTCATTTTGAAGATATAATTCAAGCACAGCAAAACCAGAGCGGGTCAAATTAAATTAGTGCAAAATTTAACGTTATTAATATTCAAAGACTGAAGAAAACCTCA
Source organism: Chloroceryle aenea (assembly GCA_013399075.1). Classification (NCBI taxonomy): domain Eukaryota; kingdom Metazoa; phylum Chordata; class Aves; order Coraciiformes; family Cerylidae; genus Chloroceryle; species Chloroceryle aenea. The sequence goes on from VWZY01003453.1 coordinate 1,157,020, forward strand.
AACAGTAGAGTGTGGAAAACTTAAAACAACTTTCTTCCTTTCTGTCCTATCATGGCCATAGCTTTCTAAATAAATTGCAGTATTAAGAGATGTGCTGAAGCAATTTCTGTACCTACAGTTTAAATCTTCCAGCGGTCATGAAAAATGACAAGCGGGTTCTGTTTCACTCCAGAAGCCACACTCGTAGGGAATGAGCTACTCCATTAGCCTCCTGCAGAAAAATTCAGCAGAAGGCATTTTTGGAGGTCTTGACAAAGATAAAATGAAGTCTCATTTGGTGCTTTTCAATTTTAAAAAGAAAAATAAATGTTTCAAGAAGTTGTTTTTCATGCCCTAAGGCTACAGCTCTGACCGGTTCTCGCTGTATTTTCTCCCCTGGCTTGAATTGCTACACTCAGTAGCTGTAGGTCTCTGGCAATCTGTTCTGTTCTGCCATTGGTGCTGCTCCAAACACTACAGACAACTGGAGGATAAAGGGGTCATAATCAAATGTATACTGGGAGCAGGTCTTTTTGCTTCTGCCAGCTACCTACAGCTCACGTGGATGTGGCCGGAGACGAAACGATGCATCAGCAGGTGAGCAATTCAAAGCATCCTTTACCTCTTGACACAATTTTCCCAATTTTCCCCAAGAGCAGTAGGCAACCTGAGCCTCATTAGAGGGAAGCAATTTTAAAACAGATACAGAAGTAGAGAGAGAGAAGAATAAAACCCCTCGCTGCTTTATCCTTCTGAAACAATTCCGGCCAAGGGCTGGACAAGCGCTTTTGTTTGTGACACCAGGTTTGCTCATTTGATGCCTGTGACTCAGAACTGGGAGTCATTCAGTGAATTCCAAGAGGAGTTCCACACAGCCAGCATGGCAAATGAGCTCCCATCTGGTTCCGTGGTACATACACCTTGAGAGGGCCCAGACTGGCAAATATTAGCCCTATCATAAAACTCCTTCACAACACAGGATGACTTCCACTCTTTCAGAACAGCTTAAATGACACTCCAGAAACACACCTGGTGGCCCTGGACTTGGCTCCATCCAGCACAGCAGAGTCTGTGATAGGATGGCAGGAGTGGTGGTGTCTCCTGAAAGCCACACTCTTAGAACAGCAGCTTTGTCTATGGATTTTATGCTGCCAAGGACTCAGCAGCACAACGTAAAATACTTCACAAAGGTTGTGGGGTAATTAGAGTGAATTCAAAAGAGTGTAAAAGAATCATAAAAGATGTTTAAAAGGTTTTAAACTGCAGCAGGAAAAGTTTCAGTCCAGGAGAACTTCTCTAATGATGGAGAAGTCACAGAATCTCCGTGTTTGGGAGTTATTCCAGAGCAAGCCAGACAAAGTCTGGCAGAGATGGTGAGGATAAAGAATGTGACAGGTATCTCTTGTGGTCCCACTTGGAGTTCCCATGGCATCTCTAAGGGCTGGGCTCTGCCAGCTCTACAACGGAAAGCAGCAAAATGGTGCAGGTTGAAAGTTCTGAGCAGTGACCAAACACGATATCCTCGACCTTATTCTGCACTCTCAAGCCCTCTTTCAGGAACAGCAAAGTTCCAGAGGTTTAGAATGGCACTACCTTCATTCTGATTCAAATGGAACAGAAAACACTGTAACCAGACAAATCCAAAGTGACTCATAAAGGAGGCCCACAGTCCCTACCAAGGAACTGAGCCTTGTTTTCCATTATCTTCTGGAAGTGCCGACCCATGGGATTTCATGAAGCATGTGCTGCTAGTGATGTTCTACAGCCTCACATCCACTGCAAGGACTTTCTTCTCCCAAAATGACATTTTTTCATACCCCTCAAGTATCCCCTTCACAAATGGGAAAAAAATTCCAAAGAAAAATCCCATTATATCTACAGTTCATTCAGGATTCCAGCTCACATGCACACCTACTTTCCTGAGCACTCTTGAAAATCCCAAGCTTCCAGCAGTACCAACAGCTATCCTTCATGTCATCCAGAGGACCTCACCATGCAAGCTGCAGTAGAAAGACTGCAAAGGACGAGCCACGGACTTTAAAACTTTAGAACTGAATCAGAGAATAAATTAAAATAAGAAACTTGGATGGAGACTGGGAGGAAAGATGAAAATCAAGATAAGGTTATCTAGATCAGCTAATCACAATCAACTGGATGTTTTATCTTCCAAAAGGAGCATGAATAAATAAATACCATTAGCAATCCCTCCTCTGCTGCTAAACCCAGCCATCATTAGCAAGCTGATTGCTTCCAGGCACTGAGCAGGAGTCAGTCTTATGGATGTCTTAAAGGAGGGGAGATGATGTCAGGTGGGCAACTGTGCATAAAGGACACTGTGCCATAGGCAGTGAAGACACAAACACAGTGATGGGAGGGGGGTAGGGGGAAAGAGAAGAGCCAGAGGAGGAAAGTTAACATGCTCTGAAGGTGGGAATCAGAAGCTTGAATTTGATATGGCAAAAAAAAACAGTCTAATTGGAATGATCAAAGAGACTGTAACATGGTCAGAATTACAAGCAAGGAAGATTATCTTAACACAGATGGACCAAAGTGGGGTGACAGGGGTGTTTAGAGTGACCAGTGAGGAAAAGGTTTCTGTGATTAATAAGCAGTGGGGCAGGGGGAAGAAAGCAGAGCTACGTTTTTAACAGTGCAGGCAGATACTTGGAGTTCAACGTGCACCTGAAAGGAAGAAGCTATTCCCCAAAGTTTAGCAACCTGGATTTGCCTAATTATGCTCTCCAATGACACACAGTGGGCACTGGAAAAAAAGGTTCCCTATGCCAGGATCTCCTCAGTAGCTTAAGAAGCATCAAGAAAGGCAAAACTTTCAATCAAAAATTGGTGGTTGACAGATGATGATCACTACTTCAGGGGCATGCTTTTTGGGTACTTACTTTGTCCAAAACCCTGAAAAACTCAATCAACAATCATGTATATGAAGAACTGTTTCAAAAAGTTCTATGCAGAGATGATATGGGAAACAAAATGCAGTTTATTCAAGCCTGCAATCTTTTAACTACATTAAATGCCCTCTTGCTTTGGGGTGATGGAATGTATCAGCTAGAAGCAGCACACACAACATTGGTTTCTCTCCCATAATACAAAGTTGCCAAGGAAACAGTTCCATCAGGACCAAACCCAGTAGGTGCACAGAAATCACAAGAACTGTGATGTGGCATTTTGCAAAAACAGGCAGGTGCTGTGGACACCCAAGACAGACACAGAGGGAAAAGTTACTTGGAATAAGCTCTTGAGAGAATTTCTTACAAGTGGGAGTCCAGTGAGATCTGTTTCTGATTGCCTCTCCTGTTTTGATGGCACAGTTGTTGCTTCTTCATTTTAAAATTTATTGTACTACATACTATTTACTGTGAGTGCAGCAGAACCATGAGCTTCAGACTTGGAGTGTTAAAACAAACTACAAACCCTTACCAGATGCTGTAAAATTGCTGTGGAAAATGCACACCACTCTTTTGACAAGTGTAGAATCCCTGTTCAGATCATTGGCTGTGCTAACCAGAGTAACTTCCACTCTGCTGAGGTTTCTGGAATACAAACCACTGCCTACCCATCTCCTTAACTAGTTAATCTGTTACCATGGTTAACAAAAAACAAAGCAACAAAACATCCAGAAAGGTAAAAAAACCCAAACCCAACCAAACCCAGAGAGGGTGACCAGTGTGAGTTTTGATCTTTTCTCTCTCAGAAGCACTGTGTTTGATGCATTTGATGAAGTGAGGCAAACTTGCTGTTAGCAGCTCAGTGATTTTAAGTGTCACATCTTGGTGTGTGGCTGGGACTGCTGGATACCATCTCATTTATTTGTTTTAAACTCTTCTGCTTTCTGAAACTCATCTCTGGATGTCATGCTTACAATCATCTGCGTATCCAACCATGACCATGGATCTTCTACACTGAGTGGTTGTTCAGCCTCCTTTAACACTGCTGATGGGAAGGCAGTTAAACAAAATACCCCCAAAATAAATAAATAACAGTGCACATGAGCCGAGCAAGATTCCAACAACAAAGCAGCCAGCTCAGTCCTACAACCCCAGGCAACAAGCCTGCAAACATATTCCTCCTGCTCTTCTCAAGAAGCCAAACAAACACAAGACAGTGGAGAGTCAGCAGCCCACAATTATTCCAGTCCCATCATGAGGACTTTTTCTTATCGCTGTTCTCACCTAGGTACATAAAAATACATTCAAAGGAAAACCAAGTTTACAATCTCTTTACTGTAAAATTAAGGCTCCAACATGAAATCATCAAGTCTCAGCCTGGAGAGCCACAACAGGGTGTTTTGCAGTCTGGAGTTTGAGATACAAAGTGTTATTCTGAATCCCATTTCAGCTCCATTCATGCCTACTTCAAAAATCTTCCTTATTTCCTTCCATCTTCTTCCTTTTTCCCAAAGACCTTGGGAATATAAAATTAAGGGTAATAAAATATCCATACCTATTAAACAAAAAAAAAGGTG